>CM069445.1:54229250-54752778 GCA_035610835.1 Ophiura sarsii | reverse complement strand
AAAAGTGCAAAACACATAGCATTTTAAGACCCGTTCTCTTACCAATTCAATATATGTCATATACAATAACCATTACATTGTCAAAAATGCAAAATCTTGTCCACTGCAGTGATTGTGCATAAGACATCGTTACTGTTCTGTCAAAACCTCATATGTTTTTCTGGCCCTTCAGCATGTATAAAGTGAAACTGCCAATGGTTATGCATACATGTAGTAAGTATTGCTTTATACAATAGCACTTACAAGGTTTTAATATGTGGTTTTGGCCCTTGAACATGTTTAGAGCAGACTTCCCACAGGTTATACACAGGAAGTATTACTTTATACATGTTGAAGGGCCGGATGAGGTTTTGTCAGAACAGCGACGATAAATAGAATTGTATTGATTTGTGTTCTGTTAACCATTCACTCCCTGTCAGTTACAATAATCATTATATTTTATCAAAGTTTGTATTTTATCAAAAAAAATGGCAAAATATATGTATGTGTCTGCTCTAACGATTGTACCTAACACGTCTAAGCATTCTAAAAGCTGCGTCCTCGTTTCATTAATCATTAAATGTCAATTGCAATAATCATTACATTTGATCAAAGTTTGTAAAAAATGGCAAAATATATGTAAACGTGTCTGCTGTAACGATTGTACCTAACACGTCTAAAGCATTCTAAAAGCTGCATCCTCGTTTCATCAATTCATACATGTCAATTGCAATAATCATTACATTTTATCTAAGTTTGTAGGTTAATCCTTTCTGTGCTGCGATGAATGAACTTTACAAGTCTATAATATGATATAGATCTATCTATTATGTGCTGCTTCTCTTGTTGAAATAAAAATATCTACCGATACAAATACTTCGTTTGATGAAATAGGCTGATCGATGGAGTTACTCGAAGAACTTCTAAACGCTTCATTTCAATGCATCCATCTGAATAAGAACAGTGCTCAATTGTTTTGTCGGTTCTGTAACCGTGACCTTGGATTGTGCGTTATTTGACTGATCACAGAACAATATTGTACCTGTGTCTCAATTATGTCAATGCCGAAGGCAATGTGGATAAGGGCAACAGGGAATATGAGATCATGACTCACTCTCCTTTTGTACGGACAATTGGAGTGGACGGAGTAAAATCTTTACGTCTGACACGACTTGGCTTTGAGAATGATGAATTTTATATTAGAATGGTGCATCAGATATCAGTGTTTATTTCTTATTGGATAAATATGCGGAATACATCATCAGGTGGTTGGGGCTGTAATTTTGATCGATTTATCCAACTGAAATTTGCGAAAATGAGAAAAAACTGGTATCTTGATGAAAGGGACGACGCTTTGATTTCAGTATGAAAATTGCTTGTTACAGCGCTTTTCAAAACTATAGAATTATGCTCTATGAAATATTTTGTTATTAGTGTACCTCCAAATTTTCCATGCCGACCTGTTTTCATAGGGATATCATTGCCATCCTTCCTTCGGTTCGGTATGGGCGATATTTTTCACAATTGTATCTGTGTCTAAGGCTTAAGGTATGTATGGATATGCAGTAATGGAAATAACCACAGACTGTCTACCCGGGGTTGACTACAATTCAGGAAAATCAGTGTTTGACCACATAGTCCATTTCTTTGCTAATATACAACTTTATGGGACTATTTTCAAGCGCTGATTTTGCAACAAACTTGTGTGGAAACTAACTGATATCCCTCCCCCGCCCCCACCAATCAATGTTGAGGGTCCCAACGACCGTGTTGATGAAACGGTTCTGAACAACATTAAATGGGGAGACTGGGGGTTGATTTCAAGTCCTCAAAGTGGTCCAACAGTTATTTCTTGAATCGTAGGTAAGAACTACACACTTTGACTTTGTGGACTGAGAATATTTTTAAATCTAACTTTTACAAAATGAAATAGAAATCAGTTGAAAAATTGGTCCTATGGGAATCGACCCATGGACATGTATCTCGACCACTAGACCTAGCGAGGGATGAATGATCAGGACATGATTTTAATCCCACTTATTATTACGGAATAAAGCAATACTACTACATGTATTATGCTCAGTACACATAATATTATGAATAGAGCTGCGACACCCATGTGGATATTTACATTACTGCATGGATATTCCTTGTATAGGGTGCACCAATAGTCGCAGAGAGAAGTCACGTCAAAAGACTGCCATGATATATGGATAGCTATTAATGCTCCAACAGTCAGGCAACTAAAGGATTTCTTTCTTTATTCTTGAACACGTATCAGTGGTGGACCATAATCAAATTGGATGAATCACCGTTCTTTTTATAGGAATCATCACAAGTGCATTTAAAATTGTAACAAAAAGATTGTACATTCCAAACAATTGATATGTTGTCAGTGGAACATATTCTCTTTTATATGAAGTTTAGGTGGGTGAATGCAAATGTATATCCTGTGTGGTGTATTTTTAGAACAAAATTAAATTTACGGTTAATGTAGATATTTTAATCAAAATAATAAATGAAAAGAAGAATGGTTGTCTTTATTTTTATCAGAGAGTCATTTTATTACAGGAGCAATGATAGATTTTACCTAATTCAAATACTGGTGTTTTGGGGACTAAATTTTAAATGGGCTATTCCATTAAATCCATACACCCTTATGGAAGACATTACCTGAATCTCCACCACAGGGAGTGTGAAATTCAAATGGGATTACCTGCTAGGGTTATTCCATTTGAACCCCATTTGGAAGCTAAAGTTCCTGTCTTCCAGAGGGGTGTATGGATTTCAAATGGAATACCCCAATTACCTATATTTCTACTCACCTGAAAGTAACTGTGTTGTACTTTTGCTAAATGTGACCATTTCTTAACCCCCCTAACTAACTTGTAAGCCTTTCTCAAAGCGCGCATGTGCAGATGGTTTTCCAGTGGCGGATACAGGGGGGGGGGGGGGGGGGGGGGGGGGCGGAGGGGGGGGGGGGGCGCCCCAGCGCGCCCCACCTGTAAATTTGACAATATACCTCTTCAGAGGCATAGGTAGGCTCCGTCGGTACATTGCGATTTTTGTTGTTGCCGGTTTTGAGCTGACGGCAACAAAAATTGGGGACCTTTTACGATTTTTTTTGGATACCAATTTTAAAAAAACCTTGGTCAGCCCCCCGTAAATTTTAATCCTGGATCCGCCACTGTTTTCAATGACGTAATTAAGCCCATATAGTGAGCACGGTATACTGCGCGAGCGAGTAGCTGAGGGTCATGGCTTAGCGGGGTGGGATAAAGGGCTGGCATGCGGAGGGTCCCTGGATAAAATCCCGCTGGTCCCCGGCAATTTTGTTGGTGTTTTCTGTTCAAATTAAGATCCGGGTTAAAAACCCGGTTAGGGGGGTTAGGGTTAATGTCCAAAAAGAGACAGCATTGTTTTTATAAATATCATGACAAATTAAACTGGCATTGCTATTATACTACTAAGCACATCCGCAGTATGGCTTCCTAACAAGATTTTTGAAGAGTAGGCATAACGATTTATTCAAAAGATTTGATTGATATTTTTATTAACTTTTAATAGTGATAAAAAGTGATAGTTTACCCTATCCCTGATGATGGGTCTATGGCAGTAAGTGCAACAACTTCAAGATATATATGATTGACAGCATCAGCATTGAATCTCTGTTCACTACGATGGAGTGATAAATAATTTTTTGACACGCTGTTATACTGTTGAGTTTTTAAAATTACCCAGTGGTTGCAAAAATCTTACTATTTGCAGTTCTTTGTTCATAATCTTTAAGCAGAAAAAAGGTGTGTTGATCTGCGGAGCCAGATACCAGGCCGTCTCGTAAAGCAGGGGAGGGCATTCGCCCCCCCCCCCCCCCCACCCCCAACCAAATCTCATAAGGTCCAAAAATGCTGTTTACAAGCGTAGTGACTGACCAAAATGGGTATTTTTAAACGTGTTTTTGATAAAAGGTCAATTTGTTGGTTAATAGGTCCACTTTTGCCAAAATTTCGAACCTCCCCAGTAAAAAGGTCCACATTTTGGCAGGAAAAAGTCCACTTTCGACAAAATTTGCCTCCCCCCCCCCCCCTCCCCCAAAAAAAAGTTTTTAAAAATCCTAGTTACGGTGGGACCAGATACCAATGTCATAAATTGCCCAATTGAAACCATCTCCAGGAGAAGATAACAACTTGCAAATGTATAGCCCTTCTTTAAGTAGAAAAACATACACACGTCTACCTGTATGCTTGAACCTTGAGTGCGCTAAGTAATTTTACGTGTTCAACATGGGTTAGCCCATTCACACTCACATAAGGTGACATTACTGTGATACACGAAGGTTACTGGTGGCTAGTAATCCCTATTAAAATATTAACAACCTAAGTCATTGACTGACGGCAATGCTTCTTCATTCAGAGCCAGGCTTTAGCATAAACCATTTCCACAGGTTTCCTTTGCTAGGGGCGGTGTGTAAGTTATAAAGCAGCGTTAACATCGACGGTTCAGGTAAATGATGGATTATACTAGTGAAAACACCACGTATGTATATGATTATGATTGGCAGGACTTAATTGGATTATTGTTATTAGAATCAATGATATGTCGTGCCTTGTGAGGTTGAGATGATGAGTTGGTATGGAGACACTTGCACGGACTGTCTGGTGAATATGAATATGGTAAATGTGCAGATTGCATAGGCAGATTGCATCAAATCTGACATCATTTAATAATAATGTCTGGCGCTGTAGGGGCTCCATACTTAGTCTTTCATTGTTTTTTGTATTGGTCATTAGGGTAAAAACTAAGCTGATTTGTTTTTTGTTTATTAATGGTCATTTTGTAATTAATTGTGGGTGAAGATAGTGTGTTATATTAAAATCATAGATACTTCTTTAAAATTAAATTTTTTATAGTTTTGTTTTTTGTTTGTTTGTTGTTTGTGACTGGATGTGCGGGGGTGCTGCAAAACAAATTTGGTAGAAATAGGTTGATGTGTGATCGATGCAGCATTTACACACAGGTGCCTGGATTCATCTTTGATTGTATGAGTAGCATGGGATGATATGATGATTGGAATTCACTCTGATGTCACTGCACAGAGTTCAATGAATGTAGTTCTCAATCCACATATTCCATCACGTCGCCTCAGATCTACAGATGAACAGTTTCTCTCAGTTCCTCGGACACATTCTTCATATGGCGACCGGGCTTTTTATGCTTGTGCACCTAAACTGTGGAACTCACTTCCTTCAGATCTTCGATTCTGTGATTCACTTGATGGTTTCAAAAAGACTTTAAAATCTCATCTGTTTAAGATTGCTTATGATTTGACTGATTGACTTCTATGTAACTGTTTTTATATTTTAAGTGTTTGTTTTTATTTGTTTTGATGTTTGCGCCTCGGAATAGGTTGTCTAGATAGATGGCGCATTATAAATGCATTATTATTATTATTAGTAGTAGTATAGTATAACAAGTGTACATAACGAGGACAACCAATTTGACATCATACCTTCTTTTTGTGAAGAGTATATGAAGTTTTCACATGCATTCTATGGATAATGTTTTATGATGTTTAGGCAACAAAAAACCCCCCACCCATCCTGTTCTACAGGCAAACTGACATCTCAGGTAGGGTTGGGGGTCAGGCTTTGTTGTTGTTGTTGTTGTTGTTGTTGTTGTTGTTGTTGTTGTTGCTTTGCTTGCCTTAAAAATAACCGTAAAAATCCAATAAATCTATAAACATTTTGCCATATTTGACAAGCAAATGAAAATGTTTTTCACCAATTTCTTTACTAAAGTAGGTTGATCGGACCCGTAGAATAGGGTTTCTGTTTTTCGTTGTGTTTGAGACAGATTTAAACAATCAAATTTGTATATATAATGAAAATCCATTTTCTATTTTTATTTGTTTCAGAAAACGTGGAGATCTGTATGAGACCCTGCCAGAACAGACACCATGGATGGATTTGCCGAATTTTGGTCCAAACTTAGAACTACCACTCTCACCACATTTACTGTGCTAAGTCTATTGGGCTGGGCCAATCACAGTAATTGCGGAGATGTGACCAACTACCGTTTAGAAGGATATGATAACCCCAACGTCCAATCAAAATTCAACCATTTTACCATTGATAACAGAACTGGGATCGTGTACATCGGTGCTGAAAACGCCCTCTATAGTCTGAGCACGGATTTCATACAGATACAAGAATGTCCAGTGGTACATCAATGTAGCAATGATGTAGAATGCATCAATTATAATAAGATACTACTTATTGATTATGCAAATGATATATTGATCACATGTGGAAGCCAAAACGATGGCACGTGTGAGTTGAGGGACTTGGACAATATCCGAATGAAAACCGAGGAAGATGCTCTTGTGGCTTCGGCGAAAGAAGAACTGACGACGGAAGCCATTATAGCATCTAATTCTGTATTTGTAGCTGCCACATTTGATGAGGATAGGTATCACTTAGAAAGCAGGAGAATACCGCCCTTGTGTAGAAGAAGTTTACGTGACGATGACTATTTAACCATCCAATCGGATCAAAAGATCATCTTCAGCCGAGAATCTGTCAGTACTAGTCCTTTTTTAATCAACTATGTGGAAAGTTTTGTTCTAAATCAATTTGTGTATTTCGTGTCGCAGCAAAGAATGGATTTTAGCGGTGACGCTTTCGATAAGATCTACGTGTCGAAAATCAACCGTGTCTGTAAGGATAGCGATACCTTTGAGTCCTACACAGAGATATGGACAGAATGTCAAGGTGCAGATGGCACAGTGTACAACCTTGTCCAAGCTGCACATGTGGGCACTGCAGGGCCAGACTTAGCACTGTCTTTGGGGATAACTGCTGAGGATCATCTACTCTATGCTGTATTTTCTAAGAATACTGGCGATGATGGGAGCGTGCCTAGCCAACGTTCTGCTCTGTGTATCTTCAAGATGAGAGACGTGGAAAACCAATTTAAAGATGCAATTCACGGCTGTTTGAGCCAAGGGAACGACTACGGCCTGGGATATGTACAAGGCAGTTTCTGCCCTGGATTTGGTGATGTAAGTACAACACTTTTTAATTGTTCCCCAGAATGCATAGTGCTTCCGTTGACATCATTTTGTTCATGCTTATAAAATCAAATTGCACTGGTACACTAGAGTACCGAGTGTGCAGTGCATTGTGGTATAGATTAAAATGTACACTCGCGTTGATGAGGTATTCATGCTGAGGAGGGAACGATTGGAAATGTTGCAATCAATAAATTGTTCATAGGTTGAGGGAATTTGAAATGAGGCTTGCTTTAGTTATACAGGCGTCAAAAGGGTCTTGTGCTCATCCCCTCCCAAGAGCTAGGCGTCTGGGACTCAACTACCACTTAACCTGAATCTTGGGACTTGTAGAAATTTGGGATGGAGTGAATCAACTCTTTCAGTTATTTTTGAAGTCATCTAGAATTGTTGCCCTATTTCTGCATGTTTATGAGAGAAACGGTGAAAAAGCATTTTTGTTTTGTTATTTTACTCTGCCGGAAACTGATCGCTCAGACACTCAAAGAGAGTTTACCGTTTTAAATAATTTGCATTATTTTATTAAACATTTATGGGTGAAACGTTTTATTTTGAATGTCGTACATGCTTGTTACAGGTGCATTTAAGTGACATTCCCTTTGTGAAATACATGACAGATGAAGTCTCCCCGCACGCACGTAGAGTGCACTACTCTGATAAGGCTTGTTCAGACGGCCACTAGACTCCAGAATAGTTATTCTCGAGCTTAACAAATATATACTGCTAACCCAGAATGCCTATTCAGACGACAAACTTAGCCTCGAGTATAGCGATACCACTTAAAGTAGCTTCGAGGTTAACTCAAGGTCATGCGATTCTTCATTTTGCGTGAGGTCAAAAATCTCATTCGCGTTTAACATTATGGATGGATTCAAATGGCGCACACACTCTTGGTTAGTGCTTCGGGATTAGTTAACCGTAAGATCTTTTAGGGTTAAAATTCCAGCTTTAGACTCGAGGTTAGTTATCCATGACACGATTTACATGGCCCTTAACCGAGAGTTTAACCTTGAGGTTAGCGAATTTGACACTTACCTCTAGGTTAGCGTCCCTCGTCGGAACGCTCCTTACGACTGACATGAAATACAACATTTAGAATTGATGGAAACCGACATGAAATGGAACATTTACAATTTATGGACAAATGTTCCTGTAAGGATGCTTTGGGCCATAGGGCACTTGGGTAAAGTTAGAGCTTTGAATTGGTATTCATTCAGGAAAAGGTTCCTTCACTGGCAGTGGTGACAAGTGACAAAAGTAAAACAATGTGCCATAACTTGTTTGTAGTGACAGGAAGTGCAAATTCTTTTTGGAGGCAAAATATGCTTTTTTGCACAAATATATGCCATACGTTAAATGCATGGCTTTGTTGTGCTTTTCCATGTTTACACGTCTCTGTCACAAATACGTTACCGGCCACTGCATCTAACTAATGCCATTTAAATAATCGAGCTCCCAGGACAGAACCACCATATATACCAACATATAAACTAGCAGAGCACCCCCTCAACGAGCGAGTCGCCCCGCGGCGCCAGTGCCTCCAGAACCCAGGAGTGAACTCTGCCCCCTGGGAACCTCGACTCAAATTTTCTGCTTTCTCGGAAAGAGGTGTAATCTTTTCCGTGCTGGATATTGAGATCTTTTATCGTTCGAAAGTGCTTTTTACAAGGTGTTTTTGCGGTATTCGTGAGTAGAAGACAGTAGTGTATATATTGGTTTTGTTGAATTACTATTTATCTGATTCCAAATCTTACTGTTAAGTCGATTTTTAAGACTATTCTGACTTCATGTTCTCTCACATTTGTGGTGTATCATTCGCTTGCTCACGTGTCGAATTCGGCACCGTATGATTACGCTCCCATATTATAATTCCAAAAAACCTCTCTTGTTTTGTGCCGCTGCGAGAGCGTTTTGCCCACTAGGGCCACTCTGTGATTCCGACTTTTTGTCTAGTATATCTTTATGTCCGAATCTTAGGCACCCTGGTCGTGATTTTGGGGTTTTTTATAACGCTTTGATTCGTTATTAAATTATTTTTATCACTTCCGGGTTTGAATTTTTTTATTATATTAAAATTCCTCGGTCCGTCATTAAGGTCACAAGTACTGTCTGGCTCTCGCGATGTTCATGTTGTTTTCCTTAAGGGGACTAGATAGGTCTCTTTCCATATTGGATGCTTAAGGTGTTGGGCTTGATATATTATGTATTTGTCTAACCATGTTCATCATGTTCTTATCCACAGGGTACATCCTCCCCCGGCCCTGCACGGGGGGTATCCCTCCTTAACTCTTTGTTACTCCCTTCCCCTCTTGTACTGGTTGGGCCATGTGGCTCAACCTCTGGGGGACCCCTGGCAAATTTTTTTCCAAACCGGAAGTAGTATTATTTGCCCTTTTTTGGTCTTTTTTGACTACTTCCCAGGGGTTTTGATTTATTTTTTCTCTTGGGGGGATTAGGTCACAGTGTGCTCTTCCTTCTCCCCCCCTCCCCGGGCTGCTCGGGGGTCCAGGGGTCGTGTTACGGGCGTTTTCCTGACCCTTATTTGGTTATTTGGTGTTTTTGTCATGTTTGGGTGCCTTTTGGGCTACTTTTGAGCGGGTCAGACCAAGAGGTCTGACTGACCAAGTAATCCACGCCGTTTTTTCCAAACCGGAAGTAGTATTATTTCGTAACCGGAAGTGGCTATATTTTAGCACTTTCTGGGTCGAATTTTGATATTTTTTTGGGATTGAGTTGGGGGGATCCAGGGCTATTATATGTATGCTCTTCCTCCCCGTGCGGTGGTTCCCAGGGTATTATTTTCTCACTTTAGATGTCATTTTTTGGCTTTTTAGTCAATTTTTACATCCTGTATTAACAGTTTTATTTGCCTCTTGTTCTTTATGTGCATTACAGCTTGTTATATACCGTGAAGTGTTTGGAAGAATAATAAAGAATGGATGTGCCCACTCCACCACCTAAGGACGCCCTTGACGGTGATCCTCCATCCAACCAGGGTGCGAAACCGCTTAAGCGCCATTGCGCGGCGTGTAAGGAGTTCTTGCAGGCGGAGGAAGTTGACCAGCATGAGCTGTGTGTGACTTGTAGGCCTTGCTCGCAGGACAACCCTTGTCTTTTTGACAAACATTGGAATCAGGTAATGTGGGGGGAGTTTGTGGAGAAGAGGGCTGGACGACTTGCAGCTCGGACTGCCGCCCGTGCTCTTGCAAAGTCGGGTAAGGGCGGTCCTGGAGCGCAAGGGAGCGGTGGTAAGCCGCAAGCTCGCCGATCCGGGAAGGGTTCAACCCCCCGTTCTGGCGCAGCTAAAAGCACAAGTGGTGCTGGTAAGAAAGTTAGCCAGGGAATGAAGACTAAGAGTCCTTCGGATCAGACTCCTTTTGGAGCGGTCGAGACTCCCCCTTTGGTTATGGGGTTAATTTCTTCTTCCCAGGCGGAACCTCCGGGTCACGGCCCTATAAGGAGTGTTCCTGCTACAGGTAACCGTATGGGTACCGCCGCCATGGCCCCTACTGGGCCGGCGATGATTCAGGTACCCTCGGTAGTCACGGGGTGGGCGGCGGGGGATAATCGCCCGCTGATTCCGCTGACGAATCCTGGACAGGCCGGTGGGAGCGTGTTTCCCCAAGACACCCCACGGCCCGGACCTATAGCCGGGGCTTCACGGCTCACGGAGAAGGCGGTTCAGAGTCATGCTATGCTCCCGCCTCCGGGGGGGTCGATTGCTGGCCCCTCGGTAAGCCAAGAGACGATGTCTCCAGCGGCAATTGAGGCCGCCGTGATGGCGAGTTTTTCCAATCCGGCCGTGCTTGCAGCCATGGCCAGGGCCGCTACGGCGGCTGGCCTTGGACACGGCCACCATTCTGTGGATAAGCGTCCCGTGGAGGGTGCGGTGGCACAGGTGTTGGTTAAGAAACCACGCATGGCCCCCCCCCATGATTCGGGCTCAGAGATCCAGATGGGGAGTTGGAGAGAGGATGATTGTGATGATGAGGATGATGATGTGGAGGAGTACGAGGATGAAGAGTATGAGGAGGAGGATGTGTATGAGGATGAGTATGAGGATGTTTATGAGGAGAATGAAGAGGTTCGTTGGGAAGATGATCGCTCGCGCTCGTCGTACCCGCCTGAGAATTACTGGAGCGGTGGGAGTGCACTCCCCCCACAGTCTTCTTTGCCGTCGTATCCAGCTTCGGCTGGAGGGTCGGCCCGGGCGGAGTCCTTCGCGGGGGGTTCTTCATTTACGGGGGTGGCCTCGGATCAGTCTATGGCTGGGTCCTGGAGGCCCCCGTGTGGTTTGAGTAGATCCAACGTGGATTATTTAGACCTTGCCAGAATGGGCCCGTTCATGGCAAGAGTCTTATCGGAGGCCGGTCAGCCCGTCGTTTACGACCGTGACGCGCCTCCTCCACCGGGTGATCTTGGGTTTGCCAACCCAGCTAGGATCGGTCAGCGGTCCACTAGGTCTGTTCCGAATGTCCCGTTATCGGGGACTGTCCGAGCCATCATTGAGGAGGTGCAACGTACTGCACTTTCCAAGGGTGGCTTGGGACGAGATCCTGGGCTGTTGAAGATGGCCCCGGCAAGACCGGAAGATTTGGATGTGTTCAATACTCCAAAGTGTCCAGAGTCTTGTTTCAAACAGATGGCGGATGATACCAATAGCCGGTGCGCCCCCCTTCAACCAGTTCCTGCGGGAGTTGAAGGAGAGGGTGCCAGGCGACGGGTACCTGCTTTCAAGGTTGGATCATGGAACAGGGACAGGGACACTGATATGCGTAAGCTGGAGGAGCTGGCTCGTGATGGTTTGCGGTTAGCTAACCTCCAGTCGTTTGTTATGGCACATATCATGCGTGCACTGACTGATGAGGCTTTCCAGCTCTCAGTTCAGGAGCGGGTCCAGTCCTTGGAGACCCTGAAAGAGGTTCAGCATATGGCGACACGCCATTTTGCGAAGATAGCTGCCCAATCGGTGGTTACTCGTCGGGCTTGCGCGGCGGATGCCCTCAATTTTCCGGATAGAGTCCGGCTTGTTGGGGCCCCGTTTGGCAGGTCCCTCTTCGGCGACTCGTGGGAGGCAATGCTGGCCTCCGAGTTGCTGAGGCGCCAAGCCGTTCAACCACCCCGGCCCCGTAGGAAACGGGCTAGCAGGCCTAGGCACATGCGTAATGCTGCCCGGTCTGCGGGTGCCCCTGGTAGGAGAGCTCAGGCCCCCGCGGCCTTAGGAGCCCCTCCGGAGGGTTATCAGGATGTTGGCGTTTTTCAGGCTCCACGCGGCCACCCTCAGGCTCAGAGAGGCCGAGGTAGAGGTCGGGGATACGGAGGTAATCCTCGTGGAGGCCACCGAGGTGGCGCTCCCGGACGTGGCCGGGGGCGGGGTCGAGGCCGTCGGGGTCGTGGAGCCGCGGGCTCCCAACCCCAGGCTTGACTTGTCAGTAGGGTCCACCCAGAAAGTGGGTGGGCGTCTCCGGGAGTTTGCGCCGGAGTGGGAGAAGGTGACCTCGGACCCTTGGGTCCTGTCGGTAGTCCGCTACGGCTATCGCCTCGAATTCACTTCTCCCCCTCCGGCCTCAGGCGGTGTCAGGGTGACCCCACTCCCTATGGAGACGGTCAAGAGGGACGTCCTCTTGAAGGAGCTAGAGGAGCTCCTGTTGAAGAGAGCCGTGATCAAAGTGTCGCCAGAGATGAGTCGATCAGGTTTCTTCTCCACGTTCTTCCTAACACCGAAGAAGACGGGAGAATGGAGACCGATCCTCAATCTCAAACCCCTCAACGGGTTCATGCGACCGCGACCGTTCAGGATGGAGACCTTAGCGGCCATCCTTCCGGTGATCAGTCCGGGGTCTTGGGCGGCAACGCTCGACCTCAAGGACGCTTACCTGCATATCCCTATGCACGAGTCGGCCAGACGCTGGCTCCGGTTCTCTCTCAACGGGGCTTCCTACGAGTTTCGAGTCCTCCCCTTCGGCCTCTCGGCGGCTCCGCGGACGTTTACACGGGTAGTAAAGTCCGTTGCGGAGTTCCTGAGGCGAGGGGGGATCCAGATATTCGTATATCTGGACGACTGGCTCGTGGTGGCCCCCAGCTCTCAGCTCCTCGAGCAGGACGTTCTCTCGGTCTGCGAGCTGGTCTCGCGACTGGGATTCCTAATCAATCAGAAAAAATCTTGTCTGATTCCTTCCCAACGTGTAACATATCTGGGGGCAACGCTGGATTTCACTCAGGGCCGCGTTTACCCCTCAGATGCGAGGATCGCCACTTTGGTGGAGGGTGTCAGGAGGCTCTTATTAGTCATGCGAGCCGAAGTAAGACTTCTCATGAGGATTTTGGGTATGATGGTGAGCATGGTGGATGTTCTTCCGTTCTGTCGAATGAGGATGAGGCCGCTGCAGAGGCTCATCCTCCAATCATACCGCCCATGGAAGCATCGGTTGGACCGAGTGATCTCGGTCCCCTCCTCCTTGACGCCTTCACTCAAGTGGTGGTCCCGGCCAGAGAATCTGCTGCAGGGGTGTTGTTTTCCCCCGCCGGCATCCACCCTTACCCTCACGACGGACGCGTCGAAGCAGGGCTGGGGAGCGCACCTCCTCCACCACCGGTTGTCGGGCATTTGGACTCGGGCCCAGAAGCGTTCGCACATCAATGTGTTAGAGCTCTGGGCGGTCCACCTCGCACTGAAGCGGCTCATGCCGCTAGTCAGGGGCAGGAGGGTGGCTATCCGATGCGACAACATGACGGTGGTGAGTTACATCAACAAGCAAGGGGGCACCAGGAGTGTCTCCCTCTGCGAGGAGGTGTTGAAGCTCCTCAGGTGGTGTGTGCGGTGGGAGATATCCTTGATAGCAGTCCACCTGCCGGGTCAAGACAACGTCCTGGCGGACCGCCTCTCCCGACTGACTCAGTCAAAGAAGTCAGCGGTGCAACAGGTGAGAGGGTCCTCGGTGGAATGGCATCTGAAGGCTTGCGTGTGCGAACAGATCTTCGCCCGGCTGGACCGGCCCCACGTGGACATGTTCGCCTCAAGCAGCAATTACCAACTACCCAATTATTTTTCGAGAATGAGGGATCCCACAGCGGCGGGAGTAGACGCGCTGTCACAGGATTGGGCGGGTTTGATCGGCTACGCCTTTCCCCCGATATCCTTGATCCCGAGGGTTCTGAACAAGATCGCTTGTACACCCAACTGTGTTGTCCTCCTGGTAGCTCCGTGGTGGCCCCGGCAAACCTGGTTTGTTCTCCTCACAGATTTGCTGGTGGCAGAGCCCGTACGGCTCCCAGAGTATCAGGGTCTCCTATCCAATCCTGCACCTCTTCCAGAGGTCCCGCTCCGCACTGTCCAGTCCCTTCATTTGGCTGTTTGGACAGTTTCCAGCAATCTTATCAAGCGGCGGGACTTTCTGAAGAGGCTGCCATCCTCGCAGGAAAGGCAAGGAGATCGTCAACCAGACACACTTATGATACGCGCCTTGTCAGATATTTCAGTTGGTGTCGGGAACAGGAAATTTGTCCGCGCACTGCGGTTGTAGGGCAGGTGGCGGAGTTTCTTGTTGTCGTTTTTAGGTCAGGGGCCCAGGCCCGCACTGTCCAGGGCTATAGGACTGCGATCGGTGCCATCCATCACGGCTTTGCCGGTGGGAGCACCGTTTCCAACAACCCCATTTTATCCAGTCTTATCAAGGGCATTTTTCACGAACGCCCTCCTGTGAAAGTCCTTCTTCCAGAGTGGGACCTTCCTATGGTCCTCCGTTTCTTGGCATCGGATATGGCCTCCCTGCACTCGATGAGTTTGTTGGATTTGACTCGGCGTACGGCCTTCCTTCTGGCCCTGGCGTCAGGAAGGAGATGCGGGGAGATTCATGCCTTATCGGTGAGTTCGCAGCATCTGCGCTTTCACAAGGAGGGAGTTACCCTCTTGCCCCGAGCGGGGTTCCTCGCCAAGAATCAGTCGATGGATTTTTCGCCTAAGGCGATCGAGATGGCAGACCTCAGGAAGGCCACAGGTTCCCCGGATGATGCGCCCTGGTGTCCTGTTAGATCTCTTAAGTTCTACTTAAGCAGGACCAGGGCGATCAGAGGCAAGAACGACCAGCTTTTCTTGTCCTCGCGCCCCCCTTACGCTCCTGCTTCCAAAGCCTCGCTAGCCAGATGGGTTAAGTCCGTCATACAGAGCGCCTACCAAAAGAATAGTCATATGGCGCCCTGCTTTCGAGCACACACAACTCGTGCAGTCGGCCGCTCCTGGGCCTTGTACGCGGGAGCGCCTCTCGCGGAGGTAGTCTCCAGCGCGGGCTGGCGCGGTAGTACGACGTTTCAGCGCACCTATTTACGCGATGTGCTCGCGGTTGCGCATGACAATAGCACTCAGGTTGGTGTGGGGGTTGCAGTTTTATCAGCGGGCAGAAGTCAGAAGCCTGCAGGTAGGAGACGTTAGTCAACCGAGTAGGTGGAGGCGAGGGGTCAGCTCTTACACTAGGTAGGTGAATCCTATTAAGTTATCCGTACGGACAGGTTGGATTGACGCTAGCCACTTAGTGGCTTAGCGCATTGTTCTTGTTTGGGGGGACGTTTCCTTCTGTCTGGGATATGGTGGGTACAGTTGTTGTGATTCTTCTATCCATATTTGTACTTTTGAGTTGTTCCTCGTGAGTCAAACAGGTTCACATTGACCTGGTGAGCGGGTCCCTAATTCCATTCATTGTTGGTGTTTTTTGAATTAGGTGTTGTGACGCGTTTTTTAGCACTTAGATGCGACTCTTTTACCTCAGCCGCCCTTTAATCAGCTGGCAGTCTGCGATGGCATTAGTTAGATGCAGTGGCCGGTAACGTATTTGTGACAGAGACTTCCCTCTCTACGTGAGAGGGGCGTCTCTTAGCAAATACTTACCGGCCACTGCATTTCCCCCCCTTCGAGAATATTTTTTGTCCTCAAGGGATGTGGGATGGTTTGAACAGTTTCTCGAGTCCACCCCCGTAAAAGTAGACGCATTGGGGGCAGAAAATTGTTCCGTGTCGAGGTTCCCAGGGGGCAGAGTTCACTCCTGGGTTCTGGAGGCACTGGCGCCGCGGGGCGACTCGCTCGTTGAGGGGGTGCTCTGCTAGTTTATATGTTGGTATATATGGTGGTTCTGTCCTGGGAGCTCGATTATTTAAATGGCATTAGTTAGATGCAGTGGCCGGTAAGTATTTGCTAAGAGACGCCCCTCTCACGTAGAGAGGGAAGTTTCCTCTTCAATTGTCAAAACCATCCTTTTTTCATTCAAAACTAAATTCAAATTAAACAAGTTGTAGAATAAACATTTCCATGTAATTTTTTTTAATTTTGTGTAAATGGACATTATGTTTTTGAAAAAATGGGCTATGGGATAAAAAAAGTGCTTTTTTGGGCAAAAGGGTGGGGTTTTTTGCCGGTTTAGCGCATTTTCTCTGTCTCTACTTGTTTGTTATAGAAACCAAACTTAGAAATATTTTGAAGAAAAAAAACAACGTCGAAAAGTGACCCAAAATATCCCCTGACACCCCAGGGATTTGAACCACAGACCTACTGCGCCAATTATATGGGCTGGGTCTATTATTTCATCGAAAAACTTCCACGCTGGGTGATACAAACTTGCTGGGTCGTGGTTTTTTGTGGTATATGGTAGGGTAAGGTTATAGAAACCAAATTTAGAAAAATGTTGAAGAAAAAAAACAACAGCGAAAAGTGACCCAAAATATCCCCCGACACCCCCGGGATTTGAACCACGGACCTCTAGCACCAGGGCTTGTGATTTTCCACTACACCACGGGTGTCAAGGCTACTTGGCGCAATTAAACTGCGCCAAGTATATGGGCTGGGTCCATTTTTTCATTGAAAATCTTCCACGCCGGGTGATACAAACTTGCTGGGTCGTGGTATTTTGTGGTATAATGGTAGGGTTAGGGTTATAGAAACCAAACCTTTTTTTTGTGTGGTTTCGGCAGATGCCCCCCCCCCCCCCCCCCCCCCAATCTGAAAAAGTCCATTTTGTTGTACAAATGTGACTTTTTTGAACGCCGGCCCCCCCTCCCCACACCACCTATTTTCCGAAAACGCCCCCCTTTCCCATTGTTTAAAGCATTTCTTTTGGCCGTTTTGGACTCAAATATGTCCTTACCCCTACCTTTAACTCAATTTTCCATTGATCAAAAGGAAACAAATATTATGTACATATTGGGTATTCAGCAAAACATATGGTAAGCTACTGACTGTTTGCTTATAATACACTAAAGATGCAATAGCAGAGTTACATGTCTGATCCACACGTGTCAATTGTGTCTACAATATCATGGATTCAATGTTGCACAAAAAAAATACAAACAGAGACTTAGGTACAATGATGTGTATATTGCCTCCAAACCACCATGCACAATAGTGAGACTATATATTTAAAAAAGCTTCCTCAGAAATGTGATAGAAATGCAATCTAGGCTTTTCCAATCCCCTGAGGATTGTTAATCTTTGAGTGTTTTGTACGGCGCTTCCGATTGGTTATTAACAAGAAGTTAACTTATGAGCAACCAATTAAAATTGAGCTTTTGGCTCTGTACGCACTTAATGAATCTGATTCTCTGTCAGCTCTACCCGCATTTGTACAGTGTCTACGATTGGATTAATAAGATATAAACGTTATGTTCCAACCAATCACAGTAGGTTTAAAAGTCTGATATGGTAGGTAGTACCCAGGGGGTTAACTGGGTTGGAGATAGGTAATTGCACCCATCTATAATGCATAAGTCCACACATACACTGTAGGCTTTTAAGCTGGCGATGGAAGCTCAAGTTGTTTTCGATTTCAATCAGCAATCGGGTAGTTTTTCTCTCTACCCTATACCTGCATACATAGCTGGGACGAGTATGAAAACAAATGTGATGTAAATTGCCTGCCATCTGGTGATTGCAGGTTGTGGCTTTATGTAATACTGCCCAGCGCTAGATATAATGTGCCTTGATATTGCCCGGCGCTATATAACGTGCCGTGATATTGCCTGCCCAGGTGCCATTATATATGCCATGATATATAGATTACCGAGTAATTAAATCAGGAGCGAACAGAATAATGACCGAAGTCTCATTAATTTCTATAGTAACAAACTTGAGTGAGGATTGAATTAGTTGTACTGGCATGGATTGATAATTGAAGTGAGGGCTCATGTTACCTATTTACCCTTTTAAGGCTGGATTGAGGGTTTTTTTTCTGTCCGTCCTATATTTCCTTGTCCTTTCAAATTAAGATTTTAAGTAGGGACCTATATATAGTTATATTTTTTCCATGGTAAAAGGGATTGTGTGACGAAGTACTTGGCCATAGTTTGACATAAAGGGTAAGGGGAAAGTGGGGGCAGGGGGGCAATTGCTTTATCAAAACCTCCGAGTGGGGGGGGGGGGTCACTCAGATATAATGTTGTAATCATCAACGTGAATGAAAACACAGATTACTGGTGCTTTTTTTTACCACAACGAAGGCCCGAGCGAGGGGTATCAAAATCGCCAATTGTAGAGAATAAGGGTGCATTTTTCAACCTGAATCCGTACTAAGGGTAACTTGGGCCTATAGTCATGTGTCATCATCTAAAAAACCCACAATGGTTAGGCTATAAGACAAATTTACTAACAAATCTGAATCGCACAATAACTTCATACATTCATTTTAGTCTAAACTCCATCTTGAGGATCTATATCCTTTGCTAAGAAGTATGATTTTGTTGAGCTGCAATCCTTGTTAAGTGCAACTTTTTCCTTCTTTGAGAATCCGCGTTAAGGGTAGTTTTTGAGAGTGCATTCACCTGGATGATTACAACTTCTATACATGAGTGCCGCCCCCCCCCCCCCCCACCCCCACCCTTCCTTGGGCAAAACCTATGTCAACATGTATAAACGAACACTTCCGGTACCTTAAGTTCATACAACAACAATGATTTCCAGAGATTGGCAAATGGACATTGGCAAATGGACAGCAGAACAACCAGTACTCATGTACCCGGCATTGGATTTGAAAGGGCAACCTACCCTAATTTACATAAATTGCCATCTTTTCTCTCGCCCTGTTAGTTCAGAGAATAACTTGACCTGTCTGCATGCTAGAATTTCCTCCGTGGATTCAATCAACCTGTCAATATAATATCTGGTCGAGACTATTGAGCCAGGTCTAGCGTTTAAGAGTTCAACACACTGCTTTCAATATTAAAGGAGTAAAAATAGCATTTCAACTAATGACATGCTAGAATGGATGTTATGTTAGCAGGCGTCAGTGTTTTATCGCACACCGAATCATTCTTTCATTTGCATGTGCTTCAACCTAATCTTCACTCGCTTTTACCAGGGATTGGAAATGACACTATTTTCTATTAAAAACTTTTGACTTTGTAACCCCATACTATAAGTGGTGCTTCTCACAAACTCTCAATTCCCCAGTACCCTCATTTGATCTAGTTTCGTCATATTATTGTGCGTCAACACAACTTACATGTATTTTGCAAACAGAACATCATCACCTCCCACACTGTACACTGTATTTCGTTAACTTGTACAGACTGAGTGATTTCAAGATCCTTGTTCAATTAACTTATTGAGCAAAGTAAAACAATAGTGAAGAGATATTTTGTTTTAAAAAGTATTGTTGTAAGAATTACTCATTAGATTTGTTTTGAGACTTCATTCATTGCAGAATAAAGCTTCTATTCCTTTTATCCTCTAATAGAATAGATGCATTTGTGCTCGACTTAATTCATGTATTTTTCCACCAAGGATAAACACACAAAAAACCATCACAGGATTATAGCAAATCAAATGGTACATCTTGTTGGCGGCTAGGGTTATTTTGAGATATAAGGTGCGTTCTGACGAGGGATGCTAACCTCTTGGTTAGCGTCAAATTCGCTAACCTAGAGGTTAAACTCTTGGTTAACGGCCATGTGAATTGATCATGGTTAACTAACCCAGAGTATAAAGCTGGAATGTTAACCCTAAAAGATCTTACTTAGCTAACCCTGAAGCACTAACCGAGAGTGTATGCGCCGTGTGAATCCATCGTAATGCTAACCGCGAGTGAGATTTATGACCTGTGACCCAGGTTTTACCGCAAAAAGAAGTGTCGGATGACCTTGAGTCAACCTCGAAGCTATCAACAGTTTGTCGTGTGGACAAACACTCTGGGTTAGCAGTAAAAATATTTAAGCTCGAAAATAACTATTCTCGAGCTTAGTGGCTGTCTGAACAATCCTATCGAGCAAAATAGTTTTGTAAAAAATAAAAAGATACATTTACCTTCTTTTCCTCTTATTTTTAAAAGCATTACTTCCATTTTCAAAAACTACATGTAGGTATTATTGACCAATTTGTTGGATATACTGTCAGATATTGTCAAAATCTTAATTTGTTCATAAGTAGACAAGCTGATGTACCCTTTGATGTGATGCATCACATATTATCCGAGGGGGGGCACTTATTTTATATGAGGTCACGGGATGTGCTGCCAAATAGGGTCCCATTTTTTACCCATCTGGTAAATGAATGACCCCTTTTTATAGCCATATTATATAGTAACTTCATGGGTTTAAATAATATCCTTAAATTTGCTGTTTTTCACAGAAAGTTTAGCAAAATATGTCAAATATGTAGGGAAATTATGGGTCTCTGGTAAACATATGGGTCCATTTCTCCCCGTAAATTGGTAAATGTTTGGGTCTATTTATCATTTTGCTGGCAGCACATCACCAAAAAAAGTATCTAAGTACCTGGGATATTATCATGATTCGATAGATACTTTTGAGGGATGTGATCAAGATAAGCGTTGCCTGTCAAGTCAATGTAGTTTGGGTTGTCAATGGTGCCATTACATGGTTTCTCACAGACATCAGATGGCTCCTTACAGTAGCCAAGAATGGTGTGTCCATCAGTACCAAATAGGTGGGAATTTTGACACTTGTATTTTATCGGAATGCAAAAGGAACACCTGGTCCTCGCATTGATGTACTGTATGATGTATAACAAAAGGTTACATGTGTTTGACTACCTCTACCTATGCTTATTAATTAACAATGTATGAGGCCCCTGAGTCGGGTGTTTTCAATAGTTCATAAGTTTCTTCTTGTCTTGTACTTTTGAGAAATATCTGACAGAATATTGAGCAAGCTTTTTAATGATGTCTACTTGTTGGTAACTGAAGCAATACATTTAAAAATATGAGAAAAATGTGGTGTATTTGATCCTTTTATTTATGAAAATATTTTACAAGATATCTCAAAATAATACTGGCTGACAAAATGAACCTTTTGACATGATGCAACACTAATATACATGTATGGGCAGTGCTCTATGATCAAGTGTTTTTAGCAAAACAAATTCTGATCTATTTACCAGACTCACTATTACTAAACATTTATCTACAGAAATCCATCTGCTGATAATTAGCACACATCTTTTTCTCTCTTTCCTTCCTATTTATACACACACAGTCTGTGACCCGAGATATGGCATGGGGACAACAGTGCGATGCAGTTAACTACCAGTACGCAGATGCAAAGGATGCTTTGGTGTCAACGGCCGTGGTGGAGTGGCAAGATGCCGTGCCGTCCTCGCTAATTACTCTCACACATCGGGCACATACCGTTGCTTTTGTGGGAACAGCCCAGGGGGACCTAGTGAAGGTAATGGGGCTATTATATTAATGTTTCTTACTCCTTTACATATTAAAGGCATATATTTTTATGAAGCTTAATATCAGGTTATCGATAGTAAGGCGATAAAAACACCCTTTTCCAACTGTCAGTGGACTTTTCAGGCAGGTTTGTTTGGTCAGAGATGGGTTTTTTTGTCAGATTTTCATTTTTTTAATTTATTTTCAAATATTTTCAACATTTACAATACAAAAAATGTTCAAATAGTTTTCAGGGATTTATTAATACGTTTTCCAAAAAAATAAAAAATAAAAATAGAGCAGTTTGCCCTGTAGAACAGGTGTTTTTTGCCACTTGGCCTAAAGGGTGTGCAAAATTCAATAAATATCTCAGTATTAGTATTTGATTTATATTCTGTATCAGAACCATGAATACCTCATAGGTAAGCAAAGAAAAAGCTTGACTTGTAGGTTTATTTTTCACAAGGCTGTATTGGCATTAGTAACCAGAGAGGTGGTACACCTACAATACAAATCATGGAAATAGGTGGAATTCTGTGTGTTTTTCATGACAGGCAAAAAAATGCCATTTGGAAAAAACCAGTAAAAAAACTGTAATAGGTGAACATTTACATGCTACATAAATGTTGAAACTTTTTGTGGCCCTTGTTTTTTGGAGTAAAGCTATTACTTAGGGAGAAAAATGGTTCAATTTTTTTTGGGAAATCAGGCTGCGTCAGCACCATTGCCAGCGCCATCGAAGCACTAGTGGAAGTCAGATGCCTAACTGATTGCCTCACAGGGTCAGCTAGAAAAACGTTTTCTACTCCATTTGATAGCCCGTCTGATTGCGCCACAAGATAGACTAAGCTAGCAGTGTAGTGATTTGTAGTGCCCAATACTGGACTTAACCTTATGGATTCAGCACCGGAAGCAGAGTTGGTCTTGACATTACATAGTTTCAGTTAAGGGATTCAACACCGGAAGTAGAAATTTCCAAAGGTTTCCATCCCAAAATACAACATATGCAATGAGCGTAGATACAACAAAGCCAATGAATTAACCTTTGACCCGTAACCATTGTAATGCATTGTGGGATTGAAATGGCCGTACCCCGGAAACCGTGTGTTTCTAAGTGATACATTGTAGCTATGCAGGACAGGGGACTGTGGCGAACCATTGTGAATTGAGGAACACAATATACACTCGCTATAGAAAGCACAAGAAAAGCTTCATTTCTAGGTATGAGTGCGTAGAAAGCAATGCTTGAATTAGACATAAGGGAAATTTTCCACAAGGGATAAGATATAAAAGAATCACTGTCACGTTTCATTTTACTTGTCCAAGGCATGACACAACTGACCATCTATGATATGATCATCCTCCGACATAACCAGCCTAAATTCAAAACGAACTATGATAAAAATAGAATAGTTCCTTATGCACAGATCTGGTAATGTTGAATGAGCTGAAACTTATTGTTTTGCTGTGTATCTCTTTATAAATTCATGACAACAGTAAAATGTGCTATCAAAATAACCCTAGAACATGAACATATTGAGCATGAACCGGTTCAGGTAACATTTTGGTGAATCAGAGACCCTAACATATTATGAAAACACTTCAAAGCCCTACTCCCTAGTATTAGTAATAACGCAGATATAACGCAGATATACCAATTTGTTTTGATTAACACTTCAAAGACCTACTTTAGTAATAACGCAATGTTTTGATTGAGAAAAAAATGCATTAACATTTGAAATCTCGCATTGTATACACAGTGGTTAATATAGTTTTATGCTTTCTCCAAGTGAACTAAATTCACCTGCCGTTTTTGTGCTCTAAGCATTCAATATATGAATTACTTATAAAATGTTATTGTATTGGCGAGTCTATCTATATTCTGTATTCCACACATGAATGAAAGGCATGTGGGCGTATGGAGCATAAATAGAATGGTTCAATTATATTGGAAAGTGAGATGTACGCTGGAAAGTTTATGCTCTGTAACTCCCCAATGTGCTAGTAATGATGATATACACATGGATTACCTACCGGAAGATGAGGCCGCTAATAATATATAGAATTGTTTGCCGTATTGGGAAAGTTTGTGCGAGATAGCTAACTCCCAAATGTGGTTTTAAGGATGAGATACGTGTGAATTAGCAACCGGATGAGGTAGGCCGCAGATCACATAGGATTATTAGCCATATCATGAAAGTTTGAACTGGAATAACTCCCAAATGTGAATGTTATGATGAGGTATATTTAGATTGCTACTGATGAGGCAGGCCACAAATTAACATAGGATTGTTTGCCGTATTGGGAAAGTTTGTGTAGGATAGCTAATTCCCAAATGTGGTTTTAAATGAGGTATATGTGAATTAGCAACCAGATGAGGCAGGCCACAGATCACATAGGATTTTTAGCCATATCAGGAAAGTTTGGTCTTGAATAACTCCCAAATGTGAATTTTATGATGAGGTATATTTAGATTGCTACTGATGAGGCAGGCCACAAATTAACATAGGATTGTTTGCTGTATTGGGAAAGTTTGTGTAGGATAGCTTATTCCCAAATGTGGTTTTAATGATGAGGTAGTGAATTAGCAACCAGATATCACACAGGATTTTTAGCCATATCATGAAAGTTTGGACTTGAATAACTCCCAAATGGGGACTATGGTATGATGAGGTACATTTACATTAACTATTGTACAGGCTGTCCCAAAATGTACCCATCGATGCCCAAAGTTCATTGATTTTTTTCATTATCAAAATTAATGAGAATTAGGTCCATTGTTTTTCCATCATCTTTGAAATACTGTACCCTTTCATTAGAATTTTAGATCATGAATATCGGACTTATTTAACTGAAATCACCATGTCTTACACAATGGAGTATATCCTAAAGGTCCATTGTTTGCAGTAATGGCAAAGTTTGCGCGGCATGTGATTGTAATGATGAGGAACATGTAGATTAGGAAAGCCGTTTAATCTTGCTTGCCGTATTAGGAATATTTGATAAGCGGTTTTCTATACAGAGAGGCATTGGCCGTACCATTTAGGCTAAGAAACAGGTCTTCTCCAGCAAATTGTTCTTAACAAAGTAGGATAGCGGGTATAAAAAAAAAGAGATTTCCCAGCTAAAAGCTGGGGAGAGTTTTGTTGAAAAATTGAAATTGCTACAACCATGTGACACATCAACAGTGGTGTAACCAAAAGGAGACGAGGGGGGCGATCACCCCCCATCCCCCCCCCCCCCCCCCAATATCGACTGTCTGTCGGTTGAGATTGGCATTGTCAGTTTATTTGACATCGGAATCATGGACTTATGAAATTGAATATTAATTGGTAGAAGCTTGTTTAAAGCTGAAATGTACCTCAGCTCAATCATAGTACAAATAAATGTAAAGTCAAAAAATGTTTGCGCGCTATGCACGCATATCTTTCGTCTGCAAATTCTCGGTTAACTTGAAATTCTCGCCACCTTCCCCCAATATGAAAAACCTAGTTACGCCACTGCACATTAATGATCAGCAATATCAAAAAACTGATGAGGATTTACAATGGAATTAATCAGGATATTAGCCGCCTTTTGCTTGTCTGTAGAAACAGTACTGCTCAAATACATCCGCCTTTCTAGCCGGATAACTCTTTTGCCAGTAAATAGCGGAGGCTCTGTAGAAACACGCTCAATGATGAGGCCACAAATAATGATTGTTTGGCGTATTGGGAAAGTTTGTGTAGGATAGCTAACTCTCAAATGTGGTTTTAATGATGAGGTACATGCGAATTAAAGGGGCATTAAAGGTATATTATGTGATCTTTTCCAGAGAGCGCCCTCTATTCATGATTATTTTTAGAAAGTAGATTTTCTTACAGATTTACATTTCTGATCATAAATCATAAATACATTCCAAGTTACAGAGCGATACGATTCCTAATTACCTCAAAATCATGGTTTTAGAGTGAATTTTGAGTGAAAATATATTATTTTCACACTAAAACCATGATTTTGAAGTAATTAAGAACCGTATCGCCCGGTAACTTGGAATGTATGTACGATTTATGATCAGAAATGTAAATCTGCAAGAAAATCTGCTTTCAATTTTTTTTTCGATGTTGAGGGCATTCCCTGGAAAGATCACATAATATACCTTTAAGAGATGTGGTAGAGGCAGCGCCCTCAATTACAAAAATATATGATAAAAACTGGGATTTGTATATTTTTACAATTGTATTACTTGTATGAACTTACACCTATAAGGATTAAGCAAAATCAGCCCTCTTTGTACAACAAAACGTCGATTCAAAAATGCTGATCTCCGGCAGATCAGCATTTTACGTCTGACAGTATCCCCCTGCAGTACGCGTGATACATAACGCGAACGATATTTGCATAGAGGGCGTTTTTCAATAAATAGCGATGGTATTGTTTTAATCAAGTTTTGCTGGGGTTTTGTTGGTAGAAACAACAATAATGGCAATTTTTCATCTTGAATTCTGAAGTGAATTTTTAAAAATTTAAATTTGTCAACACCACTTAAAGGTATATGACCCGATCACTTTTTTGGGGCTATGATTTTTTTTCACATCAAGATATTTTGGTATCAGAAGAATCCCCATATTTTTCTCATTATGTCTGTAAATATTAGGGGCCAGAAATGTTTCATTTGGAAATAATAGGCTAAAATGTGGTGAATTACTGCCAAAGGTGGTTAACCACCAACCAGTCTGTGTACTACTCAATGGGCACATGTCTTTTGACCTTGCGCTTCTAAAATAGAACCATTGGAGTTATGCAACTCAAACTTTGGAATGCAACAATTTAAAGGATGCCCTTTCATGTAAAATAGAAAACATCAAGTTGAAAATCGGGTCAGCAATCGGAACATCTACCTTTAAAGGTAGATGTTCCGATTTTCAACTTGAAGTTTTCTATTCTACATGAAAGGTCATCCTTAAAAAAGTTGTGTTCCAAAGTTTGAGTTGCATAGCTCTAATGGTTTTTATTTTAGACGCACAAGATGCTGTGAACTGTACCCATTGAGTAGTACACAAACTATATCGGTGGTTACCACCATTCGCGGTAATTCGACGTTATTTCATCGATTTCTCCGTAATTATACCGATTTAGGCCGTCAAATTTCAGTATGATGATGAGAAAAATACGAGCTTTCATATGATATGAAAATCTCCGTATGTTTGAAATAATTCTGTGTTATGAAAATGTGATCGGGTCATCTACCTTTAATGTCCCTTTAATAACCAGATGAGGCAGGCGGCAGATCACACAGGATTTCTAGTTATATCATGAAAGTTTGAACTGGAATAACTCGCAAATGTGAATGTTATGATGAGGTATATATAGATTAACTAGTGGATGCGGCAGGCCACAAATTAACATACATGTAGTATTGTTTACCGTATTGGGAAAAGATTGGGTGGAAATGTTATTGTAATGATGAGGTAGGTGTAGATACCTACTGGATGAAAAAGCAAGCTGATTCGTCTTGTTTGCTGTATTGAAAAAGTTTGTACTTGACAACCCCAAAATACGGATATGATAATGGCATGTGGATTAACCACTGGATTCGGCGGGCTGCAAATAAGAAAGGCTTGTTCGCTGTATTGGTAAAATGTATGCTCTGTAACTCCACAATGTGGATAGGGTGAGATACATTTGAATTCACCACCAGATGATGCAGGCTGTGAAAAACTTTGTATTATTTGCTGTATTGGGAAGGTTTATGCTCAGTAACTTCCAATTGTTGTAGTAATGATGAGTTACATGTACACGTTAGTTATCTCACGCGAGACAGGCTGTGAAGTGAGTAACAAGGGATTGTTTGCCGTATTGGGACAGTTCGGATAACTCCCAATGTGATTGATTGCAATGATGAAACAGGCTGTGAGTAACAGGATTGTTGGTATTGGGAAAGTTTGTGCTAGATAAACTCCCAAATGTGCTACATTTAGTAATGATGAAATACATGTGGATTAACAAGAAGCAGATGTGACAGGCTGCAAATAAATTTGTAGCGGTATTGGAAAAACTACAATCTTGGAAAAAAGTCCTTGGAAAGCGAACGCTGAGCACACGTGTTGGGTATTGTATTGTGTGCGAAGAGAACGGCAAGCTCGCTATGTTGGACACCAACATTCACAGACGTGACGATGGTTCAACCAAAATAACCATCTACCGCAAACCCACACACACCGACCAATACCTGCTTATGGACTCTCACCATCCTCTTCAACACAAGCTCGGGGTGATCAGGACTTTAACCCACCGAGCCAAAACCCTCATTACTGAACAGGATGACAAGGTCGAAGAACTACAACGTATTCGCAATGTCCTAGGTGTATGTGGATACAAGCGGTCCCACTTCGCCATCGCCAACTCACGTAACCGCCCACAACGCAAACAAACAGATGCTCCGTCCGCAGAAAAAGGGTCGGTAACCCTACCCTACGTCAGAGGTGTATCGGAAGGCCTGCGCAGAATTCTAACTAAACACGGTGTCTGGGTTCACTTCAAACCAAGGAACACCCTCAGGCAGCACCTTGTCTCACCCAAGGACAAAATAGACAAAAAGGAGAAGTGCGGCACAGTATACCACATTACTTGTCCGCAATGCCCTGCCTCCTATATTGGTGAGACAAAACGCCCCCTTGGCATCAGAGCCACCGAACACAAACGGGAACCGTCCCCCGTCGCTGAACACACCACGAGGGGGAACCGTCCCCCGTCGCTGAACACACCACGAGGACCGGCCATAACTTCCCCGCTGACAATATCAGAATTCTTGATTCTGACTCCACACATCAGGCTCCAGCAAAGCTCCCTTAACAGAGACGGAGGGCGGTACTACCTACCAGCGATCTACACGCCACTATTGAGTTGTCGTCTGAACACGCTGAACACACCACGAGGACCGGCCATAACTTCCCCGCTGACAATATCAGAATTCTTGATTCTGACTCCACACATCAGGCTCCAGCAAAGCTCCCTTAACAGAGACGGAGGGCGGTACTACCTACCAGCAATCTACACGCCACTATTGAGTTGTCGTCCATCACCGCCTGACGGCGATGATGATGAGACTCAATAGCCTAACCGCCAACAGCGCCCCCACGTGTTATTGGGGCTGACGAAAGGCAAGCGAGTTGCTGCCAGAAAGCTATCCCAGAGGTAAGCTTATTTGCTGTTGTGAGAAATAATAATCTCAAAAATATATTGTGTGCATGTATTGATACTTAGTGTCTTCTGATATAAACGGAAATTGTTCAAATGAGATTTTCCCTTCCAAACCCCCCACCCCGACCCCCCCCCCCCCATCAATCAATGTTGGGACACTCTGGCAAGTTGCAGGAGCCTGTTACTGGCCTTGGTCAACATTGCACGGGGGAGTGTGGGTGACACTTTTCCGTTAATCACACGCAAGTGTTCCAAGACGTTCCAGGATTGTAGATAACTCCCAAATACGGATGCAATCATGATATATATATACGTGATTAACTAGCGGAAGACGAGGCCACAAATAACATAGGAATTTGTTTGCTATGTTAAACAATTGTTAGGAGAGTGTTTGGTAGAGAGACCCCATCACCATTTTATTGTGTTCATTGTACATTTTATACCAATAAATTCATGTTTCCTATTAAGATTCGTGATTCAAAAGCGTCACAATTCATAATTTCATCGAGCAAGTCAGAATGTAAAATCACTGTAGTAAATCCGGGGGGGGGGGGGGGGGGAGGGGGGGGGGTACTTTCGCCAAAATCGTACGTGGATGTGCCTACCGGACTTCGAAAATGTGACTTTCCCTATACCTATTTTTTGGCTAATTTCCCACCCATCAATATACCAATTTTGTTAGAAAAGCACCCAATTGTGCACAAATTGGGCGCTTTTTCCAAAAATGCCTCAAAATACACCCAATTTATGCCAATTGGGCGCTTTGGTCTGTGATGAAAACCACCCCATCGCTATACCAATGTTTGCGAAAAGGCACCCCAAAAGGTAGGCACATATACGTATACCATATCAATGTGAGAACCCCCCGGGATTAAATCACCTCATGAATATCAATTAGCTAATTATCGGCAGTGTAACGCTATGGGAATTCAAGTGAGATCAACTGGTGTTGGGAAATCCCATGTGCAGAAATATATAAATGAGTACTGGCATGTGCAGTTTATTGGAATACCTTCAGAAGGGACCATTCCAGAATTGTTTGCTGTATTGGGAAAGTTTGAACTCACAACTCCCAAATGTGGGTGTGATGATGATAAACACATGGATTACCTCCTGGAAGATAAGGCCTCAAATGACATAGGATTTTGTTGCCGTATTTGGAAAGTTTGAACTGCATAACTTGATAAGGTGGAACTGATAATGAGATACATGTGAATTATTAGTAGTGGATGAGGCAGCTGGCAGCAATTATAACATAGGCTTGTTTACTGTATTGGGAAAGTGTGTGTATTGGGAAAGTTTGTTTACTGTATTGGGAAAGTTTGTTTACTGTAGTAGGAAAGAATTGTTGGATCTGATGGAGTAGACCTATAACCATCGGATAAAACAGGCCGCAAATAACATAGAATTCTTACCCATGCGGGCAAAGTTTGTGCGGGATAAGTAATGATGAGTAGTTAACAGGGTTATAGCTACGCCGGTCGGCGCTGGTCAGGGCGTACCGGCACTCACGCTGGCCGGACAGCACAAAAAGGTCAAAAAATATATAATTGTGGATAGAATCATTAAACTCCCATGCCATGATCCACTGCACTTTGTTCCTACACTTACTCGTTCGCCGTCAGTAAAATTAGCCGGCACTCAATCTGGCCTACATGTAGCTATAACCCTAGTAGTTAACTACCAGATGAGACATGCTAGGCTGCAAATAACATACAATGTAATACTAAAACTGTTAAACACTATAATTTTGTGGCTACTTTATTTCGCGAATTTAAAATTACTGCTATTTTAGCGGGCATTTAATTTTGTGAATTTGGAAAATTTACTGTTACTTTCAATGTAAAATGGTCAGTTTCACTTGTATTTAATTTCGCGAATCCAAATCATTGGCGAAATTTAGTGGTTTTGAAGTAGTCTTAGTTATATCAAGAACTCCCAAATATGGATTGATAATAAGATACTTGTGGATTAACTACTGAATGAGGCAGACTACAAATAACATGAAGTGTTTAGTTGTGAACATTTGAACTGGAGAACTCTCAAATGTAGATTGATAATAAGATACATACTGAATTAACCACCGGATGGGACGCTGCTGCTCATAACATTGAATTGTTTGCCGTATCGGGAAAGTTTAACTTGACTCCCAATTGGGATCTAATGATGAGCTCAAGAGTCTTTGATGAGCTACGTGTGAATTAACTACCGGATGAGGCAGACAGCATTAACATAGGATGTGGAGGAAGTTCGTGCCCGATACCTTTCCGATGGGCTTGTAATGATGAAATACATGTGGATTAACTACCGGAAAATGAGGCGGGCCATAAATAAAAATGTATTTGTTTGGTGTAAGGGACACATGTGTGTGTTAGGAAGTTTATTGTATCTGAACTCTCCAATTAAGAAACGCAAATGAAAATGGTGGCTTAAACATGTAGCACATGCTTGCAAAATTAGATCATTTTTACTCAATGCTGCAAGTATTATATTGTAAGAACATGATTTAGAAGGAGATGAATTATTTCATAATTGCTAAATCCGAAAACACCTGTTGAATAAAACCAAAGTTCGTCAATACACAATACACAGGTGTTTTTATATTAATATTTATTGTTTTAAAAATGATCCTATGTGAAACAATATCCCATGTGAAATACAGAAAGCAACATACAAATATGTCTCAGGCATGCATAAAAGAATTGAAAGCACTTGCATGAAAATAGAACATTAACATCATGATCATTGCTGTTCTGTCAAGACCTGTATGTTTTTCTGGCCCGTCAGCATGTATAAATTAAAACTCCCCAACGGTTGTGCATGGGAAGTGTTGCTTAACCCTAACCCTAGAACGTGGCAGTGGGGATGGAACGAAGAACAGGGGGAGGGGGTTAAATAAAAAATGGGAAAAATTATGTCCGCCGGCGCCGGGAGTTGAACCCGGGTCGGCCGCGTGACAGGCGAGATATACTAACACTCAGCCACGGGGGGAGGGCTTCACAGGCTAAAAAATCGGAGACCATATATACCCGTAGTTTAGTGCTACAGGAGATAGAACTTGTGCGCGCGCAAGCCACGTGGTGCTGGCTGTGAGGTGACTGAGACGTAGTAGCGTTCGTATTATAAGGATGCACTGTGTGGTGTCGTATTAACCCTAACCCTAGAACGTGGCAGTGGGGATGGAACGAAGAACAGGGGGAGGGGGTTAAATAAAAAATGGGAAAAATTATGTCCGCCGGCGCCGGGAGTTGAACCCGGGTCGGCCGCGTGACAGGCGAGATATACTAACACTCAGCCACGGGGGGAGGGCTTCACAGGCTAAAAAATCGGAGACCATATATACCCGTAGTTTAGTGCTACAGGAGATAGAACTTGTGCGCGCGCAAGCCACGTGGTGCTGGCTGTGAGGTGACTGTGAGACGTAGTAGCGTTCGTATTATAAGGATGCACTGTGTGGTGTCGTATTAACCCTAACCCTAGAACGTGGCAGTGGGGATGGAACGAAGAACAGGGGGAGGGGGTTTAATAAAAAATGGGAAAAATTATGTCCGCCGGCGCCGGGAGTTGAACCCGGGTCGGCCGCGTGACAGGCGAGATATACTAACACTCAGCCACGGGGGGAGGGCTTCACAGGCTAAAAAATCGGAGACCATATATACCCGTAGTTTAGTGCTACAGGAGATAGAACTTGTGCGCGCGCAAGCCACGTGGTGCTGGCTGTGAGGTGACTGTGAGACGTAGTAGCGTTAGGGTTATTACATGTTCAGGGGCAAGAGCACTCACAAATGTTTTGATAGATGTGTTTTTGGTGGTCCTTGAACATGTTTAGAGCAGACTGCCCAAAAGTTATACATAGGAAGTTTATATTACTTTACTTTATTCATGCTGAAGGGCCAGATGGAGATTGACAGAATAGCGATGTCATGTTTCTTCTCTTCAAGACATCTGTAGCCTTAGATAGAAGGAGATGGGCTATATGCAATTGTGACTGGCATACACTACCGCCCGGAACTGCTTACGCACACCATCGAGAGAACTTATTCCCCAAACAGTATTCTAATTTTACCCATATCAAGGTCAAATCCTATTTATATAGGTGCCTGGATATCTTCTCATTCATAAATTCATCTTTCCTTGACCTTGTAGCCTACACATTTGTCAAAATAAATATCTTTCTGAGGTCGCTATTTTCTCTATGGGGAAATCCCATGCAATTCTCGCCTCATTAATATTCATGAGCTCATTATCGCTGTTATAGCGCTATGGGATATCCTTGCTTGCGAAAATCATCTCCGACAAATCATTATTTTTACATTATTTTACGAAATGTAAACACTTATAATTATCATGACAGGGATCTGTAATGGTAATTAATACCTAAAACATGTCTCGTGTTTTGACAATGTTACTGGAATTTCCAAAAAAAAGCTGATACTTCGAGATAAAACTTTATTAAAGTTTTGGTTGTAGAATGATACCTGTCGCGAACTGGGAACCAGCAAAATCTTCGGACTAAAACTTGCAGCAGCAATTACCATTTTGCATACAGGGGTATTCTGTCATATTGAAAGTGCGCCTAGAACATGGGTTATAAATACATCAGACTGGTGGACATGAAGTGTACACAAAGCACACCATACATTTTTATACACCAATGAGCTCATGTTGGTGAAAATGGCTGGTTAAATTGTAATCTTCCCATTTTTGAGTTACCAAAATGCTCAAAGTAGTGACACCTCACTAGCGAGACGGCTTGTCAAGTCTGTTTAGAGAATTTTGAGACCAGCCAAGCCTGACCTACGCTATTAGAAAATATTAATCACCCAATATAAGTTTAGTTACCGCGTGATCCAACATACATTATTTTGAATGGACTTGTTCGAATCCTTTGTTAGACTAGAATCGATCACCCTTTTAGCGCATTCTTTTATGAATGCGAGTTGACTATTGCAATGTGAAAGATAGAGATATCGCCCAATTAAATCACATCTGGCAGTTAAAGTTGGGGTTTGCATATAGTATGGTGGGCTGTTGGGCTATGTTGTTCCAAACATAGCCTACAACTGATGGAAAAAATATCGACTGACCTACATATCCATTGTACGGAATGCAAACCATTGTCGCGGTGATTTTAAAACCTGCCAGGGCCCTGTGCTGCCTCGTGCGAAATACAGACAAACTGCGAGGTTCTCTGGTGTGTATTGGATCACTGATTTTTAAACCAAAATAATAAAATTGTCTTTTAAATGTCAGGTTTTTCTCGGAAATTTAAATTACCTCCTCAGAAAATTACCATGTTTTAGGCATTTATAAGGACTGCGCATCCTTATAGCATATTGTATTTGTGAACATAACAATTAATTATTAAAAAAACTGATTTTTCAGAGAAGGTGTAGATGAGACAGAATTTCCCCATAGCGCAATAATAGCGGTAATGAGCTCATGAATATTAATGAGGCAAATGTCTATGGGATTTACTGTGTAGATTTTGACTTGTCTCGAATTATTGAGTTTTGTATGAAATGCGATGATCGTAACATGCAACAAACATGAATTTATGAAGAATAACTATATATTGAACATATGCAACATCGTTACTAGTGAAAATAATCAATAGTATGTTCATAGAAGATGGATTTTCTAGGATATAATCACTGCGTAAGCAGTTCCGGGCGGTAGTGTATATGAATGGTGTTACAGAAAGTTTGAAGTTTGCAATTTTTTCTGTCACAGACATTGAAGTAATGGAATCGCACAAGTTATGGAACTATTTCTGGCCATAAGAGATGAACCCAGTTCTCATCAAATTCAGCAAGTGTCTGGGAAAAGATGATGATCTTCAGGAACTGGAGACATAGGCAGGTGATAATGAGGTGCAATTATTGGAATATGCTCAGATGTCTTTGCACAGAGAAAGATAATGAAGTCTAAGTAAAGTCCCATTGAAAAGTCTCTAATCCTCCAGATTTCCCATAAACCAGACGTCATAATGACTTGAGAGAATAGTTTCGTCAGGAATCCAAGGAAACATAAAAAGAAGATTATTGTTCCAGACAGTTTTGACATCCGATCGGATGGCTTTCTCAATGGTGTATGATCGCTGATCCAGAGCTGCCAGAAGGTGTTGACTTTCTGGTAACGTCACAGGATGTATTTGATGACATATTCTGGATCAATTGATTGCATAGGTGACTAAGTCGGTAGGCCCCCTCGTCCCCATTTATAAGATGCTGTTTCATGTCATTATTGGCTTGCGACGGATCCAAACGGATTCTCTAATCTATCTGGTTTTTCTGGTGTCGTCTCTCTCGCGGGTATATTGGTATTTCAGTATATTTCTATGAAATCTTATTATTATTTCATAAGTAACTGTTTCAATCCTTAAGTTGCAGAGCCTTTCTTACACAATTTGTCTGGTATAATATAGCTCTTCTGATGTATTGATGAATGCCACAGAGTCCGCTTGAATAATCTTAATATTTTCCTCAGCATATGACAGCCCATCTGATGGTGCCACGAGATAGACCTGCGAAGATTGCGCTACCAGCACCTAGTAGTGTAGTGTTTTTGTCTTGATGAGGAAGGTTAGGGTAAGGGCCAAAGTTATCGCGGAATTGAGGTTAAACGCGGAAAACGACAATTTGATGAAAAGAAGGGGGGAAATGCACAAAAAACGTCCAAAACACAACATTTATAAATAGTCTTGAATAAAACAATATAAATATTAAAAAACGATACGTAATAAAACCTAAAAATGATGTGTTTTTCTGTAAAGTGTGTTTATTTTGGTTTTATAGATCGTAAATTTTAAGCTTTCTTGGGGAAAATTACATCACAGAAAAATGCAAAATTTACAAAGCGGTAAACTTTGGCCCTTAGGTTAGGGTTAATCACCACCAAATTGGCCAGTCTCCTTACAACAGTGAATTAATACAGAGGACCGCAGGCAGGCAAGAACACAACACATGCTCACTGCGTGGAAAAATTGTGCGTGTGCACTAAGATTACTTTTTGCGCACAGAGAGAGAAAGATTCTATTTCTTGCCAGTTTGTATCCGACTAAACTATAGATGAGTTATTTTGCCATTAACTAATCAACTTAAAACAACCTGAAATGTCAATAAGCAAGAGGAGTGACAAATTGCTGCGGTGAAATGTGCCGTAAGACAAGCTGTAGAAGAACAATCAATTGTACTACTCTTTAAGAAAAACAAGGTCCTGCCATCAATTGCATTGATTAATTGGGTTAATAAATTGTGAGTATCATCCAAACATAATTGTCAAGTATTATTGCTCCGCTAAGCATGTTATGATGCTTTGAAAATAAAAGACAACTGAAATTACTGAATAAAATAATAGTGCAAGTATTTTTTAACATAACATGATTGTTGTAATATAATGATATTCACACTGCGAGTTTGACCAGGAGCCATCAAGATTTTCTATTGAGTTTTCAGAAAGAACAAGCTCTAGTTTCAAACACACTTCTAAAGGAAGGTATAAAGTACACACAGTATTCATGTATGTGAAAAATAAATTGGGGTATTGGGGCAGTGTAACATGAACCTCTTATCTAATTGCTTCACTCTAAACTGCTGGAGATGTGCGCAAATTAAACATTGATTTTTCAAATACAAATTGTCATAATGAAAAATGTCTTCACTTGTTATGCACTTGTCAATTGCAATCCTGGGCCCCAGACCTGGTCGCTATTTTTTCTTCTTCGTACATGAGGTAAGACAAAATCAATTCATTTGTTTGACAATTTTAAAAAATCATTTTATTCAGGGAATTTTGCTTTATTTTGTATTAAAATAAGAATAAATACATTTTTCTCAACTCATGTACAAAAAACAAAATCGCGACCTCGTCATAGCAGGAACAAGACAGGGCCTTGTTAGAGGATTTACAGCTCAGTGTAACCGTTCTTACCAGCGAGGGGCCTGAGCCTGGCCTTGCTTAGGGAAGTTACTCATCTAAAATAGACCTGGGATGTACCAGGGATGTAAAGGACAGGTTGTAAGGTTATGGTATATCTTACGTAGGGTAAACATCGGTTCTTGTTATTTACCTGCGGAATGGAATACAATGTCCATGTATAGATGAGGTGACCTATGATGTCATGTATTTACAAATGGGACACCCTCTGTTGTTTCCCTCCAGGCAGAATATACAGTAAAGTTAATGAAGACAACATGACATTTCTTTCTAATGAATTGTAAAACTCCTTTAGTTTTAGGTTTTTTTTGTGAAATGCGATAGCTTATAGCATTCCTAAGCAAGTTTAAAGACAGTTTTGATAACAATTTGCTGTGACACCACAATCTAGTTAGAAAACCTGATCTGGCCTATGTAAACTATAGGAACTCTTGCCCGGTGTGTTTTGTCTCAAACCAACAGAGGGCGTCCTAAATGTCAACAAATGTCACCTCATTTATAGGGGACCCATGTACATTGTGTACTATGGTGTGCATTGCAAGGATTGTGACATTATGCGTAGGGTTAGCATGAAGGGACTTGGCCAGGTATGTACAAGTCCTCTTCCCCTTTGGGCTTTTAACCCGTGTAACTCTTTCTAAAAATTCCCGGGGGAGCCAGTCTGGTATAATGTTGTAATCATCCGGGTGAACAAAACGCGTATTAAGGGTGCTTTTTTCTACCACAACGCACGCCCGTACTAAGGGTATAAAAATCGGCAATTTCAGAGAATAAGGGTGTATTTTTCAACCTGAATCCGCGCTAAGGGTTGCTTGGGCCAATAGTCGCGTTCATAGTAAAAATAGCCCAAAATGGTTTAAATTGACTAAAAACTGAATCACACAAATACTTCATTATGTTACTTTCAGTGCAAACTCCGTCTTGAGGACCTATATCCTTTGCTATGAGTAATAATTCGTTGATTTAAAATCCTTGTTAAGGGTCACTTTCTCATTCTTTGAGAATCCGCGTCAAGGGTAGTTTTTGAGAGTGGATTCACACGGATGATTACAATTGTTATACATGAGTGGCCCCTAGGTAAAAATTACATCCTTGCTCACATCTCCATTATACCTGATCCCAGGGGGCAGGATTGCAATTGATAAGTGCATTATTATATGTGTTCAGTTTGTAGATAGAAATAACGAATGGGTCATATATATTAACCGGGTTAATTCACCTGTCCCTTATGTCCTCATCAGAAAAACCTGTCCCACATGGATACATACGGCACTCACACCGGTCTGTCGCCTCACTCTTCTTGGGCCCCTAGGAGAACACTTGTTTTATTTGCGGCAACGATGCACGGTTGGTTGGAAGTGCCAGATCAAATTAGTATGTTATACAGGTTGTGTGTCAGCGGTAACGATGTAATTGGGCAAGCAAACATAACATCAACATAGCGCACACAGAAAAACACCTGGTATCTCAGGTTCTCTTGACTGACGGGCATTTCGCTGCTTGTATAGAGTGTTACCCGGTATCTTAAGTTGTAGAGTAGACTGATGGCATTTCGCTGCTTGTGTAATGTATATTGCAGATTGTCCCAGATAAAATGTACCTAGTTTTTGGTTTAAGATTGAAGGCATTGCGCTGCTTTCGTAATAAGTTACCTGGTACCTTAAGTTATAAAGTAGACTCATGGCATTTCGCTGGTTGTATAATGTATTACAGATTGTCCCAAATAAAATGAACCTAGTTTTTTGGGTTATAGACTAAAGATATTATTTGATTGCAGGTATCAAATAAATCCACACTTATCTTTGGTTATAGAGTATGGACCAAGTACTTGCTGGTTGAATCGGTTGTTACAGTTTGTCTCAGTAATTAGTAAAAGCCATCGGATATCCCTGGCGATATTTTATTAAATTCAATAGTTTATTTGTGTGTGTTGATGCATTATAAAATAGAATCTGCATATTGGCATACATTGTCAACAATTTCAGGGGATGCTGCCAATATGCATGCACTACTATAGACCCATTTTAAATCCGAAAATACTCGATCTATTCCGAATGTTTCTGAATAGCCGAATGTTTTTGAATCAGTGGTCAGAAAAAACAAAACATGTTTTCACCTGGGTGTCTTTAACGCTTTCCATGCGGCAGGCATCTGCAGACGACATTCCAAAATTTAACAAAATGTTTAAAAAAAGTCAAATTTTTTGAATTTCATTACCATATTTTGAATTACCATGAGAAATGTATTGAAATAAGTACAAACATGCCTAGTATCGGTTCAGTACTCCTTGAGGTAAGCACTGAAAGTTAGGTAAGGTTTCTGACAAATCTGTTTTGTATATTGTAAAACCAATAGCCACGTGGAAAGTGTTAATAACCTGTGTATGGATTGCGCGGGGTAATACCTTCACATTTTAGCCTTCTGCTCGATAAATTTTGATGTTGCCGGTATCGACGCCATAGTTGATAAAACAAAATAGTCTCGCTACTAGTTTTACTTCTCATGGGTGTACGCTTGTATGTAAATATAGTAAACCACTAGGCGGACAACCAATGCTATGAATGCGATCAACCCTTGCGAAGAACGCACAAAGCACCTCGACCTCGTCCATGTGACCTGTTTTTCTAAAGTTTTCCGATCTCACTTTGAAATGGTCTATTGCTTTATTGGTTTGTGTCACAAGCTCCAAGTCAACATATTTTCTGGATTGGGATGTTCAAATTGGTTTGGGGTTTTCAGCATGATGTTTTTTCTTTTGAATAAAGTGAGAGCTAATGGTTAATGGCAAATGATATAGAGTTATTTTTGTTTCTAATATTTTAGTGTATTGTTACGTCTCTTATATATAGGTCAAAGAGGCTTTAACACTAAATAGATATTTTGATTGAGACACTTATACAGGGTGTATCAAAAAAATTAGGACTCTGTTTCATGAAGGTGTAATTCTTTTTATAATCATTGGACCATGACCAATTTAGTTTCAAAGTAAAGCCCAATTAATTATTATGATATCCTGAAAATATAAGATCAATCCGATGCAAAATTAGAAAACTAGCGTACTTTGCGCAAACCATGTCATTTACTGGTTTGTACAATAGGATCTACATGTACAGACCAGTAAATAACATGGTTTACGTTTCAATACGTTATAATATTATTGTCAACATAGTAAATAATCTATCAGTCAATAGCAAAGTTTAGTTTGGTAATCCATTTAATTCTGGCACAAATCAATACTGCAAGGCTAAACAAATCCGCAAAACAGATGCATACATATTCAGTGCAAATTAAAAAAGTTTTATTTTTATAGTTCTCGAACCCACTGTGGATGGTTCATTGAGTTACAAATCGAGCACTTTCACGTTACTCGACCGTTACTGTGTGAATTCCCATTGTACATGAATTCCCATTGTACAAACCAGTAAATGACATGGTTTACACAAAGTTCGCTAGTTTTCCTTTTTTTAATCGGATTGATCTCATATTTTCAGGATATCATAATAATTAATTGGGCTTTACATTGAGACTAAATTGGTTATGGTCCAATGATTATAATAATAATTACACCGTCATGAAACAGAGTCCTAATTTTTTTGATACACCCTGTATATGTTGTAACATTTTTTATTTGGATATATGAGGGTGTGCTTGAAGAGTGGAAGACCCGGGGGTGGGGGCACTGAGATACAAAGTTGTAAGCATCAGCGTGAATGAAAATGCGGAATAAGGTGTTTTTTTACCAATATGAACCTGCAATAAAGGTAGCTTGAGAGAATCACTATGATCACAATAAAACAGCTTCAAATGAGAATTGCACAAATATTAAAATTACAGGGAAAATGTATGCACATCCTTTAAAGTCTTTTGGACAAGCATGTCCTTATCCTAGACTGAGCCCCTGCGTCCCTCTATACGGCCACCATCTTTAAAAATGGCGGACTAAATCGAGTGACTGGGAAAAGAATAAGGGGGAAAAGTGTGTGGTTACTCTTGGAATTCCACATGAATAATAATGATGTGTTGAATATATGCAACTAGAAGCGATTACAACTTATATAACTGCCCATGCGCAGTCTGCCCGACAACATGCCAAAATACCTGATCGGTTAAATTTAAAAAGTAGCTGTGCCGAAGGAGGTAAATTAGTGTGCCTTACGCGATGCACAAACACTGCGTGAACAACAGACGCAGGCGTAATAGTGCGTGAGGCTTTGCAACACCCTCAAAGGGGCTGTGTGTAAATTATGAAGACATGAAGGATACAGTCTAGTCCTTATCCAGGGGCACAATTCATGCCAGTCCTTGCTAAGGGTTGAATTTTGATCCGTCTCAAAGTGTTTTTGTTGACCCTAACCCTACTACGTAACACAGAAACAACACAGCCAGCACAACTTGGCTTGTGCGCACACAAGTATTATAGCTCATATAGCACTAAAAAGCGGGTATATACGGTCTCCGATTGTTTAGCCTGTGAAGCCCCCCTCCAAGTTGGGTGATTAGGGTGGATGTTTCCATCAAATGGATACCATTTTCATCACAGTAAGTCTGGGGTCACTGGTCTGGGTGAGGCAAGCTTTGTAAGGTCATTATCGGGATGCAGCATGATTTGGTACCATCTTTGTAGGCTTCGTTTCTCAGGTAGATAAGTTGCTGCAGAAATGGGCTTGGCAAATTCTATACAGGCTATATATATCCCCACTACATTTACGAGGGGCATTCAGTAAATAATGAAAGTGATCATGGTATGGGATGCATGAGTGATTCTATTGAGGGATAATGTGATCAATACAAAGTATGAACCTTTGTCTTTCAAACAATACACTTTTGGAATATTAGATACCTTTGGTTATGTAATGTCATTAACATAAACACAATAGGTTTCAGACACTTACTGAAATCTGTCAATTATTTGGCTGGATATGTAATATGTTGAAAATGGGTTGATCGATACATTTGCGTATATCTCGGCAATGCAAGCATAAAAACAGATAACACTTGGCACATAGTTAGAACACACACTTATCTCCGCTTGACATTATTTTTTAGACCTGAATTCCTTAACGCAAATAAGAAGGGACCATCTCAAATGCGCTTTTATTTAGCAAAATCCGCAATAATATACCTTTGAAAACAACAAAGGATAAAGAACAATGGAGGGATTATAATTTAGTAAATTTGTGTGGGATGTAAAGCAATAATAGTGGGGATTTCAGAAGGAGCTGTTCATAAAATTTCCTCAAACCATTGAAATTATGTGACGATTACTTTAACAATACATATATAGTAGCTCTAAAGATAACAGTAATAAGAGAGGTTGTGGCAGCCATCTTTGATTGATACATTCATGTATATCTTTATTTTGACTATCACAATATTTAAACACATTGATTTAAGCATTTTTAATTATTTCTGATTAGAATTTGAAGGCACAGTAAGCTTTTATCTGGTAAATTTCTTGATTTTAGCCATTTGTGGCCCTGTTCAAAATGATCTGCCGTCTGCGCATGCGCACATTTTCTGCAGGTTTCATGCGAATAAGTTCAGAAAATTAGTTAACTATCATATGGAATCTCCCAAACTGGTTAATTGCTTGGATTTTTCATAAATTGTTTGATTTTCCGCAATATTAGTGATTCGCTGACTGGGCATTTTTCAATGAAAATTGGCTATTTGAAATACTGATATTTGTATACTTTTTATTCGATTGCCTCTCCTTACTTTTTACTCATATACTACATACATCAAATTACACAGGGATTTAAGTTATTGTCTTTTTATCATACTTACGTGAAAAAAAATGGGATTTACCTGCTTCTGGTGTCATGTTATGCAATCTTCTTATCACATGTTTCATACAAATAATTCAAATTTCCCGCCAAATAACTGATTAAGTAGTGTCCCAAGTGTACTTACTTTGAGACAATGCTATGACGTCATAGTTCACACTTATAAATCCAAAACTGTACTGTTTGAAAGATAAAGGTTCATACTTTGTATTGATCACATTATCCCCTCAATAGAATCACTCATGCATCCCATACCATGATCACTTTCATTATTTACTGAATGCCCCTCGTACATAGGAGGGAGCTAAGAATGTGATGTAAAGGATGACATAACTCAAGTTTTGTCTTGTGTAGATGGGGCTGCCTTTGGTGACAGAACTTACTGATCCACCCTCGTATTAGGGTTGTGTAGTCTTGGGCATGTTGTGAGGAGAGGGGTAATCTAATTTCTGCATTTATACACCTGTTAAATGGGTCATGGATAGTCTGGGAGCATTTTCATTTGAGGTGAGGGATGTTTCAATACCATATCTACACAATCACACACCTGTTGCTCAGGTCATGGATAGTCTGGCAGCATTTTAGAGGGAGGGGGTAGACTTATTGTATGTTTACACATCCACACCTGTCAAGTGTGGGTTTCATATTATAGTATGGTGGCATGAGGTTAGGGGAGGGGTAATCCTATGTTTGCATACAAACTTGTTTTTGGGTCATAACGCCTTCACATTGATTCCGAGTTTCTGTTTGTTCCCCACCAGCGTTCAAAATTTAAAATTACTAAACATTTAATTATTTGATTTTTTAAATGATTTTCTCCTCTAAGATGACTTTCGATAACTTTATTTGACAAAAAACATGATTGTATTGGGTATATAATTAATCATAGTTGGGGTTGATATTGGTTGCGCCCAATTTTTGAAAAATAAAGGAAATAAAGATAATTAAATAATTAATATTAAAAGCCATTATTTTCAATTGAAACAGTAAACTCAGAATCAATTTGAATTGGTCTAACATGGATTTAATATTAATGTTGTTGTCCGTCTGACTGTATTGGGTGGGTAATTGTTAAAGGTGGGTTTGATGGGGTGCCAAATTATTTGCCATATTTTCAGAAATGTTGTGAGTAGAGAAAATGTGTCTAAGATTATGATAAATATAATTATTTCATTTGTTGCTGTGTATAAAACAAGGTCTTCTGAAAAACTGGGTGGACAAGTGTTTTTAGTGTCAAAAGGATGAGAAGACTTGGAATGGATCTGTTGAATTTTGTGAAAGTCGGCAAGAGGATCACTACCATAGTGTGTTGTTTCTGGAAGGAAATCACCGAGACGTTATGTGAGCGATATGTGGTGAAGTTTATGGAGAAAAAAAAATTAAAAGAAAAAATATCATAATTTTTAATTTAATTTAAATTCCAATGTTTATTAATTACGAGAAAAACGTAATTTATGACAGATTCAAAAATGCAACAAAATAACTTGGATTTCCCGGGGCGTCAGGATAATTATTAATAGTCAATCGTTCTGTAAAAATAAATCACGAACATCACAACACAACAGCCGAATCAAAAAAAGAAAATCGTGATAAAATAACATTAAATAAAGTACTCAATCGTACCCCCAAAAAAAGTCTCGTTAATAAAACAAACTATTGCTATTGTAATTAATTAATATAATGGAACATCAAAAAGTACCAATGTATTATACCAAAAAAAAAGTGGCTCCACGCGGATTTGACCCGGGGTTCTCCGCTTGACAGGTAGCGATATCAACCACTACACTACTCATTCTCAGTACTGTCAATGGAGTTACAATGAATATATATCATTCAGACTCTCACTCAATAAACTAAATCGAAAATTGTACATTTATTTTTTATTATTTAAAGCTACATTGTCAATTAGAACACCATTTTATTTACGGTAATAGACACATTTAATATAATATAAAATAAAAATATTAATTTCGCACTGAATAACTGAATTTGGAGGTATTTTCGGTTTTATTACGACCACTCTCACTCAATAAACTAAATCGAAAATTTTACATTTATTTTTTATTATTTAAAGCTATAAAGCTACATTATCAATTAGAACACCATTTTATTTACGGTAATAGACACATTTAATATAATATAAAATAAAAATATTAATTTCGCACTGAATAACTGAATTTGGAGGTATTTTCGGTTTTATTACGACCCAACTGGTCTCTAAGGTGGCCAAGTTAACTTGTCCACCAAAAAAAGTTGTTTCCATGTAAAAAAATATTGCAAATGCTGATATTCAATCAACTGAATGTGAATGTAGGTCAGTTATAGTAAGGAAAAGAAATTGTTGTCTTGTCCTCAAGTGACAAAAATCTTGAAGTTGGGTCATGTCTGTTGATTTTCCTTTTCTTTTGTCAAATATTACTGACAGACCATGGTTCATGTCAAGACAAAATTGGTAAATGTCAATTTGACTAATGTTTCTAGTGTGATAATAGTGTAATTAATTTGACAATTTGGGTTACATTTAAATCTTAAAAATAAATAAAATGTGACCCTAATTGTTGAGATCGGTCGCTGAGGGCAAATTCTTTCTTATATTTTCCTAAATGGAAATGCATCCCAAATAGTTGTTAATCTTTGTAGGATCAGGTCATTCTCTTTAAGTAGCCAGTAGCAACATGGTGTTTCCATGTAAAAAAACCATTGCAAATGCTGATATTCAATCAGCTGAATATGAATGTATAGATGACATTTTCAATAAGCTTATTTTAACGTTGGTTAGGCCAAACAAAACAAAAAAGTTTGTCTCAAAGCTTGCGAAGGCTTCAAAATCGGGCGACACGCGCTGTTTTTTGTCTTCCATTTCTTTTCTTTTTTACATTTGTTTATTTGTGTGGCAATTTTTACTCTTACTATTTGCAACTGTTGACACTTTCTGATATTTGTTTTTTTCTATTTGAAATGAATATTGTGATGTAGTTGTGTAAATAACAATTGTGCAGCGTTTTTTGAAGAACTGAGTCATGTAAAAGTTTGAGAAAAGGAAAATCTGCCGATATTTTTAATAAAAACTCGAAATAAAAATTTGTAGGGAAAAAAAAATTGATTTGACAATTTCCTGCATTTCAGACGCGGTATTTTGGCATTTCAAAACCAATGCGCGCGCAAGCTTTGAAACGAACCTTTTATTTTGTTTGGCCTTAGTTATAGTAAGGAAAAGAAATGTTGTGTTGCTCTCAAGTGACAAAAATATTGAAGTTGGGTCTGTCGGTTGATTTACCTTTTCTTTCCTTTTTTTTCCTGTCAAATATTACTGCAATCATGGTTCATGTCAAAAAGACAAAATTGGTAAATGTCAATTTGACAAATGTTTCTAGTGTAAAACAAATTATTCAAGTAAACTAATTCATTTTAAGCAGAAAATAGTCATATTTTGATAATTTTGGTAACATTTAAATCTTAAAAAATATAAAAATAATGTGACAGTAATTTTTGAGACTTTACGGTCGGTCGCTGAGGGCAACACAAATTCTTTCTTATATTTTCCTAAATGGAAATGCATCCCAAATAGTTGTTAATCTTTGTAGGATCAGGTCATTACTCTTCTCTTTAAGTAGCCAGTAGCAACATGGTGCGATATTGCCAAATAGGTTCGGTATCTCAGGGTACATAGAAATGTTTTACTGACGATTTTTCTGCTTCTTAAGTTTTCGTGTATGGGTATCAATTTGTCCATCTTGACGTAAACTATGTGCAATTTTGTATAAACCATTGAATAAATTGAAAGTGTATTAAACTCAGCCTCGGGTAGGTATTTACCAAGACTACTCGGATTGACAGCACATTTATAAAAAAAATCCAAATAAAAGCACACTTAGGCAACGAAAAAACATTTTTTACAAACAAATTTTGAATTGCTTTTTAAATGTTGGACTTTTTTCGAAAATTAAAAAAACAGTTTTTTGTTTACATTTCAAAAATTGTTGAAATTCACCGAAATGTTCACCAACATTTTGAAAAAGAGACCCAAAATGGCCGACAGACTATCCTACCTGAGAGGTCCATTTGCCCGAAGATCAGGGTTGGGCACACACACAAAACAATCTGTTCTACTGGCCCGACCAACAGAAATGTCATTAATTGTTTCATACACATTTTTAACTTTTTCGAACATTATCCAAATATATGTTTTTTCTGTGCTTCAAAATTGTTTCCATGACCATTTTTCTAGAAAAACTCGAATTGACAGACCGACCAAACATACGTCATAGGTTTGTTTGCCCATGGAACAGGATTCTTTTCTTTACCTTCCTAGTGATAATACTGAGGGATTATACTGCAATGCTGTCAAAAATTGTGACAGTAATGACGGTGCAGTGAGCCCCATAGGGCATTGCAAATAGACAGTGGCATTGTTAATACCCTCAACAGGTAAATACTATGCAAAAGAAACTTGAAATCAACCATATTCATGACACGTCACATCAAATTGTGCATCTTGTGTACTTTTTAACAAATGAAATTTTTAATATTATCTGACAGAATTGAAAACAAGTTTTCAATGGTACCTTGTCTTTGAAATTCAAAGTTTCACTTGAGAGAAGATACCATGGAAAACAATACATTTCTTTCTATAAATTCCTTAAAATGCACGCTTTATTTTGCCCCATATCTGGAATCAGACTCAGCCGACAAGATGTATGTATTGATGTTGTGCGTCGTCACATTGATCATGTTTGCAGTGAAATATCAGACAGCATAATATAGTGCCTGTCTTACATTGAATCAGGGGCTTAGTAGATAGAACAGATCGTGCCTGGAGGCATCAATACACGCAAAGTCAATCGGCTTTGGAGATCAAATCAAACATTTTCTACCTGGTTTATTGTTTTTCACTTTCAAAATTGATCTCAACGTTAAAGCATATTGCAACTAGCTTTAAAATGAGGGCATATTTGTATTGTTTATAATAGATCTGACATTTATGATATGTGAATTTGGGCCCTGATCCTTGAAGACAACATTTCCCTATGGGTTTTGCTCATTATAGTGGAGCAGCGATTATTTGAAAGCTTACTCCACATCTCATCAACATTTCATTTTATCTTTCATATTGTTCAACAGGTTCACATACAAAATGTGACAACTGCAAGAGAATATGAGAGGGTTCCTATCGGCAGTCCAGTACTAAGTGATGTGTTAGTAGGAATTCAACAAGAAGACTTCACCATTCTTACAGAGAATCAGGTATGTTTGTATGGATTACAAGAAAGTATACCGTCGCCGTTCTGTCAAAGTTTTTTCAGGCCCTTTAGCATGAATAAAGTAAAACTACCCACCGGTTATGCATAGGACGTGTTGCTTTATACATGTTCAGGGGCAAGAACACTTACAAGACATTGATAGATGTGTTTTTGGCCCTTGAACATGTTTAGAGCAGACTGACCAAAGGTTATACATAGGAAGTATTACTTTATATGCTAAAGAGTCAGGCAGAGAACAAGGTTTGACAGAACAGCGACGATATGAGGGATTCTATAGACGTTATTCACAATTGGCGCATTTACGTCAAAAGAGGGCCATTCTATCCAACTTAGCTTGCTCAGAGCAATTAGTGCTCTGAAAACGTGGCCAGCGATGTAGCGGGTACGAGAATGCCGTAGTTTTTCAATGTGGTGAACTTTGCACTAATCATAAAAAGTCTTCATACTTCTGAGCTGTTCAATATTTGACCTTATTACATTCGTGAAATACACTTGAACGTATAAACTATCTATTCCACTAGTTTGAAATGAAAAGTTTGCTGGTAACCGACACTATCTAGGAAAATGTAGAAGTTCATAGTTCATTACATTGCAGATATAGTATGAGATTGTAATGTTACCGGCGCCCTTATTGCTCTGAGCATGCTCAGTTAAAATGCACACCCTCTGTTGACGTAAATGCGCCAATTATGAGTAACGTCTATTGGTAGTCCTACAGTTGCCATCAGAATACTTCGCTGATCCAACATCTGATTCGTGCGATGCCCATTTAGACAAGGCTAAATCTGCAACAATAGCGTTGTCAAATGTTATCATCAATAGGGCCCAAAAAAAAAAATTGACTTGCCCTTTCCGACCGACCCTAATTTTCGGAAATCTAGGGTCGCTATTTTTTTTATATTTTTTTTTTCAAAAAAAATTTAAAAAAAAAAGATTGAAAAAAAAAATTAAAAAAATTGAAAGAAGCACATAACAATAAAGAAAGATCAAAACGTGTTTTTAAGTAGTATCTGCTTGTTTAAAAATCAAAAAAAATCTTTAAAACGTGTTTTTGTGCAGTAAATTTTCAAAAATTTTCAAAAAAAAAACAAAACAAAAACAAAAACAAAAAACATCCGACCGTCCGACCCTGACTTTGACCCTGAAAGGGCAAGTCAACTTTTTTTTTTTTTTGGCCTAGAACACATTCAAAACCGATATATTTGTTTAGATATTGACTCACTGTATCGATCAGTGCACAGTGAAGTTCACTTTGGTGGAAAGCAGATTTCATTATAAAAGTCCCTTTAGAGTTACTAACACTTTCCATGCAGCAGTCGTCTGCAGACGACAGTTGTCAAAATGTTTCAGAAATGTCAGAAGTATTGAATTTCATCACATATTTGAGTAATGCATTCAAAGTACAAACATGCCTAGTGTTGATTCAGTAATCCTTGAGATAGACTTTGAAATTGTTAAGGCATTTCCATTTGTCCATTTATTATAATATTGCAACTGTAACTTGAGATATCAAATCAAATTCAGAGCAAGTTTATTGCACTTCATACATACAAGTTTGAAACTGTTTGATAATAAAATAGATCAAACATGCACAGCATGGGGTGAAGTTATCGTATCGGTTCGTCTGTTTCTACAATATTGGTAATATAAAACATATATATGAATAGCACTCCAACATACACTCCTAAGGCTTTATTTCAAGTATATCATATATTTGTCTCTTCCGTTGTTTATTATTATTACGGGATTTTTGTGAAGTATGTTATCAATACAGACTGTTTGATTTAATTTAATACATGTACATGTAAAAGGAAAATACAATTACAATTATGTCACGACTGACAAGAATAAAAGAAATGATGGCATAATGTTTCTTAGGGTAAAATATGTAATATATAAGCTACCAGAAGCGACTTTGTTGGTGGTTTTTATCCCCCTGGCTTCAAAAGATATTGTGATCATGTAATGTGTGTCGGGTGTGGGGGTGTGTATGTTCCCTTTTGGTTAGCCTTTTTGGTTAGGTTCAGCTTATTCAGTGCTCTTGTATGTATGAAAAGTCAGGTTTCAATCCCAACCATACTTGGTAACAATTATGTTTGGGTAAAGGCGACTTCAGATGCTCATAGGGTGTAGACAGATTGACCTCTAATGACCCATACATGACCTTTGGCCCCATTTAGGTGAATCTCCGAGCCAGGGGGATTCGCAAGTCGTGACTTGCAGTATTTTTGCAGCTTTGAGTTATGTCCGTTTAACCAAGGAGGTCTAAAAATGGGATGGGCCAATTTCAGCCTAGCTTTTGAGTGTACCAACATGCATATTTGTAGTGATAGTAATGGATGGTTTGGCTACCATCATTCAGGGTAATAAAGAAAAAGAGTGACAAAACAAACCAAACAATTTGTCACACTTAAAAAATAATTCATTATTGTTCTATGCTTCATTACCCAACCGTTTACCATTTGCCATTGTTTACCTCCAAAAAGCAGCCAACTAACATGTATATGTTTACAGTATGATCCATTCATTCAAGTTTGCCTTTGTCACTTTTAGGAAGCAAAGTGGCTCAAGCAATTTTATGATTAGTTTAGACAACCAGTTGAATTTTTGCCATTATACACCACCAATTTGAATGAAGTAAAATTTATTTTGTAGCTGAGGAAATTGCCTTTGTAAACAAACAAATGTGATACGTTTGATGGGTTCTGTTGGATGTTTTCTAGTCAGACTCAGTCAATCGTAATGTTTTAATGAAGGGCTCAATTTCTATCAATCTTAGAAATAGAATCCCAATAGATATGCATTTACTGTTTTTCACATTAAACTGAGTGCCCTTTTCCACCCAAAAAAGCAATTGAGATTGAATCGGAGAATTTACATATTTAATACCGAAAAATGCCCAACAGACCCTGGGATTGGAAATCATGAACAATTGTGTGGAAATCAGCAATGATATGATTTTTTGAACAAAATGATATCAATGAAAGCACCACGTGTCCATTAAGAGGTGAACTGTGTAATAAACCATCATTATCTCCACCTTATCATAAAAACATGCAAGCTTCCTGTACAAAATTGTATGTCGCTAAAAATGAATCTAAATTCAACATGGAATTGGCCATTCTTGGGTAATATTTTCAGGAAATGTTCCAGTCATTAACTACAGAACAGTATTTTAACGTTTTACTTAAATCATATGGTGTTTGTTATCTATAAGGTGTTTATCGTCTATTTCAATTTCGTAGCCCTGCCTTCCTCCTCGTAAAAAAGCACTGCAAAGATACACCCCATTAAATTCAAATCTAAAGTTGAAATGCAGACTTGTGATGGAACTGCATCTCTTTAAATGCGATATTAATATTTAGATACATACAGTTGCGTAATGTAATACAACAGCTACAATTGCAACATAAGATTTTCCAACAATCGTACATTTGCCCGTAAGACTTCCCAGCCATGATCTGATGCTACTCCCTGGCAGGCAGGCAGACGAGTCACTTATAGCTCGGGTATCAGATGCTAGCAAAAGTGTCATATATCCAACTTACTGAGCACGGGCATATGAATTGAGCGGGGTTTTCAATGTCTAAAGTGATCCGTCGCTCAGGGGAAAGATCAGAATTTATTTCATGCATGGTGGCATGTCGGTATTGATAAATACAGATAGATTTCAAAGATTGAATGTGGGTAGAGTACATGTAAGTTTAGTTCACATTATTAGTTTGATATTCACTTTGAATTATGTTCCGTATAAAAAGACAAATAAAACAAGATTTTTTAATCATATATTTTTATCAAGTATAGCCCAGCGGCAACTATAATGCCTTGTAATTGTATCTCATTTCATTTGCATTTACTGTGCCCTCTGGATTTGTAGAAATTATTATCTGTATTAATTTACTATCTTACGAGGCCAACCAAGGAGTCTGGATTTGTAGAAATTATCTATATTAATTTACCATATTACGAGGCCAAGGTGGTTTCAGGAGTCAGGATTGGCTTCAAACCATACAGTGGTTTCGCGATGGCTTGGTTGGTTGGTTCGGTCCTGTCATAACTGACAGCTCGTGACCTTACAGATACTACGCCACATATAACGTTTTCAGCGAAGGAGTGACAATCACGAAGAGGGTGTCCAGTAATCAATTTTATTTGGTCAATCCACCGGGAACGAGGTCTGCCTTTCTCTCTCTTCCCTTCTCTCTCTTCCCTTCATTCCTTGCATGATCATCTTCTCTAGGTAGTTACCCTTGCGACGAGAGACACCCGATTGCTTCAATAAATTTATACTGGCATTGGTCCTTCTCATTGTCCATGAGATGCGAAGCATACGCCTCCAACACCACATCTCGGAAGGCAGCTATTCTGTTTTTGTCAGGTTTTGATGAGGTCCAAGACTCTCAGGCATACATGGCAATTGGAAATACAAGGGCTTGGACAAGCCTGGTTTTTGTTGCTCTGGTTATTCCTCTGTCAGCCCAGATCTTGCTTAGGTTGATCATTGCTGTTCTAGCTATTGTTAAACGGCTTATTTACCCTATTTCATAACATTATCCCTAACACCCAAGTGGTGGTTTTTGGGAATAACTTTAGAAAGCTGAAAGTTTAACAAATGGGACAAATAAGGTAGAAATATATGTATTTCTGGTAAAATATAATACGTATGATTCATTATATTATGACAAATTAAATAATTTTGCTAAATATGTGTGTATACCTTTTATTTTGTTCTCACTTTCAACATAAAGTTGTTAAAGCTGAAAGTTGAAGACTGCAACCAGTACACAAGCTGTGAAGATTGTATAGGAACACAAGGTAGTAGAGATGGAGATCCATACTGTGGATGGTGCTCACTACAAAACAGGTTAGTTGGGGTGTGGATTTCTTTGTTTATTTAAAAGAATATTTGTGTGGGTGTGTGTTTGTTTTTGTTTTTGTTTTTGTTTGTTGGGGGGGGGGGGGGGGGGGGGTGATTTTGTTTTTGTTTATTTGTTTGTTTGTTAGGGTGTTTTTTGTTTTGTTTTGTTTTCTTAGTTTTTTGGTGCTTGCCTTGCCTTGCTTGCTTGCTTGCTTGCTTGCTTGCTTGCTTGCTTGCTTGCTTGCTTGCTTGCTTGCTTGCCTTGCCTTGCTTGCCTTGCCTTGCCTTGCTTGCTTGCTTGCTTGCTTGCTTGCTTGCTTGCTTGCTTGCTTGCTTGCTTGCTTGCTTGCTTGCTTGCTTGCCTTGCTTGCTTGCTTGCTTGCTTGCTTGCTTGCTTGCTTGCTTGCTTGCTTGCTTGCTTGCTTGCTTGCTTGCTTGCTTGCTTGCTCGCTTGCTCGCTTGCTTTTTTTTATTTTTTTTTTTAAATTTTGTTTGTTTTATCACATTTGCTTATCATGAATCAATTGATTTCAGTGACCTTCAGTTTGTTGGTCATTTGCTCACCGTAATACGTTAATCCTATTGTTAATACATCACTGAAAAACTGTTTTAATTTAAGTCAGCTCCTTGTTTCTCCTACACTATGATGAAAAAATTATGAGTTTGTCACCTTATACCTGCCTGCTTAACATCCAATGAAAATGTCAAGCGAGCGGGGAGTCGTGTTTGACCGTAGCGATTCATTCAAGTGTGTGATCGTTAAAGACATTCACCAAGGTAACACTGTGTGTGCAGACTATCAGGTAGCCAGGTGTATCAATCTTTAAGTAAGATATGTGATGGGTACACACAGCTGCCAATAGTTAGGGTTATCCTAAGGGCAAAACTCTGTCCTACCCATAATATATGAAGTTAAGTTTTTGTCTCCATTTTATCTGTTTAAATTTGTTTGCCATTTGGATTTTTTTGAGAAAATGGTTTAAAAAAGCCTCTTGAAAATGTTTCCAATATTCCCAAGGAAATAAAAAACAATGCCCCAAAACACATATAAAGTATATGAATCAATTGTTTTGTGGACACGGATGCGTAGCTGTCATTATGCAGAGTGATGACCCCCTCCCCCACCCCCGATTTGTTGTTGTCAACCTCATTGTAGCCGTCATGCCGAGGGAAACCCCTCCTTGAGTTGCGAGATTTGTTGCTGTTCTCCTCCTCATCGCTATCTGCAATGCACCCTATATTCAATGCAGCAAAAACAATATAAATATGGCTAGGGATATCATGCCACTGGCTGGACAGTGACTTATGTTGTATCTAACAACTTAGGACAACATATTATCCACATGTAGGTTGAGGCACATGTAGTAGAGAGCACAACACATTCTGATGCCAAGGGAAGCACACATTATTTATTATGTCTGAGTCGATTTCTTTATTTATCTTGTGAAAGACTGCCGATATTTTATTAATGTTAACAAATATTTAGATTGTGTTATTTGTAGACTGCTTAAAATGTTTCATTGCTGATTTGTAAGAAAATGATTGTGTGTAACTCTGCTTTTTATAAAAATCCTGCTGGAATTGAAAGTTCGGGCTATTATTTTGGATAAAAAAATTCCAATTACTATTTGAACATTTTGGAGACCATAGTCTGGCCTGAGATGTACTTTTCATGTAATGCATCACATTATGCAAATATGTATGTTTATAATACATGATTTGACGCCATCATGTCACCAGGCTTACCGAAAAAGAAATCAATATGTCACAAGGCTGACATACAAATAGTTCAATACTTCACAAGGCTGCCAACAAAGATTTCAATATGTCACAAGGCTGATATACAAAGCATTCAATGTTCATTTACATAGCCACATAGTAGTCCATAATACATTGTTTTTAAACGTCATTTTTTTTGGTTGAGAAAAAGCAATATAAAAGTCCTCCCTATCCCCCTTAGGATGTAGGCAGTGTGTGTGTGAGTTTTACTCTTTATTAGATAATTAAATTAACATTTCTCCTATTTATAACTAGCATTTCAAAAAGCTATAAGACATGAACACATATAAAAATAGCATCCTGACATATGCTAAATGGCACAGATCCAGAAGTGATAATTCCTATAGTTTGATTAGCTCCAAATTGTCGAAGCCTCGACAGCAGTGAATGAATATAGAAGGACATGGGCGCGCATGAAGGCAACAAGCACACATGGGCATTGTATGCATGCGTCCAAAACCGGGTATGTGTTTTTATAATCGTGTGCACATGCTTGGATTACTTTTGCGCACAGAGAGATAAAAACCGAATATTTCTCGCCAATTTAGAACTGATTAAACTAATATAGACTATCATAAAGGACTTTCATTTATAATTTTTACATTTACATCTTTTCAGATGCACCCGGTTTGAAGATTGCCCTCAACCTGAAATGTCATCTGCTCGCTGGCTTCCGTATGATGGTCCCCAGTGTGTTAGCATCAGTCACATAGCACCATTTGATAGCCTTCCAGTAACAGTCAGCCACCAGCAGGTAACATGTCTTATGTTGGAACAAATAGAGCAGACTAATGGTTAAACCCTTAAGTCCACTCAGACCAACCAGATCCTTTGGGAATATCTCAAGGTTGAGATGTCTCCATCTTAACTCTTTTCCATCTGTCACCAAATGAACAGGTGTGAGCTAGTTCACCCAGGGTGAACTGGTGGAAGACGAATCACAAATGCATGAAGGTATTCATCTTTCTGTTGTACCATATTGAGCTGAGACACGGTCTTAGACAATGATGGTGCTTCATTCACAATAGGGTCAGTAGAGAAAAAAATCATCTAGTATCTCGGAAATAACTATTGGAACACTTTGAGGACTTCGTTGAAATCAACACCCAGTCCCCCATTCAATGTTGTTCGGAACCATTTCATCTCCACAGTCATTGGGACCCTCAACAATGATTGGTGAGGTGGGGGAGGGATATGAGTTAGTAGATAGCTCAAGCTCTCCACACAAGTTTGTTGCAAAATCAGCCCTTGAAAATGGTCCCTAAACGTGGAGTATTAGCGGAGAAATGGACTCTGTGTTGCAACACCACTTTTCCTGAATTGTAGAATGATGACAACAAATATATGTACAAGTCTTGAATTGAGGATGTCATGAAATCCTTGCTTGATCTAGACCAGTGGTTTCCAACCTCTGGGTCGCGACCCCAGTTGTGGTTGCGACGACACACTTTTTGTTGGGTCACTGACTAGCCTAATTTAACAAAAATTAGATGAATTATAATGTTGTATCATAGTAACACACGTGACTTTGTTCTGTGAGGGGTCACGCTCTGATGCTGGTTTCTGGAATGGGGTCGCACCAGAAAAAGGTTGGGAACCACTGATCTAGACTTATTGAATCATGATTTATCCATCACTCCTTCCATAAACAGAATATCCTATTGTCATTTCCTCTAAGCATCTCACAGCTTCCCACTCCCAAACGTCATACATCCCTTGTTAGCAAGGCTCAAGATAAGCGGGCGCTGGGCAATTTTTACCCCTTGGTCCTTCTGCCATAGCGCCCGGTAATTATGAAAAATAAACAACTGAGCGCTGATATTTTGTCCAAACCATTTTGCCCTTTGACGATCGGGAAGCTTGCCCAAGACATCGAATTTCGAGTTGACAATGCTGTCACTGGATTTAATAAAACGTTAGCTCTCTCTAGACTGGAAGTAGCTCCCGGTTCTCAATAAATCCCATGATGCGGGCGCTACTTTTGAAAAAAGTAGCTCCCAGTAAAAAACCTGTTATCTTGAGCCTTGCTTGTTAGTTAAGAACCCTCCCATCTAAATAAGGTGTACAATGATTATCAAGAAATGTTTCTTGCATAAACACACCTGTCAAGAAGTCGGTATTAATTTCTTTATAGATAGTCAATTCCATCCAATTCATCTTTGTTTGTATTTTATCCAGCTTGCATTAACCGTGGAGCATCTTCCAGATTTACCAGTAGGCCATTTCTACAAGTGTATATTTGATGTCTGGAGCTATGAGTCTGATGCAATCAAAAATGGTAATGTGTTATCTTGCACCAGTCCTCCGTCATCAGTGATACCAGCATTCCAGGGTAAAGGTAGGTATCATAAAGATACACAGCCAGTTTCTTATGTCCGGCATTACAGTTACACTGCTGATGGTACCTGTATGGGAACTGCATGTCCACTGAATGGTTATTGTTAAAGCACCAGTGAGGATATTTCCACATTTTTTCAATTAATTAGTTTTCTTTTTAAACATATAAATGTTATTTAATGTCTTTCTTCTATCAGAAAATGTAAAAAAGGATGACGAAAAATGATATGTTTGAGCTATTAAAGTGTTTCAAATGCAAAACTATTGTCTCATACTTCCTTTTGTAATTGGTTTTCGTTAATTACCCTATCTCTTTGCTGTACAAAATCAAAGAACGCAAATCCTTGTTACATAATTTTCATACTTTTGGAGGTGTTTCTGGTTCCACAGTGCTTTAACATGAATGTCTTCTGAAGCTAAAAGTGTATTTTGATGAAAGCGTCCCATACTTCCTTCTGTCCTGGGTGGGCAGAGTACCTGTGCAGGTACTGACAGACAAGTAACCATGATACATGGCATAGGGAAATGGCTGTATAGTATGATTTACAACTAGAATGAATCCTTACCCCATATAAACACTTGGCTATTGGTTTTACCATTATACAAAACAGATTTTTCACAAATAGTAGGCATGTTTGTACTTATTTCAATGCATATCTCATGGTGATTCCAAATAATGGTAATGAAATTCAATAATTTTGACATTTTTGAAACATTTTGTGAAATTTTGGAATGTCGTCTGCAGACGCCTGCCGGGTGGAAAGTGTTAATAGACCTTCAAAGGGCCTATGAAAATAGAATGTCCAAATGCATCGTAACCAAGTCACCAAACCTGTATATTGCATCTGTTTGATTAAGATACACTGTTATTTTTATATTTTCATTAAACTCAGTATAACTCACTCTGAGACACCCTGTATTCCTCTGTATAGCCAGGGACTTTTTCTTTGAAAGTCCCTGGTATAGCACAATCTATGCTTGTTTTATAATGACCAAACCAGTCTCTACGCATATCACCTAAAACAAAGGGGTCCCCAAAACAGACTTCTTTTTCTTCACTCAAATGGTTTGCCCAACAAAATGAGTGTTCATTTATTTCATTGAGTGACATCAGTATGCCCAATACCTCTGTATCGTGTTTCTTCTCTACTTCTCATACTTCTCAACTCCACCATCTCTACCATATGAGTAAAAATTGTATTTTTATAATAATATTCTGTCATAACTCTAGAATATCTCACACACTCTATATCATCGGTAGCTATCTATGGGAAGTGTTGCTTTATGCATATTCAGGGAGAGTGCTTACAAGGATTTAATAGATGTGTTTTTGCCCTTCAATATGTTTAGAGCTGTCTGCCAAAAGGTTATACATAAGAAGTATTACTTTATACATGCTGAAGGGCCAGATGAAGATACAAGGTTTTGACAGAATAGTGAAGATAACTGAGCTTTGTCCAAATGTAGGCTTGTAATGGTATTCGGGACGCACCATTTGATTTTCAGGGAGCATGGAAGTTGGGGTCGGGCGGCAAGTTTTTATTTTATTTGCAAAGGCGGTTAAGTGGTTTTTTTTTAAGGTTTTACTGTTTTTATTTACATTGAGTTGGGTGAGTCAGATTTTTTTTAACTTAGCAATGGGTCAACTTTTTTTCTTTTTTTCCTGGTTGGTGGGCAAAGTTGTTTTTTTCCCTGGATAGTGGGCAAAGTTTTTTTTTTAAACTTCCATGCCCCCCCCCCCCGAGTATCTAATGGTGCGTCCCTTACGTGGCTGTCCCTCTAATTTCTCCAGTAGTAAGATACATTTGTCTCTTTTTCGTTTTTTTGGTTTTCTTATAGATCATATTACTGCACAGCTCTACATCTATTCCTCCGAAACACAAGTCAATTTTGTGAGCCGAGAGTTTTATTTCTACAAGTGTAGCCAACATGATTCGTAAGTCAATGCCAGAAATTGCATTTACTGAATTCTTAATTACAATAATCATGAGCCATTCCTTGTTTCAAATGCATGCTATACTTATTACTATATGTTTCAGGTTATTAGTCAATTAGGTTAAGTGATATATGTTAATTGAGCTATAGCTAATATATTACATGTTGGATGTTATGTGTTTCTTATATGCAAATTAGTTGAAATAAGACAAGTAGTATATATTTTTCCAAATCTAAATTCATTATTTCATTTCAAAGTGAGATAAAGCAAGAAAATAGAATGAAATCAATTGAAATGAATAAGGTATGTGATACAATGATAATTAACCCGTACACTTCTAAATCCAACAGAATCCAACAGAAGCACCGGACTGGTGCACCCCCATCCCCAGTCTCCCCATTACGCATTCTTTTCGATCATTTTCAAGCATTTCTTTATTTGCCAGGAATTCTCAGCCTTTCCATATGGCTGAAAGGGTTGACATTAACCAGACCTGAATGTGTGCCGAGTGTATTCACCCAGTTATATTCAGTTCTTGTCTTCGCCATTTGAGCACATATTGGGGAAATGAAAAAATTCTCAACTTGCAGACGCTAAACGTGTTGAACCTTTTTATTGAATACATTTATTAACGTTTTCAAAAATCCATACGGTAGTGATTTTCTTCAGAAAGCACACAAAATTAAAATCCTTGTGCAATATTCTTGCTATTTGACGTGGAATTGGAGAGCGTGTTCAGGCATTTGATTTCCCTTTGAATGTCGGAGTGCACTACGTTTGAAGAATTTGCTCGCCTTTTTTATTCCTAAATCGACTTTGTTTTCATCAAATTTAGGTTATGTTTGCATGATTTAGCTAATAATTCACTGTCATTTCGTAAAGAAAGAGGATAAGTTCAATTTGTCAAGAAAATCAGAAATCATAATTATTCATCATATTTGTATTTATGAAGGTAAAAATATTCCTGTATTGGTTTCTTGTATTCAGCACTTATTTTCTTGAATTAAAGAAGCATCAATTCTGTGCAATTGCAGCAAGCAAGTGACGAGGTCAATAATGTCATTTTAAAGATTTAGTTCTAAAAGAAAGATAAAAACAACCATTTCAAAGTGTTTTATTTTCTTATAGAAAAAGGCAAATGGAAGTTGTATAAAGAGGGGTTTGTCTAACTAATGGATGAACTATAGTGATGACAATGAAGACGGATATATAGTTTGATCAACTCCAAATTGGCGAACCTTCTCACAGCAGCAAATTAATACAAGTGTTTAGGCGCACATGAGTTTATCAAGCTCACTGTGCATTCAATGTGTGTGTGATGCGTGCATACATGTATGTCCAAAATCATGTTTGGATTACTTTAGCGCTCGGAGAGATTAAAAAAAATAATGTTTCTCGCCAATCTGGAAGTGACTAAACTATCAGCAATGACAATGATGAAAACACACTTTATCCCTCCCATATTTTTATCCAACACATTTCCTTTAAATGATTTGTCAGCAATCAAATGTAAATAAGAAGGATTTAAAGGTTACAAAAGCCTACAATTAAAAAGCAATGCTCATTTTACTTCGTCAGGTAACATATTCTAACATTTTCCGCAATGCCAGACTTTTTTTACAACACTGTTCCCATGTAACGTGTATGAAAATATGACATTAACAAACACGTTTTTCTTATTTTTTGCTTCTTAATCAACAGATGTTTTTCGTGTACTAACAGTAGATGGGCTTGTAATTGGTGTGTCCATGGCAACCGTTGTACCTATGAAAATGGAAGTGTGTGCGAAGAAGATGATGTGATTGTAACGGGTCAAAATGTAATTATCTAAGGAAAATGTTTCATTCAAATGTGTTTGTGCATGTCTATGTAAAATTCAGATTATTTTGTCGTCTTTATTATTTTCAACTGTTTGAATGAAGGCATGATTCAAGAACGACAGATAGTCACTCATGCTAAAGACCGCTGTGCATGGAGAAAACATGTGGTCGCCATTCTTTTTTACTATGGACCTATTTTGTTATTTTGTCATGTGAAACTCCCCTTTATTTAAGGCCTTGATGTTCAATGTCAATGATACCTTCAGTTAAAATGTCATTGTATAAATAGGTGTTTTTCAAAAATATTGGTTAAATTCTTTTTAATTATGAATATAATTCTTTTAATATTGGTTGAAGTATTCATTATTTAATTAGCAGACATTTATAGGTTGAGCCATTATGACATTGATATCTTTTGCAGTAACTGCAGATGTAATTCAGTGATCAACAAAGGGCTAAGAGCAATTTTGCCATGATTGGTCCCCTGAGTGTACCCACTTAATGAAATTTAATTAAAGGTATATACATGGGTGAGTTAGAATTCTGCACAAGATATTAAGCTGTGACCCTAGATTATACTCTGACATCAATGCACAGAGGTTGATGGTAGTACATTATTAGCTATATGGAAACTTATTATAGTTTGATCAGTTCCAAATTGGTGAAGCCTCCTTACAGCAGCGAATGAATACAGAGGGACACAGGCGTGCATGAAGGCAACAATTGCACTGTGCATCATATGTGTAATGCGTGCCAAAACAGCGTGCTTGTGGCCCTAATCGCGCAAGTACGCTTGTATTACTTTTGAGCGCAGAGGGACAAAAAATGAATATTTATCGCCAATTTGGAATTGAAAGTGAGATCAAATGTAAATGAGGACATTGGGGTTTTATAAAAGATATCCTTCTTTATTTTTAATTTATTTTGACTTGAAACCAAAAACTAACATGTTTCCCTTTTGTTTCAGAACCCAAAGAGCTCCGAGAGGAAAGGTCCTAATTGGTGTCCACAGCTGAATATGCAAGGTAGAGAAATCCTTGTACCAGTAGGGGTCAAGACACAGATAGATGTTGTGGCATCAAATCTACCTCACAAAAACAAGGTACGGTAATAGAAAATGTGTTAGGCCAAAACAATTAAATACTTTGTCTCATGCCTTTTTGGCTAAAAGCTATGTGCAATGCGATTTTGTTTAATTTTTTTTTTTAACAAAATAAGCTTATGTCCTATGTGATTTTAAAAATGTATATAATAAAAATCAAAATATAGTCAATAATTATGCTTTTGTCTTTTTAATCAAAGTAATCAGATATGATCAAAGCACAGTGTATGCTTGTGTTCTCTTTATCTCAAGGTTGACGAGTATCACCGAAACTATTTTTTTAAATAAAAATAAATAAATTGCCCAGTAGAAACACGCTCATTGTGAAATGATGTAATAACACTTCCAGAAATGGCGGATTCGTGTAAAGAGTGAAGTAAAGAAATGATTCACCTTACCATATTTGTGATAATATATGCATTGTACTGTAAACTGATTACCATTATTTGTATTTGCTACACAATGAAGTAGGAATAGTTTTGGAGTTTGCTATTGATAATAATTGCTTGGATACTCGTTAATGATTTTCATAAATTTATATTTTTAGGTAACAGGATACCAGTGTACATTGGAGTTTGAAGAGAAAGTATACACAACACCAGCCCATCGATCTGGCAATTCTACCATAATATGTCAGTCTAAAATGGTAAGTCAATCAGTACACTTTGATAATGCAGTATTGAGGGACATGGGGACCCAGTCTACTTCCCATATGCAGTATCCGTCCATAGCTTATTGAGAAGATATGTATCTGTGATGAAATTTCAGAAAAAGTATACTTTAGGTCCCAGATTCTGGACAGTAGTAGTATCTTCCGATATTGGCCATTCGATAGTGGTACAGAGTCAGTGTTGCAGTATCAGACGATACTGGCACATATATAATGTTCCAGTATCGGACGATACTGGAACACAATTATGTACCAGTATACACAGGTTGAAAAAGCAGGCAATACGGAAAGCTCCTTGCAGGGAAATTTGAGCATTTGGAGTGAAGTTTTGGCATTTGAAGGGAAATGTTACTCTTTCATTAAGAAATGCATTCCATTTTGAAGGGAAATTTGGAATCGCTTGCCGGGATTTTTTCTTCTTTTTCAGGCCATGCCAGTATAGTTCAATACTGGGACAAATCACTACTGGCAGCAGTACTATATAGTATCGCCCAATACTGGAACATATAAACATTCCAGTGCTGGAACATAATTTGGTGTATCAACCGATACTGGAACAGTACAATTGTACCAGTATGAAGTGATACTTTAATGTTCCAGTATGAAGTGATACTTTCATGTTCCAGTATTAAACGATACTAGTATACCAGTATCTGGGACCTAAATCACAATTTTAACCTTACTAGTCCCTTCTCATCTTGTATTATTTTGTTTTTGTTTTCTAGTATTCCTACAGCAAGTTACAACAAGAGTTAAATGTGTCCCTGAGTGTCAGGTGGAATGGAGACCGATTACTAGATGATGTATATCATTTCACAGGTAAAAAACAAATATGATGACCATTATTGATAGGCTTTCTGTAAAAAGCAATATGTTATTTATATAGCGTTAATCAATTTTGTCATGGTATATTCTGTGACTGCATCACATATCATGCCCCATAACCTCAATCTAATGCCACTTAGGCCAAACAAAGAAGATAGTCTGTCTCAGAAGCCCGCCCGCATTGGTACATGTGAAATGAGCTATGACGCGTAGGTCTATGTGCTTAGGCTTAAAAATAACCTCTTTTTTTTCTTTTCTTTTTTTTCTTTTTTCTTTTTTTCTTTTTTTTCTTTTTTTTCTTTTTTTAATTTTTTTAATTTTTTTTTTAGAAAAAAAGTTTAAAAAAGGTTCTCTGGCTTGGATTAGCAAACAAAAATTGCATACCTCATAACCTATTTTCGAATAAAAAAAAAATAAAAAAATCGCACAGGACTTAAGCTTATTTGCAAAATGTTTCTGAGACAGACTTTCTTCTTTGTTTGGCCTTATACGTTTGTAAGTAAAGAAGAATGCTGCACATACGACTAAAATACCCACTGACATCACACCCACAACTTGAAGTGACATTTGTGGTCCAGTGGAACAGCACAGGACTTGGTTGTGAGTTCTAGCCTTGCTGTGGCCAACTTGTTTGGGTTCTTGGGGAAGAAACTTTGTCTCAATTGCCTCTTTCACCCAAGCGAGATTGGGTAGCTGTTAAGGGTGATATTACAATCTAAGTGCTGATATGGTTGTGCACCTAGCTAGTTGCCATATAGGTGAAGCGAAATGATTGTGATGATTTCCGAATGGCAGCGTAGTAATAATTGGCTATAGCGCCTCGGAGTTGGCCACCTCGATAGATGGCGCTTTATAAATTTTCATCATTATTATTTATTTGTTATTGTTAAATATAGGAATATAAGGCAAAGTTGATTATTGTTATTCATTGATTTTGTATTAAGCTTTAAATCGATGCAGTGACTTTGAACAAAATCTGCACACATATTCTGCGTTTTTCAGTCACACATACTTTACAACTGTACTTTACAACTGTCACACTTTACAACCAAATCCCTTTTGCACTACTTTCCTTTCAGTCACCCTGTACAAATGTACAATTGACCGTCCTGATTGTAGTCGTTGCCTTTCACCGGAGACATCAAGGACTGAGCTTATGTGCGGTTGGTGTATGGACTCTGGTGTGTGCGGGGTAGAAGGTAGCCCTGGATGTACTACAGGTGAACATATATCACCTCATTCTGGACGCGGGTGTCCGGCACCATACATCCATCAGGTACATTTAATCTTAACCATTACCACACAGCAGGCATCTGCAGACGACATCCCCACATTTCACATAATATTTCAAAAATGTCAAAATGATTGAATATCATAACCATATTTGAAATCACCATGAAAAATGCATTGAAAGAAGTACAAACATGCCTAGTATTGATTCAGTAATCCTTGAGATAGACTTTGAAAATTGGGAAAGGATTCTAAAAAATCTGTTTTGTATAATGGTAAAATCTACTAGCCTCGTGGAAAGTGTTAATTACCTGTTTAGCAGGCTCAGCTGATCCCTATTTTTGAAGTTGAGATGATTTTCTTCTTCCTTAGTTTGACGTAATTACCAAGAAGATATTGATTTAACTTTATGTGGACCTTTCCGCCTATCACTTACAACACAATTACGGATCAGATTTTACAAGTTTATTAAATTAAACTTATTAGGAATACCAATGCAACTGATTTAGACAATTAATACTATTGATACTATCCTCAAGCTGATTGGCTGATGTCCCTTGTTGATTCACAATTGATTTTCTTATTAATTTGACAATAACAATTTACAACAAAAAATTAAAGCTTTATTTGATTTTGGTGTATGGGGTAGTTGTGGCAAACTTGTCAGAAGGAAAAAACATCTCATATGGTTGCAGTCACTTAGACAGAATGCATCAAAATGGTGCGGTGGAAAATCCTTGTCAATTTGATGGTGGGAAAAACGATGGCCTCTGCTTGGCAGTGGATGATGTAAACTATGACCCAAAGGGCAACGGATTCAACTTCCTGCCAACAACTTTAAAATATATATTTTGAATGTGTGCTTAATTGCAACTGGCTTTAATAAAACACTGAACAAGTCAGATTAGATCATTCTTAGGTATATATCTAAAACTTACCACTTTCCATGAAAACACAACATGTGTCGAATTATTGAGTGATTTGTGTCTCATAGTCCACTCGAGCAACTTTAAATTGCAGGTGACCAACAAGTGAAAGTATGTTATGTTAAAGTTCACACTTTATATTTAAATTTAAGGTCATCGATCATAATTGATATCCTCTTCTCTCACCACCAGGTTTGGCCTACATCCGGCCCATACGAAGGCAACACATTGGTCGATATAGCTGGTACAGACCTTGGTAAAAGCTTTACCGACATCGTTGCTGTAAAGATAGGAGGCAGGAATTGTAGTCTTGAAGGATTTGACTATTTGTATCGTACCGGAGACAGGTAAGGAAGAAAAGGCATCTACCAATAAGGCGACAGAAGAAGCTATTTGGGTGGAAATATCACTCAAGTAGGGTTGATCTGCTGGGCATATTTTGGGGGTTTCTTTGAAAAGTTGGATATATCTTATGAAAAATGTAAACAATATTTTCACAAGTTTTCACCCCCCAAAAAAGGAGAAAAATTTGAAATTTGACAAATATGTGTAGTCAGACAGGAAGACCAGTATTTCCTCCCTTCGCTCTTCGTCCTTGTGAACAAATATTCTCTAGCAAATATTTTGTTATTCCTAATTTCCACCATTATTTTCCTTTCAGCGTGAGTTGCCGAACATCTGGGGGTTTACCTAATCAAGCAGCACACATCAGTATCACAGTACGCACAGCAGATGGGAGCAAGACGCAGGACAGCACTGGAAATGTAGTATTTAACTATAAGGTAAATATATATAAGAAATGCAATGAATAGGTGTGATTTTAAATCAGATTGAAAATTGCCATATTGTTTTGTTCTAGCAGACGGCGTCAGATCTAACTGTTGTCACTCCTGAGGGCTGGGAATAGGTCAAAACAAAATATTATAGTTCAGTGAGTTCCAAATTGGCGAGCCTCCTTACGGCGATTCACTATAGAAAAGCCTTGTTGCAAATGAGGCTCGTATATTTCATGCAACAGGGAGCACCATGCATCACATGCGTGACGCTAGTGTTTGCCAAAATCAAGTGTGTACACTTGGATTATTTGTCCACATGGAGATCGAGATAACTGCATATTTTGCACCAATTTGGAACCGACTAAACTATAGAAAAGACACAAATTGACCCAATATAACTTAAATTTGAATCATATCTTGACATCACAGTCAATTTCAACTGCAACAATTTATGGATGTTGTAGAATATTATAGTTGCTTACATTTTTTTGGTTTCTTTCCCTTTCAGGATCCTGTCATCACAAGCTTCTACCCCATACTTGGTCCTAAAGCTGGTGGCACAAGTATCCGTGTTGAAGGAATGTATTTGAATACTGGCAGAGAAAGGACTGCATCTATTGGAGACTATCCATGTATATTAGACAGGTAAGGGTAGATGAATAGTGAAACATTTCATGTCGCTGTTTCTGAAAAAAAATAAAAAAATAAAAACTATAGAATTGAAACCAAATGCTGTTGATAAACATCCATTCTCGAATGTTGTTCTAGGGTGTTATTATTTATTATATGTGACCAGTAATATCAAAAGGCGGCGCATTTTAAGATATTGAGGAAGAAAAGCATGACACCCAAAAGAAATAAAAAAGGAATTTCTACCTTATATTTCACAAAATCTGAATGCATTGACAGATTGTATCAGGAGAGGTGTCATTTTAAAGCTGACAAAATACACTTTTGCATGAAAATCTTAAAACTCCTTTTGATGTGACTGGTCACATATGTTAGATATTTGTAAGGTATGCGCTAATCAGACTACACTATTTTTGTTTAAATCATAAATTGTTATCATTTGTGTGTCTTGGCAATTTGGTTCAAAATTAAGTGACAGAAATTCTGTAATAGACCGAATATGAAAATGAAATGTTTCCGCCATTAATAACTATTGTTAAGGTGACAACAAAAATCACCCTGTTGTACCGCTAAATAGACCTCTCAGGTTGGGTTGGTCGGTCTGGCAGTTTTTTGTTGTTGTTGTTGTTGTTTTTCCCCATAAGTTTCAGGAATTGTTAAAAATGTTCAACATATTTGTAATTAAAAAACAAAATCAACATTTTTCAAGAGAAATCCTAAAATAAAATTGAAAATAAGATATTTGAAGAAGAAAAATGGGTTGTTCGGGCCCGTACAACAGGTTTATTTTCTTTTTCACCTTACCACTAAAGTCTTGATGTTGTTCATTGACCATAGCGTGTTGGCGCAGCGGTAGATACCCTCGCTTTGCACCAATGAATCCCGGGTTCGAAATCTGCGCTCGGTCGGGCTTTATGTGCATTTGGTTTATCACGATCCATACACGCTCTCGCAGGTTTTCTCCGGGATCTCCGGTTTCCTCCTGCTTTCAAAATCTGTGATTAGTTTCGGTTATCAAAAAACTTCCTTGACCCAATGGTACTTGGGGAGCTGCATTGAAAAATGGTGGATGTTACAATCTAAGTGTGGATAGGTTTGCGCTAGAAATTGGCAGCACCCTAGTTGATGCGACCTGATTCTGATGATTCACCAGCAGCGAAATTACAGCGCTTTGATCACTTTGGAAAGGCGCTATATAAATACTAATTATTATTATTATTTATTATTATTATACATTAAAACAACTTATATTCCGGTGTCTTGGCATTTTAGTTCAACATTTAGTGACAAAATAACTTTAAATATGAAAATGAAATATTCTCTTTCTCATTTACAATGCCGTTATTATTTTTTTAACCATACAGTGAAAATGACAGCATAGTATATTGTGCAACCAGCACCGCTGACGCAGTGGGGCACTTCAACCTCAGCATGACATTCGATAGAAATAGCCGGATTTCACAGCAGAGATTTTTGTATGCCGACAACCCAACTATTAGTGACGTGGAACCTAAAAACAGTATACAATCGTAAGTCGGCCTTTGTAGGCTATTCATGAATCTAAACAATTCTTTTTGAAAAATGTTTGGATTTGGGCTGTGGATGAATGATATTAAAACAAGAAAGAAGTGATAGCCGTGCCCACTGGACCTCATTAAATTCCTTGTGCACACACTTGGTATTTAAATTTAAATTTCAAACAGACCTCTCAGGTTGGGTTAGTTGGTCTGGCTTTTCTTTTTTTTCTTTTTTCCCCTTCAAAATGACCGTGAAGAATCCCAAAAATGTGTAAACATTTGTCAGTTTTTTTGACAAGCAAAAAACCCCACCATTTTGGGTCAGTATTCATTTGTACCAATTTGTCAACCAATTTCTTTAAAAAATGGGTCAGTGTCTCCTCATGAGTAAAACATATTGCAAAATGTTACCAATCAGAATTTGAAGTCAACTGGGTATTTGTGATAAAACATTGACATTGATCTGTATTGTTTCAGTGTGAGTCTTGGCAAATTGGTCCAAATTTGGTGACAAACAAATAAAAAATTGTAATGTGTGGAAATGAAATGCTCATGTGATCATCCGCAATTTATTTATGCCAAACAAATCATTTCCCAATATTTTGTATATCACCATTTGAATTTCTTCTAGTCAAGTCTGGATTCAACGTTCTTATTGGTGTTATTCTATTGTTCTATTGGATTTTGGATTATATAAATCTAGTTTCAGTGGTATTCGAGTAAGGAATTGTTGGATATTTCATATCGAGGGTTGAGCGCCATAAGGCCGTAACTCAATTTGGGGCAAATTGATATTTTGGTACAAAAATAATCCATATATCCTAGATTTTCAGAACCATAAAGAGATAACTCATAAACACTCACACTAAAATTAGAGTTATAAGTTGGGTGCTACAGTGTATTGTCATGAGTCCCAATTATTTGAAAGTTGCTCGTTGATTATCTCAAAATAGCAATTTATTTAGCCTTCTATCTGGCGCTCAACCCTTGTCATCTCATCCACGGCATTTAGTAGCTAGGTTTGTCATATGTATGATGACAATTATTGGTACTTGTGCTCGCTAATTAAGAGTGGTCAAGAAAATTATCACCTGTTTATTTTAATGTAAAATGTTAACATTGAGTTTCACCCCTCCACCACACATTGTTTATTACACCACATATCCCTTGATCTTATTACAGTGGAGGTCGTTTATTTCAAGTTACTGGTACCAATCTCAACACTATTCAAGCACCAAAGATACTGCTACAATATGCAGGGGAGCATTTAACAGAGGTGAGTCTATCATACAAGTATGGTTGCCTTTCCCTATACCATACTCTTACTGTTGTATCAAGGTGACTGGTGTATTTGGGTCAATAGACATATAATTGGCTTGTATAAGTATGATGTGCATGATTGCTAGTTTTTTATGATTTCTGCCATATTTGGGTTAAACCGACATCTCAAAATCACATCAAGAAGACACAAAATAAGCCAAACAGTCCAGGTCTAAAGTTCGACCCACTGGCTGAGATATCCCACTAAACCTCAGTTATCCATCCTATCCTAACTAACTCTAACCATCTTTTGTACATCCTCAGCCATGTGATGTAAAAACTGACACTACCATGATGTGCCCATCACCAGCCCTCCCAGACCCAACCCTCCCAGACCCAACCAGAAGAAAACGAGCGCTGGAGTCTGACAAGGTCACCATTGGATTCATAATGGATGGTGTTGAGTCGTTACGAGGCTGGTCCGATAAGGCCAATGTGACCTTCATGTACCATCCAGACCCTATGTATAAACCGTTTGAGGGCGGCAGACAGATGTATCAAAATATATTACAGATAATGGTGAGTATAGTAGAACAATACCATACAAGTAATTCTTAAATCACCAACTCTACTACATGCATGCACAACACGCTTTGTTTTGATTCGGTGTTCACGCAGCACATGTGCGCTGATTTTTACTGCGGTTGATTAAAAACTTGGTTTTTTATTCGTTATTAAAGAGATTAAAAGTATGCATAAAATTGGAAATTTTGATTTGTATTGCTATGTATGATTATGATATTGAAAGAACATTGGTATAATCTGAAAGTTAACTTAGTTCTCTATAAAATATATGAACCCCATGGGATTGAAACCTTTTCCCTTTATACACTTGTGAACACAGGGTGAGAACCTGAATGTAGCCAGCACTGTAGATGATGTGACCATCCTTATAGGTAATGACACGTGTGTTATATCAACATTTGGAGGCAAAGTTATCACATGTACACCGCCAAAAGAACTCTCTACCTCTACTGGAAACGCAGCTGTTGTTATGGTAAGTGATTCTACAAGAGTTTGATGGTATCTGACGGAAAAGGATAACTTGACATCACCAATACAGCTTCTTGGGGTTTTTTTGTGCGCCCAAATCAACTTGGTCTTTATTATGATAAGTTTGGAAGTGCCCATGTTCAAAATGGAAACATTATATCGAGGGTTGAGCGCCAGAAGGCCGTAACTCAACTTTTGGGCAAAATGAGATTTTGATACCAAAATAATAAAGTTTAAGCCGATTTGCTCTTATTCAATTTTGTCTCTCTGCATATACAATTTCTGATGTCTACGGGTAATCCATATAACCTAGATTTTAGAACCATAAAGAGATTTTTATAGTTCAAACAGCTCAAAATTGCCAAACCTCCTAAAGGCAGTGAATTGATACAGAAGAGTGTGGGCGTGCATGCCACTTGCATTATGCAACATGGTGCACTTTACATCTTGTGTGGGACACGTCCGTATGCCATAATTACGCACATACACTAAACTTACTTTTGTGCGCAGAGACATAGAAAATGCATATTTTTTGGCCAATTTGGAACTAACTAAACTATAATAAAATTAATGTACTGTCCTCAAAATAAGTAGCTGACCACGTAATAAATATACTCTTAACTCCAAAATTATAGCTCTTACATAAAGATATTAAATTATTTTTAAGTTGTTAAGATTTTTTTTCTTCTTGAATTTGAAACATTGTTCACGAAGATCGATTAATAATTAATAACACTACATTGAAAAGGATAGAGCAAAGTGCAGTTTATATTTTCACATTTTGGTTTTGAACACGCAGGACAGTGTGACAGGTATGTGTATGGGCTGCATTGATCAATTGAATCATCCCCAATCCTCATCTTACTATTGAACCGTGAGTTGTCGCCATCAGTTAATCAATAATCTGCCTGTTGCTAGTACGAGGATGCGTGTAGACGAACAAAATGTCAAAATAAAAATGGTGTTTAGGCACATAACTGAGTTAATATTCATTCAATCTTCACATATAATATCTCAAATTAAACAAAAGAAATTGCCTTACAACTTTATAACTTAATATTTTTATGTGGGAGCTATTTTTTGGAGTTGAAAGCATATTTATTACCTGGTCAGTTTACTTGTCTTGAGTACTGTCTCTTTTTACCGTAAAGTTGGAATGAGGTAACATCTGTGCATATTCTGGACAAATGAGTAGCATTTCTGTATCAGGGTGACATTCTTCTTGAATTATGGAGGGATAAATATTGTTAAATTAGATTTACATGTACAATATTATGATGTAATCATTTTTGTAATGGTCATTTGGAATTGTCCCTCATGGGGTGTCCTCGGACCATAACAACAACCTCTGATTTCAAAACAAATTCATGAAAACGGCTGTTACACAGTTATTATTATCTAATCATGTGGTGCAAAGTACCAAAGGCTACAATAATTTTTGTAAACAATGAAATAAATATTAAAGAAAGTTCAACACTTTTTATTAGTATTTAAAGCAGTACCAAAGGCTACAATAATTTTTTGTAAACAATGAAATAAATATTACAGAAAGTTCAAAACTTTTTATTAGTATTTAAAGCAAACTATGATGAACATGATGGGTGTGTGATGTTCAATTCATACTGCGTCACCGTTCAACATTCATACTGCTTCGCCGTGTTATTCACTTGCGTCGCCGGTCATGCACCTGTACGTTGTGAAACGGTCAAGATATTGTGATTCAAACTATAACAAATCTTGATTTCTTCCAGGTACGCCATGCCAACCTGAGGTTCAGACTAGGCTTGTTAATCTACCCCAAGACTGGTTTAGACTCACTGCTGATCTACATCCTTGCTGGCGTGGGAGGTTTCTTACTTGTGTTTATCTTGCTCATGATAGTGGTGTATAGACGCAAGAGTGTGACTGTGAAACGTGAACAGAGAATTATCATACAGGAGATTAGTAAGCAAGAGGAAAAGATACGAGAACAGGCTAGGAAAGGTAGGCATTATGGGATCAAGACATTTTAGGATTGATGGTTTCTGTACAAGTATTTCTCTGTTAAAATGCAAGAATGACATATATTGTTGGGTATTGTGGGTGTTGTCAGTATTGTAACATACCCAGTATTTATTGGACAGTCATGGTTATCTTACCAACCAAAGAAACAGTCTGTGATTATTGTAAGGGTGTGATCAAATTGAAATTTTAAAGCAATTTGTGATGCGATCTGAGAAAACCCGTCGGATGTCGCAAAATGTGAACTAGGGATTATGGGTAAAATAGAAAAAAAATAAAAAAAAATAAAAAAACGTTTTTCTTTTTTTTAGATTTTTTTAAAGAAAATTAGTTTCCAGTACTTTGTGTCATCATCTTTCATGAAATTTCACCTTGACAAACTTACTTAGTCACTTTTATTGTTAACCTTATAATGTTATTATATTGAATTATGTATCTTTTTTGGCCTGTTTTCATGATTTCTTGTTTTGTACCTTTTGGTGACATCACAATCATCATTCACTTATAACTTTTTTTGTAGTGATCGTAGAAAAATGATCGAAACATTTCAGTAATCAGCACAGTTTTAGCTTTCTTATGATATAAATATCTCCAATATGAAAAATGCCACCATGTGGCGGGTTTTCACAGATCGCATCACATTTGTCATGCCATGGGCAGTTTTTGAAGCCTTCATCTTATTGTGTCATACAAGCTGTTTTATGGGACCTTTGAATGCTCTTTTTAACTCTCAAGGCCATCCCAAAGGTTACCATGGAAACATTTTACAACGCATAAGTGTGTGGAAGTGTAAAACATAATCTATTTGTTTTATTTTCAATAGCTTTTGCTGAACTTCAATTGAGTGTAGATGCCCTGACAAGCGAGCTAGAAGGCACAGGTATGCCGTTTTTAACAGAACGGGAGTATGCAACTAGAGTGCTCTTTAAAGGACTAACCTCACTCCCTGATACAACAGATCATCAGGTGAGACATTGATTGATAACTAACGTGGAGGTTATCCAAAAGATTTAAAGGTATATTATGCAATCTTTTCCAGGGAACGCCCTCAATCCTCAAAAAAATAATTGAAGCAGATTTTCTTGCAGATTTACATTTCTGATCATAAATCGTAAATACATTCCAAGTGACAGGGCGATATTATTCCTAATTACTTTAAAATCATGGTTTTAGAGTGAAAATACACTGTCGGGTTAACACGACAGTTTATATTTTCACTCTAAATTCACTCTAAAACCATGATTTTGAGGTAGTTAGGAATCGTATCGCTCTGTTATTTGGAATATATTTATGATTTATGATCAGAAATATAAATCTGCTTCCAAAAAAATTGAGGATTGAGGGTGTCTCCTGGATAAGATCACATAATAAACCTTTAATCAACAAATCACTGGATACCTTTAAGTTATGCTAACTGCAAATTAAGGCAAGATTTATAGATGATCTGGTACTGAAGCTGTGGTAAATTCTCTCAACAAATTTGGTCTGATTTCCATAGAATTATAGACAGAAGAGGATGAAGCGGTATATAAAGCCATCAGGGAGAAGTGTTTTTAGTAGTTATGTGTTTTTTAGAATTGCTCTTTTCCCCATAATGTGTGCCCCTTGTGTATCAAACTTCGTCACAGGCTTCTGTATATTAGCTATTGGAGGGAGCACAACACCAAGACGCTCTCCATAGACTTTACTGTTAGGAAAGGCTTACTTAAATAGCTCTAGTTTCTATATTAGTGCGTTTGGTTCAATGAGATTTTGATATGTTTTACTCACAAGGGTTATCTACAACATATCTGAATATGAAGTAGACATTACCGCGCACTTTTTTTGATATAAGCCGCCGCATAACAACGTAGTGATATGCCTACCTAAATTCGGTCTCCGGTCTGGATATTACCGCATGTGTAAATCGGTCCGTGAAATTAAAATTGACCTCAAATCACCTAGTTTAAATGTCAGAACATCAACTACACATTTCAAACACAACATATTGGTGAAAGATTATATCATAAACCGTCAAAAAACAACTCTCTTTCCCGCCAAATAGGAACTATTGTCGTACTCAACTTTGATTGAACGCGACGATAGCGTGTCGCGATACCTATTTAGTTGTGTGCTCCCTTATAGAGGGGCAAACTTGTTCAAAATCATTCAAAATTGATATCAACTTTTTCAGCGTGAAATTCTGAACAAACTAGCCAAATAACATGACAATTGAACAAACCATTTTTGAGATATGATCTGATCTTGGAGGCCGCATCTTCCGTAAAATCACTATTATTTTCCGTTTTTTGACTCTGGAAGCGGCACGCTTTGAATTGTTAGGCCTACACTCTTAAAATTAAAACTTTTTGACTCAAATTCAACTGATTTTGATTTTGATCAGTCTCTGATTATGTCGACCTAACCCACCTATGACACATCACTGAAATAACGCCTTGTTTTGTATAAAATAGAGCAACCACACCCCCCCCCCCCCTGTTCTTTAAACCGGACAATGTTGGCCTATGCCATAAATACACTGCCCAGTAGATATCAAAACGCATAGATTTGGGTGAAATCCGACTTTTATTTATTGCATTGTGTAATACACCTAAAATGGAACGAAGCACGCGGGAGATCGGGAACCTGGTCCTTATAGAGGGGCAAACTTGTTCAAAATCATTCAAAATTGATATCAACTTTTTCAGCGTGAAATTCTGAACAAACTAGCCAAATAACATGACAATTGAACAAACCATTTTTGAGATATGATCTGATCTTGGAGGCCGCATCTTCCGTAAAATCACTATTATTTTCCGTTTTTTGACTCTGGAAGCGGCACGCTTTGAATTGTTAGGCCTACACTCTTAAAATTAAAACTTTTTGACTCAAATTCAACTGATTTTGATTTTGATCAGTCTCTGATTATGTCGACCTAACCCACCTATGACACATCACTGAAATAACGCCTTGTTTTGTATAAAATAGAGCAACCACACCCCCCCCCCCCCCCCTGTTCTTTAAACCGGACAATGTTGGCCTATGCCATAAATACACTGCCCAGTAGATATCAAAACGCATAGATTTGGGTGAAATCCGACTTTTATTTATTGCATTGTGTAATACACCTAAAATGGAACGAAGCACGCGGGAGATCGGGAACCTGGTCCTATAAGGGAGCACAACACCAAGACGCTCTCCATAGACTTTACTGTTAGGAAAGGCTTACTTAAATAGCTCTAGTTTCTATATTAGTGCGTTTGGTTCAATGAGATTTTGATATGTTTTACTCACAAGGGTTATCTACAACATATCTGAATATGAAGTAGACATTACCGCGCACTTTTTTTGATATAAGCCGCCGCATAACAACGTAGTGATATGCCTACCTAAATTCGGTCTCCGGTCTGGATATTACCGCATGTGTAAATCGGTCCGTGAAATTAAAATTGACCTCAAATCACCTAGTTTAAATGTCAGAACATCAACTACACATTTCAAACACAACATATTGGTGAAAGATTATATCATAAACCGTCAAAAAACAACTCTCTTTCCCGCCAAATAGGAACTATTGTCGTACTCAACTTTGATTGAACGCGACGATAGCGTGTCGCGATACCTATTTAGTTGTGTGCTCCCTGGAGCATTATGCTAGAAACTGAGACTTGGTATACTAGTCTCGGGCTAGATATAATACACACCCTATGCATGTTAATGTGTCTGCAAATAATGTAAATTTTGCTTCAATAACAATAATGTTTTAGTAAACCAGTAGATGTAATAATATACCAGTAAAGAGAATCATAGACTTCATCCCACTAATCAATCTCATCCATGTTGCATAATTTCAGCTATTTGAAGAGGAGACTAGTTTAGAGTCGGCCATGTTGGAATTTGGTAATCTGCTTTTAGACAAAGATTTCTTGCGAGTTTTCACACAGACTTTGGAAGAACAGCGTAGCATTGGTGCCAGAGACAAGTAAGATCACATTTTGTGTTCTGGGGTGTTGATTTTTTTAAATATGAACCATTCTATTATTTTTTTCTGATAGACTTTCTGGCTTTGAAACAAGTCAAGAATTGAGTTCATAAATCTGTCTGGTTTTTGGGGATTCTTTTTGCAAGCATGTATTCTGACTTTTAATTGCAAATTTTTGACTGCATTGATAATTGAACAACCAACTACATTAGTGTATCATTTGTTGTGTTGTTTTGTGATATTTCACTCAAAGTATCAATTATATTGTGTGGTCATTGAAAGCTATTGGACTATCTGATCGATATATTCTTGAGACGGCACTTTTTCACAAACAAAACTGCCATTTAAAATATACATCCTAAAAGTGTATTTAAGCTGAAGGGAATACCGTTATATTCATTAAACCATGCATTATATGGTAGGAAAATAATTATCTAACGTGTATTGACCATTTTTATTGAACACAAAACTATAATGTTCAAGTAAACGAATTTAAACTGCACATCCCCAACCTGTGATTATTTGGAATTTTAGTGACGATGACATCACAATATTGTGATGTCATTGGCACTAAAACCACCTCATCAGCAACAGGTCGCTATCACGCAGGAGTTCAATGCATAAATTGATAATATCAATACATGAAACAGAGATGCGGACATCTTGTAACTGTTTAGCCAATATGGTGACGTCCATACATGTGACTGTTTTTCTTTCTAAAGCCGATTTTGTCTTTACGCGGTACTTTTAAAAACTTTAACCTACAGAAGTGGTCTGTATAATAATAATAATGCTACATATCTGATCGCTAAAGTTCCATGGCACGGATTTCCTTTAAGTTGATTTACAAATACTAGTTTAAACTCTATATTGATTGTTGACCACTGTTTCTGTTTCCATTTCAGAGGTACCATCGCATCCTTGATAATGGTGTATGTAATTCTTGTAGAGAAACTGCAATATCTAACAGAGTAAGTCAAGCTTATGTTTTTACACTTCGGGAGACTGCTACGTTGAAAGTGTGTTTTCACTTTTTCATGTTTAGAAAACAGTTTGCAGCAATTTGTATCAGAAAATGAAGTACATACAGCCAAAAAGTGAAGAAATAAAAACATAGCGTTGAACCTTCTGGGCTTAAGAAAGCTTAAACAAGCTTTGTTTTGTTTTCCTTACACATCATGATTTCACTCTTAGATTTAAATCAATTCTTATAGCATTAATTAATTAATTAATTAAGATAATTTCCATGATTAACAATTTAATCACTATTCAATAAGCTGATTAAAAAGTACCATTACTATGTACGCAGCAAAATGATAATAATTGTGCCTCAGATGTGTATCTTATGTGTTATTATTTTGTTATTTCAGTGATGTTCTAATTCCATTGATGGCTGTGAATATTGCCGAGGCTGTTCATAAAAACATGCCAAAACAGCTGTTTAGAAGGTATGTTACCTCTAACTGAATATAGTATGCACTGAAACTCCATTCAACACCTCCTTTCCTTATATTTCAAGGTAGAAGCAAAGTAGTATTCTTGAATTTATATGGAATCTTATTAGTTCAAATTTTATGTTGTGTTTTAGGTAATGTTGCATATCATATTTATGGTGTGGGGTTTGTGTGCCACTAAAGTACAGCGTTTTATATTGTATTGATTTGCGTACACACTGAAAATGAATTAGTTCTTAAGTTAAGTATGTGAACAGTGACGTAGCCAGAGGGGGCGATCACCCACCCCCCCCCCCCCCCCAATATTTGAGTTGCATTGGTGGAGATTGGCACTGTCGGTTCATTCTCATGGAATTATGGTGGTCAAAAGTACAAAGATAGCAATTTCCGCACGCTACACACACATATGCCTCCCCTCAAGAACTTATTTGAAGCCCAAATGTACCTCAATCATGGCAACATCGGTGTAAAATGGTAAATGTAATTGTTTACTCATTGTTTATTTATTTAGACGTAAAGTCTTGTCGGTTCACTTTTATTTCTCTCCCCCCCCCCCCCCCTCCACTATGAAAAACCTAGCAACGCCACTGTATGCGAATGTATGTAATCAACTGTCCAAAATAATGTTTCAAATTGTGTTATCCAATAAATACCTATTTAACTGGTATTATCTACTATATGTTTATATACACTGTATTTATTTCACTGTTTTTACAGGGCTGATAGTATAGTTGGCAAACTTTTATCAAGTTGGGTGGCGCTGTGTCTATATGATTTCCTCAAGGTAAGGGCAACATTAAACCTAGATCCAAACTTGTTAGTGATGAAAGATCATATAGTATCCTGTTTTATACTTTTCCTTCGAGTCCCAAATGTAACAGCTCCAGACAAAGGTGACCGATATACTGGTTACTGTCAAACAACTTAATTTAGCTAATTTCGCTAGGAGTTCAATTCGCCAAATTAAATTGCCGCCAATTATACTATTTATAATGGTTATACATAGGAAGATGATACAAATTAGTGAAATTAAATTGCCGCAAAAAGTTAACCGACTAAATGCTTATTCGTTAAATTAAGTTGCCGTGAAATTAAGTTGTTTTACAGTATTGTGATGTTATAATGTCAAAATTAAAGCATGGTTTACATTTTGAAGTACTACACATGAGATATATATTTAAAGTATATTTCACAGTGCCATACATCCAACATACTGTACATTTTATACTCGGCCGTCAAATTGTGTTGAATTTATTTATCAAAAAACATTTTTTGTGAGGTTTAATTCCATGATTTATAACCAATACATTTATTTATCTTTCTTTCACTTCCAGAGCCACGCAGCCTACCCGTTATATCTTTTATACTCAGCCATCAAATTGCGTAGTTTTACAGGTGCTATGGATTCCATGCATGGTGCGGCATATTACTCACTAAGTGAATCTTATTTACTGAGAGAAGAAATAGAATACAAAGAAATGGTAAGTGGGATATATTAGAAAGATCAACAATGACATTTATATTCAAATCCTTCCTTAAATCGTTAAAGGCTATGAATGCCCTCTTTACCCAGACACTTCATTAATGCAGGCATCAATGTGCATCTTGCACCTACCCTCCTCAAGCTTAGTCAAAAATTAGACGCCTAATCTTTACCTAGTTATATTTTTGAAATGGTGAATCTTGAACTAATTATGTTTTGGACAGGTGAATCCATGGTGAATCTTCACCTATATTTCAACTTCTCGAATATATTACTGTAGAACAAACATAGTGCACTGAGGTGAATCTTCACCCCAAAAATTACATGAAAGATCTAATCTTTACCTAGTTTATCCTGAAGGAAGGTGAATACAGGTGAAAGCTTGAGGAGGGTAAGTTCAAGCTGCACATTGATGCCTGCATTTGCAGTATGGTCCGGTCGACAAACTATTGTTGACCTGCTAAAGCTACAAAAGTTTTAGCCACTGCATTGGATCTCTCAAAGCATTTATGTGAGACAATATTTGACCAATATTTTAATTTTATGCAAATGTGCATTTTGTAAGCTTTAAAATATGATGCCTCTCTTGGTCAATTCATACAATTGTTGATGCATAATATGTAACTAAAAAAATACAAATCCAGGGTAATTTGTTGTATTCCGATTTCTCATTGGTCTACTCTATAAAATCACCCCAAGTGAATGTCAAAACCGCCTTGCTTCTACAGTGATTTATACCTTTTATATTCTTTTCAGACACTTCGGGCAATTTTAAATGACAACGAAAAAGACCTTCTCTCCGTTGTAGTGCTAGACATTGATGCCATCTCTCAAGTCAAGAACAAGATTTTAGATGCAATGTTTAAGAACAAACCTTACTCTTCAAGACCTTCTCCAGATGATGTAGATTTAGGTAAATAATAGCCTATATTATATGGTGTTTTTATACTTCTGTAAGCATATTTCTATTCAATCACCGCCAATACCTATTATTAACTCTACCAAAGTAACGGATGCCTATTTCTGTCAAAGAAGACGACTACAACACCATCAATTACCTACATTTATTTGGTTATATAGGTGGTTACGAAGGTGGTGAAAAAGGTTTTGGTGGCCTTCAAAATAAAAGTAAAAAATCTAATAAATTTACTTCAAAATTCAAGATGAACATTAAAAATTGCCATTATTGTTGTTTCTACTAAAATAAAACGAGCAAAACTTGATTTTAAAACAATGTTTTAAATATGTTGGAATACCACCCACAGATGGTCCATCTGTGCCCTAACCCTGTAAAATGCTGGTTGGTCACCACCACCAACTCCCACCGATTCCCCCTTTTTCATAGGAACAGAAACATAATTTATAATATTCAGATTTAATGAATGGAATAAGATGTAAAATTGTGAGATAGGCTTTTACGACGGGTATTCATAATATAAGTTAAAAGTTTAACGGGTTCGCCGTCGGACGAGTTTTAATCTGTCAAGCTTTCGTCAGGATTAGCTCTGACTTCTTCAGGACCAAATTATTATAATATTAAACAAAACATTGAGATTGCCACTTCTCTTGTTATCATCATTTGGGCTGCCCCTTGCCCGATGATTTGAGAGTAGGTGCCCTTTCCTACTTGTGAAAGAATTGGTGGCTCTGAAAAGAGCCGTTCAGATGGATTGCCGCTTCCACTGAACACGTAGGTTGCCATTTCCTACTTGTGAAAGAATTGGTGGCTCTGAAAAGAGCCGTTCAGATGGATTGCCGCTTCCACTGAACACGTAGGTTGCCACTGGCCTACTATATATAAATTTGGTTCTAATAGAACCTCCAAAGGACTGCCCCTTGACCAATGGAAATAACGACGAGACTGCCCCTTGTCTACTACAGACTACAAAAGTCTAATGCACAGTAGTGCGGTCACTGATCTGTAAAGATCGTTTGAGGAATAAGATGTCCTGTAAATTTAGAATGTGACTTTACCACTATGTGCAAGATGGCTGTTATAATGACATAATACTGATGGCTTCTGTTGCTGTTTCCAATGTACAGAATGGAGACCAGTAACCAGAGAACCTATGTTAATGAAAGATGTAGATGAGACAACTATAGTTGATGGTCATTGGAAGAAGATCAACACATTACAGCACTATCAGGTAGGATATAGGCAGACCTGCACATTTCCCGTATTGCATCTCAATTTGCACCTTCAAAATCATCAACTGCGATACAACTTTCAAATGCTGGTGCAAAATTACAATACAAGTTTTTGCAGCCATAATCAAGTTGCTATCACGATTCGCCTAAAATTACACATTTACCTCAAAAGTGTGCAAGTTGCACCTCAAGAAAAATTTGTGGCAGTAGCTTATTTGATTTAAGGGCACAAATGTGGGGCACGGTCATAATAAGTCAAATTCATAAAAAGTCTTATTTCTGATCTTTGATATATTGTTTAGCTATGATCAAATGCACTTTATTGTCTCGCCTGATGTAATCAGAAAGAGACTATGTTATCACTATTTCTGTCCGGCGTCCGCCGTATGCCGTATGCCGTATGCCGTATGCCGTCAGCCGTGTGCTAAGAAATACCTTTGTGACGCGATATCTGGAGATCCGTAAGGCCTATCGTGATGGGATTTGGTGGAGGGAAGGGGGGTGGTGCGTTCTGTTGCTGATTGATTTTTCAAGGTCATCGGGGGTCATACAAGGTCATCGGGGTCAAATATGCTTAAAACTTTTGAGACGCGTTGTGACGCGATATCTAGAGATCCGTAAGGCCTATCTTGATGGGACTTGATGTCAGGGAAGGGGGTGGGGTGTTCTTTTGCTGATTAGATTTTCAAGGTCATTGGAGGTCATTCAAGGTCATCGGGGTCAAATATGCGGTCAAATAAGATCCGTAAGGCCGATCTTGATGGGATTTGGTGGAGGGAAGGGGGTGGTGTGTTCTTTTTGCTGATTAAATTTTCAAGGTCATCGGAGGTCATTCAAGGTCATCGGGGTCAAATATGGGGTCAAATAGATCAGTAAGGCCTATCTTGATGGGATTTGGTGGATGGAAGGGGGTGGTGTGTTCTTTTTGCTGAATAAATTTTCAAGGTCACCAGAGGTCATCGGGATCAAATATGGGGTCAAATAGATCAGTAAGGCCCATATTGATGAGATCTGGTGGAGGGAAGGGGAGTGGTGTGTTCTTTGTGCTGAATAAATTTTCAAGGTCATCAGAGGTCATTCAAGGTCATCGGGGGTCAAATAAGATCCATAAGGCCTATCTTGATTGGATTTGGTGGAGGGAAGGGGGATGGGTGTTCTTTTTGTTGATTAATTTTTTGGGGTCATTGGGGGTCAAATAGATCAGTAAGGCCTATCTTGATGGGATTTGGTGGAGGGAAGGGGGGTGGTGTGTTCTTTTTGTTGATTAATTTTTCGGGGTCATTGGGGGTCAAATATGGGGTCAAATAGATCTGTAAGGCCTATCTTGATGGGATTTGGTGGAGGGAAGGGGGTGGTGTGTTCTTTTTGTTGATTAATTTTTTGGGGTCATCGGGGGTCAAATATGGGGTCAAATAGATCAGTAAGGCCTATCTTGATGGGATTTGGTGGAGGGAAGTGGGGTGGTGTGTTCTTTTTGTTGATTAATTTTTCGGGGTCATCGGGGGTCAAATAGATCAGTAAGGCCTATCTTGATGGGATTTGGTGGACGGAAGAGGGATGGTGTGTTCTTTTTGTTGATTAATTTTTCGGGGTCATCGGGGGTCAAATATGGGGTCAAATAGATCAGTAAGGCCTATCTTGATGGGATTTGGTGGACGGAAGAGGGATGGGGTGTTCTTTTTGTTGATTATTTTTTCGGGGTCATCGGGGGTCAAATATGGGGTCAAATAGATCAGTAAGGCCTATCTTGATGGGATTTGGTGGACGGAAGAGGGATGGTGTGTTCTTTTGTTGATTAATTTTTCGGGGTCATCGGGGGTCAAATATGGGGTCAAATAGATCAGTAAGGCCTATTTTGATGGGATTTGGTGGACGGAAGAGGGATGGTGTGTTCTTTTTGTTGATTAATTTTTCGGGGTCATTGGGGTCAAATATGGGGTCAAATAGATCAGTAAGGCCTATCTTGATGGGATTTGGTGGACGGAAGAGGGATGGTGTGTTCTTTTTGTTGATTAATTTTTCGGGGTCATTGGGGGTCAAATATGGGGTCAAATAGATCAGTAAGGCATATCTTGATGGGATTTGGTGGAGGGAAGGGGGGTGGTGTGTTCTTTTTGTTGATTAATTTTTCGGGGTCATCGGGGGTCAAATATGGGGTCAAATAGATCAGTAAGGCCTATCTTGATGGGATTTGGTGGATGGAAGAGGGATGGTGTGTTCTTTTGGTTGATTAATTTTTCGGGGTCATTGGGGGTCAAATATGGGGTCAAATAGATCAGTAAGGCCTATCTTGATGGGATTTGGTGGAGGGAAGGGAGTGGTGTGTTCTTTTTGATGATTAATTTTTCGGGGTCATCGGGGGTCAAATATGGGGTCAAATAGATCAGTAAGGCCTATCTTGATGGGATTTGGTGGACGGAAGAGGGATGGTGTGTTCTTTTTGCTGATTAAATTTTCAAGGTCATCAGAGGTCATCTGGGGTCAAATAAGATCTGTAAGGCCTATCTTGATGTGATTTGGTGTAGGGAAGGGGGTTGGTGTGTTCTTTTTGTTGATTAAATTTTTCAAGGTATTACATCCCTTGCATTAACTACAATGCATACCTCTGTGACAGCGCTACATTGTATCATATGTTTCATCATCATTTGTATTATATGTTTCATCATCATTTGTTTCAAGTCACTTTTGATGAACAGGCGAGACGCGCCGTTCGAGAACCGCCTTGTACTTTATAGAGCACAAACTTTATTCATGTATAGTTTGGTCAGTTCCAAATTGGTGAGAAATATGCGTGTTTTTTGTCTCTACACGCAAAAGTAATCCAAGCGTATGTGCGTGATTTTGGCATACGAATGCATCATGATTATGCGAGCGTTATGTGCGCCCACAGTCTTCTTCAAATTATAGAAAGTATGTACATCCTCAGTACAGACAAATAGGGACATTCCAGTGATAGTATTAAAAGACCTGGCAGACGGACCTCTCAGACTCCGGTCTGTCGACCAGCCTTTTTTCCCTTCAAATTGCCTTTTTGGGACAAACTTGAATGAATACCGACCGACCCATATTCCCAACATTTCTGACATTTTGGGTCGGGTGTAGCAGTTGTACAGGATAAAGTGTTTGACAAATGTTTTTTAAATCTGGGTCCGTCCACCGGTAGAATAGGGTGATTGTGTGTTTTTTGTGTCATAGGCGACAATAAAAACAAACAAAACCCTCTTCTGTGGGTGGAAAGACCGACCTCTCGAGTTGGGTCAGTTGATCTGGCTTTTTGATCCCCTTTAAAGTGATACAAAAATTACAAGAAATATGTAAAACATTGCCATCTTTTGACAAACTAAAACAAATCCCACATTTTCGGAAATATGGGTCGGTGTTCATTTGCACGTCAATTTCATTGCAGATACCTTTTTTTCCGTATCAATTTATTATTTGTCTTGTTTTCTTACAGATTCCTGATGGAGCTTGTGTAGCATTAGTAGATAAACATGACGACCCTTGTACACCAGGGGAGAGGGATATAGATCCATTAGTAAAATCACCACATAAATTATCATTAGGTAAGTAGACAAAATCACTCTGAAGCACAGTGTAAATTTGTACCTTGTAGTAAGGTACAATAGTCATAGTGAGGTCTATAATTTGATAGACCATGTAGAAATAAATTGAGAAGTTGGGGCATGCCATCATTACTGTCAAACATGTGACCATCCAGCATTATATATCAGTAGTCAAAGAAAACAGAAGAATGTTCAGTGTAATTATTGATTGTGTACAACTTATGTATATATAACAAGTAATGTGGAAATTCAATACATTTTAGTTTCGTTGCAAAGCTGATTGTTAAGAGATTCCCTGTTCAATATCTCAAAAATGTTTTGGCCGACTTTACATCCCATTTGTGGTCAATGTTCGCTTATGATGCTTAGAATAGTACATCTTTACCCAAGCCCCGGGGTGCTCAGTGGTCATTACAAGGGGGTATCATGCGCGTCCAAGGACTTTCAAAAAGTGCCCTAAATACGTAATCGTGTTAATGTGAAAAAGCACCCCCTAAATAAGTATGGCACAGTATTTTACATACCCTAAGCAAGTAATATCAGTATTTCCAATACCCTAAACAAGTACTCAAAATATTTTGATACCCTAACAAGAACTCAAAATATTTTGATACCCTAAGCAAGTAATTTGTATAATTTAAACCTCTTACTGGTATGACACATTTTTTTAACCCTTTTTTCCTTCCCTAATAAGCTAAAGTATTATGAAACAAATGCCGAGCTGATTTATCAGATCACTTGCGAAGGATACAATTTGAGAAAAATATCTCGACCATGCATCATGACTATTTATAATCCTCATGGAGCAAATAAGGACCCTAAATACGAAAGCCAATGATTTAAAAAGTATACCCTTTTTCTTAATTTGGCTTGTTTTGATACCCTATTCATGTTACGTATGTAACGTGCCCCAGCTTGAAAAACTACCCTAATTACGTGATTTCTTGGACAGGCATGATGCCCCTCTTGTAATGACCACTGAGCACCCCGGGACCCAAGCACTTGGTTATGCTGTATCATGTACAGTTGTCGTCAATGTGAATGTGTATAATAACAATAGACCATTTCAAAGTGAGATCGGAAAACTTCAGTAAAACAGGTCATGTAGACTAGTTGCGTAGTGCATTCTTCGCAACGGTTGATCGCATTCATAGCATTGGTTGTTCGCCTTAGTGGTTTACTATGTTTACATACAAGCGTACACCCATGAGAAGTCAAACTAGTAGCGTCGATACCGGCAACTTCAAAATGTATCTAGCTGAAGGTAAAATGTGATGGTATTACCTCAAATCTCTTTTATCTCACCGGTTTAGTTACTGAAACACCGCAAAATACAACTTTGTGTCTCTCACCAACACCAGCGCAATACACACACAGGTTATTAAAGACACCCGGGTGAAAACACATTTGTTTTTCTGCGGATGACTCGGAGTCATCCACTGATGTCAAAAACACTCTGCTAATCGGAAACATTCGGAACCGATCGAATATTTTCGGATTTGAAACGGTCTATAACCGTTGGAAAATAGCATGATCTATACACACAAAGTGCATTTGCGCTTAGCACAGTTGTTCACAGCAGGAACCATGAACATGGTGAAGCCATGCATCACACACATCAACATTGTCAGGTTCCTTATTTTAAAGACTCTACTTACCGTTTGGTAATCGACATCTTCAAAATGTCAGGTTTTTCAAAAGTGTACAATAAAGATGCTGTAAGAAATGAACAGGCTACATGGTATAAGGTATTGGAACTCTTTGTCTCTCTTGCATTTCTATGGTTGGGCCCCACAAACTAACATTAGATAACTTTATCAACCCTGACATCAGTGTGTTATAAGTTAGTTTTATCCCTATGTTATTTGGAAATGGCTCTTGTAAATTATTACTTTGGGCATATTTTCAATAATAATCGCACAATCTACCACCAAATCTAAAGTAATAAGATCAGTGTTAACAATACAAAAATACATATTTTCTATCTAGCCACTTTTTGTAATATATTATTTTTGTGTCTTTCCGTGCCCATTACAGGTAGCTTAACATTAGACACAAGTACTTTAAAAGCAGCATTCCGTAGCAGTAAATTTGAAGAAATTGATTTAGACGATGAGAGTAATTACCTCTGGCATTTAGTAAGTATTAGACTTTGATTTAAAGAACAATAGATGGCTACACTTTGGGGAAATAGGTGGTCTTCACATTTTGAATTATTTAGTATTTACTTATGATTTATTGAGCTTGCATAAATGTTTTGTGGGAAGGTTTATTTTATAAAGTTCTCTAATACATTGGTAATGCAAACCGAAGGTGAAGATACAAATAAAACTCAGGTGCACAAAATGTAGATGTCAAACGTAGTCTCATCATCATAAAGCATAAGTATTGGGGAGCATTGTCAGGTTGTCCGTTGGTGAGAAAAGCAGGAGTCTAAAGAGAGCGAGTGGTCTCTTTTTGGGCATCCACATGGATTCTACTTTTCAATGCTGGGAGGGTATTGACTATTGTGATAACCCTTAAAGTCGGGACGTGATTGGCTGATGCTTTTATTTATATTCAAATATGCACAATTGACAGGCGTTATACACCTGGATGACTCGGGAGGGGGGGGGGGGGGGGGAGATTTGAAGTAAACTATTAAACACATTGTGTCAGAGAATTGGATGTTGATTAAAATGATGAAATAATTAAGGGACTCGTTCAAAACCTGGAAAAGTCTCCAGACCATATTAGAGATAGGAGTTACCTTTAACATACCTTTAACATTAAAAAAAGACACTTGTAGTTTTGTTACTATTATGCAGTAGACATACCTTGGTTGATTGATGTCAAGAGTAATGTAGATAGGTGCAGCATTGTCTGTGCCAATACCAATATTCGTCTTTGATTGTGTGGATGCATACACAGTAAGGTTTGAGCTAAGCGTGTAATATCGTGATGTGTTCACTAGGATGCGCCCTGACATCACCACCCACTTTGAGCTGATATAAAGTATACCTCTGTTTTCCAAGTGCTGTGAGTGATACTGTAAGGAAATTACCTTTCAAGATCGTGATGAGTGAAATAAAATTTATAATGACATAACAATTATTTCTTGTAGACCAAAGATAACTATAATATTGGACAGAGAGGGACTCTACAGATGCGTACATTTAGTATGATACGAGGGGGAAAGGAAAACAACCTCATCACGGACTTCCATTTTTCTAGACAGCTCAGTACAAAAGTAAGCTTTGTAGTAATTGATGAAAGTTTCGAAGAAAAAATATCACCCTTTTCTACAGGCGAACAGACCTCTCTGGTTGAGTCAGTCAGGGTTTTTTTCTTCTAATTTTCAAAATCAATACAATCTGTACAAATTTTGCCACTTTTTTGTATTCAATTGCATGTGAGCAATTTCCTAAAACTAATGGGTCTGTCACGCCCATAGAACAAGTTTTTTTCTCCTGTCACCTAATGGATGGATCCCTTGAAGATTTACCACTTCAAACGATTCCCTAAACCTAACCCTTTGTTAGTGTGATACGAAGTCGAAGGGGGCAGAAAATAATCTTATCATGGATATTTATTTTTTCGTCACAGCCACTGCTCAGTACCAAAGTGAGCTTAGTTGTAAGAAATAAGTCTCTGTAACTATTACAACTTTATACCATTCCTCAACCCTGACATTGATTTGAGAAGTTTCATAATATCAATGAAATTTTTATTTAAATTTGGTTTTGTAGTGTTATTTTTTGTTCTTGTGTGAGGAATTGAGAAATTCAGTTCTAAGACATTCATTTGGCATGCTCATCAATGTTTTATTGATTTTTTCGTAAACATGGCACAATTTGTTGAACTAAACCTAGGCACAGAGATGCCGTTTAACCGGGGCAATAGTTTTCATTGGTTATAATCTCAATCTGTAATATGTTTGATATCAAGTAGACCTAACACATTGTATTTTTACCCTGTCCAGACCACTGTGCAGAATTATATAGATGGCATGTTGAAGACAGTGTTAACAGCATCTAATAGCTTCCCAGCAGTCATCAAGAGGTTATTTGATTTCTTTGATCAGCAAATCAATCTACACGATATAGAAGATGCTGATGTCATTCATATATGGAAAAGCAATAGGTAGGAGACAGGGAGGGGTGAAGGTGGAGTGTGTATATAGTTAGCGTCATAATGCTATGGGCAAAATTTCACCAATGTGTGCGTATGTGCGCACTGGCGTACATGCGTAAACCTTGAAGTGCGTACCGGATGCTTTCAAAAATGACCGTGTGTCCTAAATGGTCAATCTTGAAATCGTCACACGCATGCATGTATAGTTGTTCAAGCATTTGGACGCGAACCGCGAACAACAGCAAACACGCTTGTGTGAAATAGGTTGAATTTCGTCTTCCATAGCATTATGACAGTGACTATAGGAGATGGGATTGTCATGTATGTTGGGAAAGCAATAGGCAGTAGCTTTTTCAAAGGAATTTGACTATCATTTGGGTAAATTGCACCCACTCGGGGGAATTGAAGGGGTTTTACTTAAACATCCCTTACTTTCGATCCAATTTCAAGACATCAGCCGGGGATATCGATTCCAAATTAGTATGCAAAATAGCAAATTTCTGTGTGCTACACATGTATTTGTCCAGGAATATCATTTTAGAAACCTATTTAAAACCAAAATATACCTTTTAAGATAAGCCTATTTAAAACCAAAATGTACTTTTTAAGATAAGCCCGTTTAAAATCAAAATTGTGCCAGATTCATGTAAATAGTAAAAAGAATTTGCACACATGCACATGTTTTCAAGAACAGATATTTGGGCATCATGGCATGAAGTCATTTAGGGGAATGGAGAGCCTGGCCCCACCCCCCACCCTGGTATTCCTGCATGTCTCACTGGCAATGAGATTCAACGAAAGGGATGAGAGGGAGTGCACTGAGAGAAGTAGGGGATGTGGTACATACTATGAGAGCTATATGTTGGAGACAGGGTGGAAGAGGGAGTGTAAGAGCTTTGAATGTCATACCTGTTGCAAAGCAGTATGTAGGAGAAGGGAAGGGGTAGGAGAGCAGAATAGAAGGGAGAAGGAGAGCAGAATAGAAGGGAGTAGGAGAGCTGAATAGAAGGGAGGAGAGGGCGATGTCACACATGAAAAGCAATCAGTAAGATATGAGAGAAGAGTGTCATGAGTAAAACAATAAAAGGAAGAATAGAACAGGGGATGTCATACTGTCAAAAACAAGTAGTAGGTGAGAGGAGAAAATAAGGTTACATTAAACATACATCAATAGGTAGGAAAAGGGAAGGAGATGTGAGGTGTTTCTCTCTATCTTATTTAAAAACGACCCATAAGCCTTGCTGTTATACAACTCTAATAAATGTTGTCTTCTCTTTCACAGTTTACTATTGCGATTCTGGTTAAATGGCATCACTCATCCAGACTATCTGTTTGATATATATGAAGCACCTGTTGTAGAAGCTAGTTTAGGGGTTGTAGCGCAGGCATTGGTGGATGCATGCTCCAGAACAGCACATAAACTAGCAAAGGTAAGTCACTTATAGAACGCAGATCATAGATTTTTGCCTATATTACATTCCGTCGTGCGAGTGCAACAATGTCGTAAGTGACATTTTGGCGAAATTTACTTTTTTATATTTTTTGAAAGAGTTGGTAATTGCGCTCATTTTAAGCTAAATTTGAAGTTCTAAAACAAATCTGTTTCAAGAACTGATGGTTAGAGATGAGGAAACAACTCCTGATGAACTCTGGCTGGACATCAAAAACTCTATTCTCAGCGCAGCCAAAAAACATGTTCCTAAGAAACATAAGAGAAAGACGCCAATTGAAGGAAGCTGGTCTGCAAGGCAGTAACCTATACAGAAGACTTTCAAGTGAGGTTCAATTGAATTCTAGGAGAGATATAAATAAGCATATCCGACAGCAATGCCAAGAACTTGAGGATCACAGTTTTCACAAAAACAGCAGAGAGCTCTTTAGATGTATAAAGAACATCACCTCAAAAACGACAACTAGATTGGCTATCATCAAAGATGAGCAAGGAAAGGTCTTGACTGAGAGTGACGAAATCAAGGATCGTTGGAAAAACTACTGTGAAAATCTGTATGCGTCCCAAGAAGAGACAAATGGCTCACATGAGTCTCCCCCGCCTCTACTAGGTGAAGATGAGCCTGATATTCTTCTGTCTGAGGTCCAGGAAGCCATCAAGAAGTTAAAAAGTCAAAAGGCACCTGGTTTAGATGATATTCCAAGTGAGCTCCTGAAGCAAGCTGATGATTCTGTAGCAGTTATTATGCAAAAGCTGTGCAATACTGTGTGGAAGTCAAGAGTATGGCCAGAGGATTGAAAGAGATCAGTTTTCCTAACACTTCCAAAGAAAGGGGATGCTAGCGAATGTAAAAACCATCGTACTATCGCTCTGATACCACATGCAAGCAAAATCCTGCTGCACATCATCAACGAACGTCTCAGACCTCATCTTGAATGTGAACTTCCTGCTGAGCAAGCCGGTTTCCGGAAAGGCCGCGGCACAAGAGATCAGATAGCCAATGTACGTCACATAATGGAAAAATGTTTTGAATTCCAGAGGGAGCTCTTCATGTGCTTCATAGACTACGCTAAGGCCTTTGATTGTGTAAGATATTCCGCATTGTGGACAGCACTACAAGAAATGGGAATCCCTTACCACCTCGTCCACCTAATTCGCAATCTGTATGATGGTCAAGCTGCCTGTGTGCGCACTGAGAAAGGAAACAGTGACTGGTTTGCTCTAGGTCAGGAAGTCCGTCAAGGGTGCATACTTTCACCAGCACTCTTCAACCTTTATGCAGAGTCTATAATATGACGTGCATTGGATGATTGGCCAGGGGGGCTGTCAGTAGGTGGATACCAAATACACAATCTACGTTATGCCGATGACACCACCCTGTTTGCAACAAATATGGAAGAGATGGCGGAACTCCTGAAAAAAGTCAAGGTGGAGAGTGAGCAGCTTGGCCTACGTCTAAATGTCAGCAAGACCAAGATCATGTCCATAGGCACAGATGGTGTTGGAGAGCCTCTCATAATTGATGGTAATGAGGTGGAATCGGTCTCGAAATTCAACTTCCTTGGATCCCTGATCACCAAAGAGGGTGGTTGCAGCCAAGAGATTAGACACCGTTTAGCAATGGCTAGATCAGCAATGATCAACCTAAGCAAGATCTGGGCTGACAGAGGAATAACCAGAGCAACAAAAACCAGGCTTGTCCAAGCCCTTGTATTTCCAATTGCCATGTATGCATGTGAGACGTGGACCCTAACCAAAGCTGACAAAAACAGAATAGCTGCTTTCGAGATGTGGTGTTGGAGGCATATGCTTCGTATCGTATGGACAATGAGAAGGACCAATGCCAGTATTATTGAAGAAATAGGGGTGTCTAAACGACTTCTTCATGCTATTAACACCCAAATGCTGAGCTACTTCGACCATATCTCACGTCGCAAGGGTAACAACCTAGAGAAGATGATCATGCAAGGCATGATTGAAGGGAAGCGCAAGAGAGGCAGACCTCGTTCCCGGTGGATTGACCAAATAAAATTGATTACTGGACACCCTCTCCGTGATTGTTACTCCTTTGCTAAAAATCATTATTTGTGGCGTAGTATCTGTAAGGTCACGCACGAGCTGTCAGTCATGACAGGACCGAACCAACCAACCAAAACAAATAAATTTTTGTTTTCAATTCAATTTTATTTTATATTAATCTGAGCGCAACAACCACTTATGTTAGAATTGCACTCTGCTTTCATAGTATGCTGAGTGCAATTTCATCGTATCTACCACTTACGATGTTCTTGCACTCTGTTTTCCTGTCTATTTTCAAGTTTTTGACAATGCAATAATAACGTATCTGCCACCTACGTTGTTGTTGCACTCTGATTTCTCATATTTTCTCAAGTTTTCTCAGTGCAATAATAATGTGTCTGCCACACCTTTAAGGATTTTGTTGAAATCATTCTCCCAGACCCCTGTCCAATGTTGCTCGTAACCATGTCACCATGATTGTTGGGACACTCAATATTGATTGGTGGAATGGGGGAGGGATATGAGATGGTAGATAGTTCAAGCTCTACAAGCTTTACAAAACAGCGATTGAAATTTCTTGTGGTCAGATAACTTATCACAAAAGAAAATAGTTAATGTTAATTGTTCGATTCAGCTAATAACAAATTAGACATGCAATGAAATTCATAAAACACTGTTTATATCTTGTTGCAGGATGCTCCTTTCAACAAATTATTATTTGCCAAAGATGTCCCAAGATACAGGAAGATGGTGGAGCGTTACTATCAGGATATTCAGCACTTACCCACAAGTGATCCGGAGCAGCTCACAGCAGAGTATACTAAAACTTGCCAGGTTAGTCAGTAGTGGAGCATTGTCTCAAATCTTTGTTGCTTAATTGGGTCAAATCAAAATATGTCAAGTAGAATTGTGACTGAAATTGAACAGGGTGACATTACCTTTCCCGGAGTATGCCAGTGCACATAACCTTAGAAAAAAAATCGAAGTACTTCTGACCGATGGCAACCTTTGTATTAGATATCCACAACATTCTTTACCATTGAGCTACAGAGGCAACTGGCAGAATTGAGCGCAAGATTATAATCTATAGGTATTAATTGGATCCAATACAAAAGTTTGCGGTTCCATATCCGGTCAGAAGCACCAAGAGCACATGGTGTTTTTTAAACGGTTATGTGCACTGGTCTATTGTGGGAAAGATAAATATAATTGTATCATTTTATTAACCAAAAAAAATAAGTAACACTTTCTTTGGCCACATCACACACATATGTATTAGGCATACAGTTGGGATTTGGATTCAAGCATACTTATTTCTCAACTAATTTTCCTAAATAGTGTATCTTTGTGACAAAAAAACACCTGAAAGTTTGAATTTTGTTGGTGACATGTCTATGCTTATCCTTTAATTAACATTGATTAATATGGTATCAAATCTGTATGTGAAATTACTATATTTCAATGAAATAAAATGATTTGTGGCTAAGGATGAAGTTAAATTACACATGTAAATCTACCATGTCAATCATGAGTTTAAAACAGAAACTGGTCTGATTGAACACCAAGTTTGAAGGTGAATGTCCCAATTTTGTTCACATTAGTGTTTACTATTCTACATGATGGTGCATCATAAACATGGTCTTATTCTGACATTTTAATTTGAATAACTTCACAGTGTTTCATATGACAGAAGCATAAATTGACTTTGAATCTGTTAACCACATTAAGGGATAATGTTGGCCTAAAACTTTGCAGGGGTACTGGTAATAAGAAATTATGTGGCATGATCAAGCGAAATGAGTCACATGTCAGCAGTTTTCAATATTGATATTTGTCCATCATTTAAAAGCAGGTGATAGATGCTACCGCATGGTCCAAACCCTACTAAAATTGAACTTCTAGTTTTTAAGTTACAAATAATTTACTAACTGAGAAAACAAAGTAAAACACAACTTATGTCACTTTTTTTACCTATAACTTAAAATCAATATTCTCGATATCCGACTCATTCCACTTGATCATGTCACATATGGGCTTTCTTCTAGTAAAGTTATGATACAAAAGTACTTTGGATCAGATCACACACCTCAGTCAAAAAGGTTACAGTGTCTTTAATAAACATATACCCTGGAAAATATTCTTATTTGTCTACAATATCAAAATTATTTGTGTTTTTACATTTCAGAATTTCAGTGGTATGTTCAGCAAGCTGAGCACCCTAAAACTACTTCATGAATATGCATATAGATATCATGACCAGGTAAGAATATGAACAACTCATAAATATTCATGAGCACACTAAAGATACTTCATGAATATGCATATAGATATCATGACCAGGTAAGAATATGAACAACTCATAAATATACATGAGCACACTAAAGATACTTCATGAATATGCATATAGATATCATGACCAGGTAAGAATATGATTGCATTGGTAGAAAACATTTCATAAATATGCATGACCTTAGGCCAACAAAAAAAAAGTTGTTTGTTTGTCCACATCCGACCGACCGTGTACCTAGGTGCCGACCGTATTACTTTTTATTTTTCGATAATTTTTTTAAAACAACTTTTTGAGCAATTTGAATGGCCAAACGGACCGTTTTTATTCCTTATTTCATATAATATCGTCATTCTGGTATTTGCAACACCATCCCCAATGCGCAATCCCATGTAAACACGATGTTTAATGCATGAACTTTGCACCCGCGGGACTATTAAAAGGACTAAATGAAAATCAGTGATCGCACGTGCAAGTGATGTCATTTTTATACTAAAAACACAGTGTGAGAAAATATGAAAAATCTAGTTACAGTTAATATTTGTTCCCAAAATGTTGCTCAACGGCATGAATATTAATTTCAACATAGTATAAAACAATCTTTGGGGTAGTTAGTGCGGGGAAAATAGGTTTAGTAATACTTTCACGTATATATTTCTAGCAAAACTTCAACACAACGTTATTTCACTTTGTGCAACATTCAATCACAATGGCGGCGTCCTACGGTATCTGCGCATTGCAAACTCAGTACAAAAATAATATTTGATCGAGTTTGTAGTGTTGCAACCAATGCGACAATATTGGAACTTTAAATTGACAATCTGCCCCATCCCCAGCAGGAGAAAGAGATCAAAATCAGCAGTGTGAAGAGTAAAGCAACAATGTTGTAGGCTTATGAAAAGTGAGGTGTTTTGGTGTGTGTTTGGACTTTAATTCGCAGTATTCATGCCGAATTTATATTCCCAAATACAATATCCGTATTAAAAAATATTTTAAAAAATTAAAAAAATCCGACCTACCGACCCTACCTTTTGAGGACCCTCTATGGACAAACAAACACCTTTTTTTTTTGGCCTTATGAATATGCATCTAGATATCATGACCAACTAAAGAACTGAATAACCTTTCTAGAATTAGTTAAGCAGGCATTGATTAACATTTACACAACAAAGGTAGAAAATCCATAGTTTTGGAGAATATCTCTCAATATCACTAATTTAAGTTTTGGCAACATTAAAGAAGAAACCCATCTTCTGTAGTGTTAACCAAATGTATTTCTCTCATTTGTATCTATCTATTGTAGTTGATGTCTGCATTGGAAGAAGATGAAGTTTGCAATCAGCATTCGCTAGCAGACAGACTGCACAAAATCACATCACAACTATATCCTGTAGAATGCTGACACAGACAAATATGAGGAAGGAAGGCTGCAACAAGCATCAAGTTCTGCTGAAACATATCTCTACGAATGAAAAAGAAAATAGCATATGCTTGTTTTCTCCATGGAATTATGATATATCAACATATCAAAATCAACTAGTGGACTCTTGGGACTCAGATTAGTTTTTTTTTTCACCAAGTGGTACATGTGCTGCTTCCATAAGCCTTTTCACATGAGTTGATGATCAATGTTTTGATTGTTAATCACTGAGACTAACTCATTATTTAAAGGTGGGTAACCCGATCAAATTCACTTTTCCTCATCAAAATTAAGATTTGGGTATCAGATGAAAACCCACATTTTCTCTTTACCTGCAAAATATTAGGCTTGAGAGATGGTTCCTTTAGATGCTTTAAAGGTGTATGTTCTGTTAACTTTTTGTTGTTGCTATGATTTTTTTTCACATCATGATATTTTGATATCAGAAGAATCCCCATATTTTTCTCATTATGTCTGTAAAATCGTAGGGGCCAGAAATGTTCCATTTAGAAATTGTAGGCTAATATGTGGTGAATTACTGCCAAAAGTGGTTAACCAGGAGCCAGTTTGTGTACTACTCAATGGGAAAAATTCTTGTGACCTTGTGCTTCTAAAATTAGAACCATTGGAGTTATGCAACTCAAACTTTGGAATGTGAAAATTTTAAGGATGACCTTTCATGTAAAATAGAAAACATCAAGTTGAAAATCGGGCCAGCAATCAGAACATCTACCTTTAAGTAAAGTGAATTATCTCCAAAAGTGATTAACCAAACTAGAAGTTTGTGTACTGTTCAATGAGCAAATTTGAAGTGTACTATTTCTTTTATTATAAAAACCATGGGATCAATTATAACTGAAATGTTGGAATATGACTGTATTTATGATGCGTTGTCATGTAGATTAGTAAACCCCATGTAAAAAAAACGTTGCCAAAATCGGGTCAACCCACTTTAAAATACATAGAATAAATCTGTGCTGTGTGGAGTAAGCTTACGCTTATTCCATCAGAGAAGGGGAGTAACTACAAGGGGTTGCCCCCCCCCCCCTGCCAGAAGTGAAATGATCTAAAGCTATGGAATTATATGAACACAGATCATAGATAATACATGTATATCATATTCATTGTAAGATCAAGTTATGGAACAAACATATGCATGCATATCAATCATAATTATTTCAACCTGATTTTAGCCAATCTAAACAATACTCTGTTTAGCTAAATAGGGTTGCAGCTACAAATGTGTTCTAAGTTGAGTAACTTGTAATACCAAAGATTACTGTTTTCAGGTTTTCATGTAATCAATTATAAGAAACAGTAAATAGTCTAATGACAAACTTAAAAGTAAATGTGACCCAACATGAGTCAATGAGGCGGAATGTGGCAGTAGCTAATTTTATTTATGAGCAAAATGTGGGACAAGGTCAAAATAAGTCAAATGCTGATGAAGAACAAATCTTATTTCTGATCTTTGATACATCTTCTATCCAACCAAAGACTCAAATTCATGAAAAAAGAGTAAAGCTACATTTTGAGGTACCGGTATTTAATTTTCGTTTACTTTATTGATTTGTTAACAAAACCAAAACTTTAATTGACCATAACTTGGACAATTTGTATTTTATGTTTTAAGACAAAAGTGATTTCAATCATCTGTAACTTTGGTTTGGAATGTGATATGACATTTACTTTGGTACCAAAATGTCCCTTAACATATAAATATTATCATGATATCAATAACTCAATATTCATATTTCCCTCATTGTGCCTCATTTACAAGCATTGGGTCACAAATATCTATTATTTAACCATTGAATGCAACAGTAAAACTTAATACATGATGCTACTGTGTATACACATAGCGATCAATATAACGAGTGTATTGACATAATAATATACTGTAGATTTGCCAAAAACATACTGGAAAATCGCAACTATTTTAGATGAAATATATTTAGGGGCATTTATCCGCTATGTACAGCGTGAAATTGGATATTGATCATTACCGCCCTCTTACTTTGCATAAAACGTATGTAAATTCATCTTGTGAGTTATATTTTTCATTCTTAAACAGCTAAGAAAGTTTAAGCAATCTCATTGGTTCTCAGAGAAATCGGCAACATCTAGATGAGACAACTTAACACGGGGAGGTGGGGCTTACGTTTTAACAGTGCGCCTGACCTTCACAATGCGTGGTTTGCTCTATAACGCGCACTTCTGCAGTGCGTCTTTAGCGATTTTCCTGCGTTTATGCCGGCGCCGCGACGCTTACACATGGTTTACTCATCGCATGTGATTGGATGGAATGTTTGTGGGTTATTCGATCCTATCAGGGGTAAAAGCTGTCAAATGTGGACAATAAAATGTACTTATTTCTTTGATAAATGTCTAAAATATGATTGTTTAAGAATGAGAATAAAGGTATTGTTTTTAGACCGTACCCGTGTTATATTGTCTGACATAAATGCGGACGATAGTATTATTTTAAGTAGAACAACGACGCCGCTTATTCGAGAATTGACCAAATGTTTTGTTTTGAACTCAAGATACTGAAATTTGTACTTCATACAAAAATAATACTAAGTCATCATCATGTACAAAAGATCAAGATAATGAACAATTCATAGATTTTTTTAATCTACATCTGCATATATGTTTTAATTGGTAGGACAATTCTAATGACAGATGAATTTAATCTACATATTTTTCTTTAATTTGTTCGACAATTTTTAATGACAGATGAATGAATTAAAAGAATACTTTTATACAATGTTTATTTTAAGTTAAGATTATATTTAATGGAATGAAGTGATATTTATCAAATAATTGTAGCCCCTGATGCTATGAATGTAACTATATGTAAATAATAAGATTATTCTATGACCATTTGCCTTGAAAAGGTGGAATATATTTAGAATTCCCTAACATGGTATCATTAGAGATTTGAAAAATGACATCAGTGGTAGGGTATCCTAAAGTATCCTAAAATTTGTTTTTGAAGATATTTGATTTTTGTTGTGGAAAATTCACCAGAATGTCATGAATTATTTTTGGGGAAAACATAAAACATGCCGAGTGACTGACTCTACCTGAAAGGTCCTTTTGCCTGTAGAACAGGGGTTTTCTGTCTCCAAAGAAGACTGTTTAAAACAACTTGATGGTGTTTCCCATTTATATTCTATATCACATGGAAGACAGTAAAATATGTTATCAAATTATTTTCCATCTGTGCCTTCATTCTATTGTCAGCATCATAACCATAATGCTTTGAACTTAATTCCACCTACCAAGACAAGCCTATGCGGCTATCCAGGTGCAAAATTGGTTGGAGTGTACATGTGATACTTCCTGCATTCTATGCTGCCTGCCTTGCATTATTGAGCTATGACATTACTATTCTTTAAGGGGATATTAACCCTCAAAATATGTAACTTTAGTTTTGAACTTTTTAATCAGCATTTTAAGTGAAATTTTGATACCAAAATGGATTCTCTCACTCATTTCCCAAAAGTTACAGTGCTTGATAAATTTCATATTTTTGGGGGTTAACACTCCCTTAACCCTCTCATGAAAGTTTGCTAGTTATATTTTGTTTCATCTTACTCTCTGCAGTGATGTCAGAGGGTTTTCGTGTGATCATTGTAGGATATATGGGCGAATGCTGTGATTCTTTTTTGTATTGCGCAAGTACTTAGGCAAGTGCGCATTACAATTGCTGGGGCAATAATGAGGTGTAATCATCGCAATACGCTATGATGTCACTGCACAGAGGTAGATGATTGAAGTATATAAGACCTTGTGTCTTCATAACGATATAGAATATAAATGGAATTGCTTATAGTGGTAACATGAACAAAAGCTTGTAATCTAATTACTTTGCCTGAATAGTGGATGATTAATAATCATTTCTATAGTTTATTCCGTTCCTAATTGGCGAAAAATGTCAGTTTTGATCTCTCTGCGCGTAAACGTTATCCAAGCGTACTTGCGCAATTATGACCACATGCACGCATTACGTCACACATATGATGCACAGTGTGATTGTTGCCTTCAGTCACACACACATCCTTCTATATTCATTTGCTGCTGTAAGGAGGCTTCGCCAATTTGGATCTGATCAAACTATAGAAAATTGTGCGATATTATTGTCGCTAGGAAAGTAACCGTATTATGTAGCATGATGATATTGCCATGTATAATAGTCATTTTACATAGTGATGGGGTACATATAACAGTGACAAATGCAGCATCTATGGGGACGAGTCCAAATGTATCCATCTATGATTGAGAGTCACAATCCAGTTGAACAGTTCCATTTGAAACCAGTTGAAAACCCAGTTCAACACAGTTGAAAATCCAGTTAAACCAGTTGGTTCCATGACGGAAAATGGCCCACTTTCAACTAGGTTTTTGAACTGAGTTTAAAACCCAATTGAACTCAGTTAAGACCCAGTTGAACACAGTTCAAACCAGTTGTTCCGTCATGGAAAATGGCCTACTTTTCAACTGGGATCAACTGGAATTTTGAAAAAATTTGAGTGCAGGTTCACACTCTTGCACATAGAATTGAATGTGTTATAATCAGCAGCGATCACTGGGATATGTTCAACCATCAGTGTACAACAGAAAGTAAATGGAGTATTGGTATTCCAGATTGCTACATAAAGAGGTTGTGGTATGTACATAGTAAGTTTTTTACCGAGCCATCAATGATACATCATGCCATAATGACCGATCCAAAACATATCAATTATCGATTTGTTCCGAGATATATTTATAGCATATTTATATGTAACACTGATTATTTTTAATATTTCGTTGTCTTGGATTATTTATATATTTAGACCTTCCTTCCCATCATTTGTAAGTTTATATATTTTACACTTTTGATTTTGTCCAATGTTTCTCATGCCAAGATTTACTAAGAGTACTTAAAATATTTATATAACTTTTTTTACCACTTGTAGAAAATTATAATTCCCTGTTTATCCCTGTTTATAAGTACCAAACTGATTACTTTTATATAAGCCAATAGTGTCAATTATTGTATTGTGTGTTTTGAATATGTGTATGTAGGAAATGAAAGTACCAATGTTGAAAATGTATTGATAATATATGTATTATGATATAAAATAAAACCCAAAGCCTTTGTAGTGCCACGTATAAATGTACACAGTGTTACGTAAAACACTTGTTTAATTTTTTCAGGTTGAAAACAATAAATTTTTGTCACTTTTCTATTCATCTAACTTTGTGCAGTGACATCAGAGTTTATTTTCAGTGATTGACGCAGCATTTATATGCACATACCAGGATTCATCTGTAACAATGCAGGTATAAAGGCTAATGCAATATAATGACAGATGCGATAATTATAGGTCAATAAATGTGTATGTGTTGTTTTGAGAAAAAAATAGAAAAATCAATGCACGCGTGCTGATGTTGATGTGTGAATAATGTAACAAACCCATGGGGGTGTGCTATTGTGACCATATCAACATTTTCACAAGTGCATTGATTAATCTAATTTTTCGAGAAACAAAGCATATGCATGCATTGATCTTAATTCATACAAAACAATACAATTTTGTGCATACTTTTAATCTCTTAAAATTGGCGAACACGTGCTGCATGTGCAACGATTCAAAGCAAAATGTGTGGTGCGCACATGTTTCCTGCTTTCTGATTGGTTCGTAACTACTAAGAGTGTTTGAATTTGCTGCGAGTACTGAACCATGCACTGACGTCACTGCACAGGGATAAATGAACAGAGTATATGTAAGTGATGCATGAATACGGAGGTATATTCATGCATAGTGTATGATAGATAGCATATTTGTGTGTATTTGTCAACTAAATACAAGTATTCATTGGCATTTCATGTCACAAGCGAAAGGGAAGGTTTGAATGACGACTTATTTCACCTGCATAGTTTTGACATGGCGAATAATAAAGTAAAATAACTGGAGCGTGCCAACTTTCTTTTTGCGGGTTAGAGATTTACTCGCGTAAAATAATATTTGATCCTTCATCAACCTTGAAAGACTTCTTCTGAATGACACAGATCCACTTTCATTGGAACTATGGAAAGGTGGTTTTCCGTAAATTTTGATCAAAAGCCATCCAGAAGATATCCTTTGATGTTATAGGACGAAATATCGATATACTGTAAAACAAGTTAATTTCGCGGCAACTTTTTTTCGCGAATTGCTAATCATCACTTCTTTCACGTTAACTTAATTTCGCGAATTCAAAATTTCTACCACTACTGTCATCTTCACACACATCAATTCGCGGCAATATAATTTCGCGAATTTGAGCCTCTCGCGAAATTCGCGAAATTTACTTGTTTTACAGTATAGTCCAACCTCAGTTATCAGACCCCCTTTTATCCAGATAACTCTGTTATCCAACTGAATCATCTCCAAAGAAAATAAGTTTTATACAGCCTAATCACCTTATTTTCACGCTCTGAAACATTTGAAGGCCATCTTTTGATGTTGGTAGTTCTGTTTAGTGCTTACATAATACATTGTTACTGTAATTACCCCTCATTCAGAACCCCTCTATTGTCCAAATTTGAGCCCTTCAGGACACTCAATGCAGAATTTGCTTTTCCAGATTTTTCACTATCTGGCCATTGCTTGGTCCCATCATGTCCGGATAACCGAGGTAGGACTGTACTGTAAAAATTGACATTTTCATGCTAAAATCAGCAAGCGCGAAAATCAAAATGCACAAATATATTCATTTTGTATGTAGGTCTACGAAAGGAAGCTCAAAATCGCAAAAATAAAGACAAGCTAAGTTGTTCAAAATCTGCAAAGCGCAAACAATTACATGTGCACAAATTTGCACTTTTACAGTACTTGAATAAACCTGGTTTTGTCAAGCATATTGCCTGTCACAAACCTACTGATAAAATATATTAGTTTCCAAGCTATTTGTAGATGATTTTCTTGAAACTAAACATGTCTTTCACACAGTAAGCTATTATGATATGAATACCTAATTAGTAAAGTGTGTCTATGTATATTAGTTGTGTACTTATGTGAGAGCGATACTGTGATCTAACTGTATGCGTATATATATGCAGTGATGGAAATACCCACGTGACTTTCCACCCGGGGTTGATTAGGATCTACACTCTTTGTGGACTTAGAATATTTCTAACCATAGACGGTTCTACCCCAACTTTTACAAAAATAAATAAATCAGTTGAAAAAGTGGTCCTAGTGGGAATACAACCATGGACCACTGCATTGTAAAGCATGTAAGTCAACCACTAGACTAGCGAGGGGTGAACTGGCCAAGTCATGATTTTAATCACTCTTATTGTTATGGAATAAAGCTATACTACTGTTATGATCAGTACATACAATATTATTAATAGAGCTGCGACACACATGATCGTCAACCCCGGGTGGAAAGTCATGTGGGTATTTCCACTACTGCATATATATACACTGAGCCAATAAAGAAACTTATAAAAAAGGAACTTCTACAAATTTAACAGATCACCAAATAAAATTCTGTGCATGAAAATGTACCAAATTTGGATACAATATTACTGCAATGTATTGCTTCAAATGGCAGTCAATAACCAATTATTTGCTTCAATGACACAAGAGAAATGTGCACTGACCCTATGGTGATCTGTTAAAATTGTATAAGTTTCTTTTTTGGCTCAGTGTATGTCAGATACTTGAAATGAAATAACATTTAGCATTATGTTCCACTGCCTAATCACTTTTATACCGACGATTTTGCAATTGGTCGGTCATAAATTCTCCAATTTTCAGATAAGACAGGCTAGTAGTCATGCCTCAAAGCACTGTTTTGATGTAAATCCAACATGTGGCCTTGCTAAGTAGTCAACAATGACAGCAGACTAACAGCCTAAAACGAGCTTTTTATGACATTGGGGTTTTTGGTCTGTAATACAAAGTGTTTCCATGCGGCTATTGGTTTTACCAGTATACAAACCAGATTTTTCAGAAACATTTCCCAACTTTCAAGGTCTATATATACCAGTATACAAACCAGATTTTTCAGAAACATTTCCCAACTTTCAAGGTCTATCCAAGGGATTACTAAATCAATACTAGGCATGTTTGTACCTATTTCAATGCATTTCATATGGTGATTCCAAATATGGTTATGAAATTTAACAATTTTGATATTTTTGAAACATTGTGACATTTTGGAATGTCGTCTGCAGACGCCTGCTGTGTGGAAAGTGTTAAGACAGTGGAACATAATGAATATCAGTCACAAACAAAAATATCAGAGTATGTTGTAGAATGTTGCCATAAATGTCTGTTTATTGAAACCGTTTGTATTCATGTAACCATTTGACTCATACCTGCATAGGCATCAGGGGGGTCGGGTTGACTTTAAGTCTTGAAAAGAACTTAACCAAGTGTAAAAAGGATTGTCAAAGGAGAACATGCTGTTAAACAGGGTTTATTGGCTCAGAACTGCCTAACAGGGTTTACCTGGTGTAAAACCGGATGCATGGTGCTTAATTTTAGCCAGGGTTCGTTGTGATTTTTATATAGCGCTTTACACCACCATATCTACCATGTGCACTTCCTTACACTCAGTGGCATAACTAGGATTATGATATTGGGGGTGGGGGAGGGCCACATTTGATTATAAACCGACAAAAGATAGTGACCATGTGAGCAGAGCGAATAACAGGTGGAAGCTCTCGAGTTTTAGCCTGTTTAGATGCTGCAGGAGGGCTAATTTAAGCTATGTAAGTTATCTGCTTGCATGTTTGTGATAAACTGTATCTTGTCTGCAGTGGCCGGTTGGACAAAGAAAAGAGGCTTTTTGTTGGGATGAGTGGGGGCTAAGGTTTGGGAATGGGGTTTTCCCTTGTATTGTATACATAAGAGTCCATATTGGAGTATAGCATAAGTGTATTGTGATGTCCTGTCATGTGACAATTATGTTGTGCATATTTGTATGCTGTTATGTAACAGTACATATATAATACCAAAAAATCAGTCATATCACAGGAAAATATAACAAAAAGATATATAGGAAATAGGACTCAATAACACGTTTGTTGTTAGACTTCGCATGTGACTTTTGTCAGCAAAACTTGCCTAGAGTGTGTTTTAGTTTCTTTTATAATTATTATTTATTTTTAAAATCAACATATTGCAGGTTTTGTTGGAGCAAGTCGTACGGATAATTCTTAAGAAAATCATCACAAAACATTTCCCTAAAAATTGCGAATTTGGCAAACATAAGAGCTAACGATAAAACTAAAATATGGGATATTTTTTACCATATTTTCCAGTGTTTAAATTCAATTTTGAAAGTCACATGTTATCACATAAATGTTAATAGTACATTCCAACCTCGGTTATCCGGACATGATGGGAGGTTGGAAACCCGGTGGGGGCACTGACATTTGAAAAGGGTATAGGTATGTGCCGCGCTGAAGACCCCCTTTTTCACCCTCTGCTGCTAGCTCTTATGACCCCCTTTTGAGCCTGTATCAGTTCTTAAGACCCCCATTTTATTGAAAATTCAAAAATCGCGTTCTAAAACCAACTTTTTTGAGAAAAAAAACAGTTCCTAAGACCCTATTTTTCGTCATAAAACCCACTCAGTTCAGTTCTATAGCCCCCCTTTTTGAGACCCTGTGCGGCACACCCCTACCCAAAAAAAAGTTGAGTGCCCCCCCCCCCCCCCCCCCCGGGGTTGGAAATGGCAGATAGAATGTTTTGTGATGATGATCTTTTGACCTTCTGTGCGGAGAAACTTTGTATTCAAAATGTGAAATTGTATGGCATGTATGTGCAAACAAAATGTTTAGTGGATGGTTTGAGTCGGATACACTGTATTTTATATTATAAATATATATTTATAATGAATAATGTAATTGTCGAATGTACCGTGTAAGTTGCACTCTTTAGACAATTTTTTTAGTTTTGTAATGGATTATGTAATATTATGTAATAGTGAACTTATTTCATATCCTAACAGTGCCTGTAGTTATGAATAGGATTTTGTCAAAGGGTTATTTTGTAGTTTGTAATAGGATTTTGATAAGGGTTAAGTGTCAGTCTTAACACTTTCCACGCGGCTATTAGTTTTACCATTTACAAAACAGATTTTTCAGAAACCTTTCCAAACATTCAAAGTCTATCCAATTCTAGGCATGTTTGTACTTATTTCAAGCATTACACATTGGTGATTCCAAATATTGTAATGAAATTCAACAATTTTGACATTCTTAAAACATTTTGCGAAATTTTGGAATGTCCTCTGCAGGCGCCTGCCGCGTGGAAATTGTTAAGTTCATTGGGGGCAGTGAACAGGGATGCATGTCTGTGTGTAGTCTGTCATAATCCTTTCTTACCAATTAAGCTACAGATCTGATGTGAAGGTTGCTGGTTCGAATCCGGTCAGAAGCATGTGGGTTTATTTAGCTTTTATATACACTGGCCCACTCTGGGGAAAGGTACATAATTGATCATACTAGTAACCCAGAGAACTAAGTATATATTTCTCAAAATGTGAGTTAAGACAACTTTGAACTTAATACCTTTAAATTTGAATCTTGCACTCCTCTGCCAGTTCCTCTGTAGCTCATTTGGTAAGGCTATATTAAAAAAATCTTTTGTCTCAAAGCTCTTAAGTTTTTCAAAACCGAATGCGGTTTTTGTAAGGTATTTATTTCTTCTTTATATAATTATATAAAATATTGACATCCTTGTAAAAGTGACCTTTTGTATTTAAAATGATGTGATCAATGAAAAATCTGTGAAACTTTGGGATTTTTTTTTTAAAATATATTTTTTTCCTTCTTCTTACGCGCATCAATAAACTAACGTGCGCGGGAGCTTTGAGACAAAAGATTGTTTAATATAGCCTAAGAGCGTTGCGGATATGATGCAAAAGTAAATCTGGTCAGAAGCACATGTTTTTTTCTTCATTTCAGTGTTTATTTGCACTGGCCACTCTGGGTAAAGGTATGTAAAGTTTTACAAAATGATTGGACAAAACTTTTACACATGCAACACATTCCACTTGAATTTCTTTCAGTCAAAACTTTTAATTTTGTATTGCATGAAAAAATGTAGCACTTGCATATTTACAACCAGAATACACAGATTCTTAATACGCACATAATTGAATAACACCTGTCAGTAAATGGTCAGTTAGCCTTTCACATCAAGCTGAACAATCAATTTTTGGACAATCAATCACCACAGTACTGTAGCGGAGTCTTATTCAGCCATCTAAAACATGCCAACAATTGGTCAATCATCAGTCATTGTATTTACATGTACACACAGAAGCAGTCCCTGTATGGTGATTGATTGGAGTATCGAATCTACAAAATGAACGATGGATCAGTCATAAAGGTTTATTATTTATTTAGCACATTATGTCATAATTTATGATGGTTTATAAATAAAAATTACACATGTGGTACAATTTGTTGTCTTTTTAATGATAACAAATATAATGAGTGTAAATTTGTTCATTTGCCATTCGTGAAATGTGTGCATGAATAACAAAACCATGTTTTACAAAGCTGTTGGGACATTTTGCCTCTTTAAATACACTCTTTACTATCTTAGTGCTATGTTGCACCCAAGAGGAGTCCTTCTTACTTAAAGTATGCCATCTATGTATCATGCAGTGGTGACCCCTTGAGCTTCCCCCCACCCCACCCCCACCCCCAAGTCAGCTCAAGCCCCATCCTATTTTGTCCCCCAAACAGCTGAAAATGTTGAATTTTAGCATAAAAATTACTTACAAAAATTGGTCTTAAATGTCTAATTCAGACCAAATTAAGGTTTTTTCAGGCATTTTTTTCCAATAAAAGCCCCTCCCCCCCATCACTGACTGCAGAAGTATTCAAAATAATGATACTATGGACAACAATAGATTCCTAAAAATTACCATATCAACCTTTTTTTTTAATCAGTTGAAATTTTGTCCACTGAATAAATGGATATTTGCCATTTTCATTGCCACTGGTGGTGAACAATGTTTTACATGAAGAGTGCTTACAAGGTTACACACAATCTAATGCATGTATGCCAAGATTTGAATAAAACATCCCACCTGCACATCCTGTGCAAAGAATTAGGGGTAAAGAGAATCAGTGTCTCGATCAATAAATACTCTATAGCGTTACAGTGTACATGAATGGCATTGTACATTATATTGAAATTTGTGATATTTAAAACTACATGACTTCATAAATTATTATCAATACTGGACAATCTTTTGAAGCAAACAAAACACTAACATTTCATGGCATGAAAATTTAGCGAATTTGAAAAACACCACCTTTCAGTGGTATTTTAATTTCACTAATTTGAATCATGTACAAAATCTAAATTAGAAACAAATTTGAAAAATCCCAACTCTCCTCCCCTCCCTTCCTGAGAGGTCCATTAGCCTGTAGAACATGGGGTTATTTGTGTTTCCTTAAAGCGATACAAAATGACCTGACAGAAATGAAACTTTAGCCCATTCATGTTTTGTATAAATCAGTTGACAATGGTATAATTATGATGTATATAAGACAATTATAACCAACCAACCAGTTGTGTAAATATCAAACAGCTTTGTATTTTTTATATAATTGTAAATGTCAAGATGTAGAATTTTATGTGATAAATGTCTGGCGATGGTGAAGATGAAACAACAAAAGTGTAACTTAGCGTTGATGGAGTGATGGTGGAAAATTATATGTCTATTAAAATAAATGTCAAAATGTGGCTTTATGAAGCAAAATTGTGTTAACGTTTCGTTTTGATTTTACCTTAGTATTCAGGCAGGTTTTGTGGGAATATAACTATCAGGTGGGAAAAAAATCAAATAAATACCCTAATATTTTTTATTCATGTGAATTATTTCTATGACCATTCAACTACACCCATTGGCTCTCCTGGTAGGCCAACTACCACTCCCAACACGTTTCAGGTACCCATACTCATGTAAAGTAATTGGAAAAACCGCTCCCTTCCGAGTTCTTACAGCGAAGATACACTCTCTAATCCTAGAGATCACACAAACATGTAAATTAGGCACTAAAATATACCCCTTCTTTGTGCAATCATGAAACCCTTTTTAAATTTACCCTTTCAAATAAACCACCTTCCATTTAAAGGTAGATGACCCGATCACATTTTCATAACACAAATTTTTCTCAAACATATGGAGATTTTCATATCATATGAAAGATCATATTTTTCTGATTAACATACTGAAATTTGACGGTCCAAATCAGTATGATTACGAAGAAATCGGTGAAATAACATCGAATTACCGCGAAAAGTGGTTAACCACCAATATAGTTTGTGTACAACTCAATGGGCACATTTCACGGCATCTTGTGCGTCTAAAATAAGAACCATTAGAGTAATATGCAACTCAAACTTTGGAATAAGACTTTTTTGAGGATGACCTTTCATGTCGAATAGAAAACTTCAAGTTGAAAATCGGAACATCTACCTTTAAAGCAGTCAGTATGGTTAAGAATACCATAATTGCAATATGTCAATCTCAAAGTTTGTTGCGTGATAAAAAATGTGATAAAAAATATTTGCAAAAGTAGAAGACATCACCCTTGTTTCGTGAAATTTTACACAAGTACCCGAAAGCTTTGAGAGCGGGGCTAATCGGTTTGCAATACACATTTCCATTTCAAAATTAAGGTGATCATTATTGTTTGTTAGGGTAATGAAAATTCCTATTACGTTGGTAAAGGAAAGGATCCTTAACCCAATTTTTGTGAAGCTGGTCGTGTAAGTTATACTAATCACCCGTATTAACTAAAATGAAGTAACCCTAAACAGTTTGTGAGGTGTTTCTTTTTAGCCAAAACAGTGAAATTAAGACTGTCCGTGGTTGGAAAACGGCAAAATGAAAGTTGAAAATATATATTTCAAATACTTTTACGCATTGTGCACGGCGCAAATTGTGAGTAAAAGGATTACTTGCAGTAGCCTCATTCCGTGGGAGTTATGCACATTTTTGACGGAAATATCTTAGTTTCGGCTTTCCCTTTAAAGGGAAACTTTATTCATCCAAACCACTATACACTTACATGAGAAGAGGCTGTACATACACTTGTGTTGAGGTCACCAACCCAGTGCAGTATCTTCCTAAATCTGTGTTAAAGAGTACATGTGCAATATCTTGGAATAATGGCGCATAGATCCCGGCGTAGAGCTAATGCACTATTTCTTTTTGATAGATTGTCAAATGCCAAACAAATGCGTGCATATTTCTATAGTTTGATCAGCTCCAAATTGGCAAAAAATATATTCGTTTTTATCTCTCCGCACGCAAAAGTAATCCAAGTGTGCTTGCGCGATTATAGCCTCACGCACGCGTCACATCATGCACAGTGCATTTGTTGTTTTCGTTCGCGCTCACGTCAGTCGGTATTCATTCACTGCTGTAAAAGGCAGCTTCGCCAATTTGGAACTGATCAAACTTTAACTTGGATGCAAATCCATCATATTATATTTCCGGTGGTATTCCATGAAGTGATTGGGGAATTAATTCAATTGTGAGTATATAATCATTAATCAGTATCAAACATCTAAGAGCGTGTTTCTACTGGGCAACTTAACGGTAATTAACGGCACCAACTGGCCTTTTCATCCAGTAGAAACGGTCAAATTAAGTTAATTAACGCTAAGATTTCTAATGGCAAAAACTTGCAAATACAGGTTTGGTAACGGTAATTACTGCTAACTTGCCCAGTAGAAATAGCAACCCGATTAATCTTAACGCTAAGTTCTCATGACCCGGAAGTGCGTACTTTTTAACATGTTTTATAATGTAAAGAAAACTGGTCTGACGGGCAGGTAAACAACATTACACCACCAATGATGTATGCACTTACTTTATATTAAAAAATACACACATCTTTTGGAGTCATTATTGTCCAAATTGTAAAACAAAGAGCATGTCTCAAATTAATCTTTAAGGGTATGAATACAGGAAACTTACAGGATGAATCAAATTTGGCCCAATTTCAAAATTTCAGTTAAATTAAAACTACTCAAATGGTTCAAAAGAAAGAAGCAAAATTTTAACTTTTAAGTGTTATTTTTCTTCTAGTACCAAAATCTCAATTTGTATCTAGATAGGGAAAGAAAATCCATGATTGTGTCACACACCTTGTGAAATAAGAAAGCTTTCGCATGGGTGTCACATTCCTTTAAGAAAAACCTTTGTAGGGGTTTCATACTGACAAACTACTATCTGAATATAGGAAACATACATGTTGAATAATTTGGCCCGATTTCGTCACAAAATGTTTTCTATTCTATGTACATGTAGGTACATAAAAAAACAGTCTTATTTCAAAATTTTAGTTAAAACTACTCAAATGGTTCTAAAGATAGAAGCAAAAATTAACTTCAAATGTTATTCTTCTAGTACCATAATCTCAATTTGTATCGAGATGGGGAAATGAATTTGATCGTGTCACACACGTTTAAATAAGAAAAGCTTTTGTAGGGGTGACACACACCTTTAAGAAAAAGTTTTGTAGGGGTGTCACACACCTTTAATATAAGAAAGTTTTGTAGGGGTTAACTACTATCTGCAAGAATTTCTGTTGAAATCTCAAAGAACTGTGCAACTGGTAGGGAAGACAAAGCAAGTGTGGGATCCTCTGAATACTCCATTTCATAATCAGGGAATACCACTTCAGTTTGCATAACAGTTTGCACCATGTGTTTCTCTTTCAAATGTCTCGTCAGTCCATGCTTGTGCTTATAGGACTGACCGCAATGACCACAGCGGAACAGCTTCATGGCAGAATGCTTACGCTGGTGGATTTGAAGTTCGGTCTTACGTCGTCCGACCCAATCACAGAGCTGGCACTTGTACCGCATTTGTTCCTTGGTGATGTGCGAGGCACGATGACTATACAGTGCCCCCCTGCTGCTTCCGACATACTCGCACTTATCGCAAGGGTATCGTTTGCTGTCGTCGTGCATTTCCAGATGGGCTCTTAACACAGTATCTGCTTTAAAGCTCTTACCGCAGTGTTCGCACATATAAGGTCGTTCATCTCGATGCGTCATAATATGCTTGGAGATATACAGAGCGGAACGTGTTGTGAATGAACATTCAGGGCACTTTTGCAGAGGGCGTGACTCGGAATCATGCTTGGTGACACAATGCGTCTTTAAGCTTCCTTTCCAATTAGTTTCAAAGTCGCAGAGACTACACTTGTACGACACTCCCGTATGCTTGTTAGTGGTATGTCTCTGCAGCGCACGGTTCGTCTTGAAAGACTTTGAACACACATCGCATTTGTGGTTACGAATGGCACTATGAACTGTCAAATGCTCACGATAGATCATCTTGTTTTGAAATAGCTTATCACACACGGAACATGTATAGCTCACATGAGGTCTCTGTTTATCCCCGCGACACCAATTTAGTTTATGCCTGCTCACCCCCATCTGTGTGGTATATTTCTTTCCACAATCATCGCAGCTGTACGTCCGTGGAGCACGACTCTCCTTGTGTTTATGCATGTGGATTTTTAGACTTATTTCAGATTGACATATAAACCCACATAGCTGACACGGCTGAGGTGATTGTGGTGGTGGTTTTCTTTGTCTTTTACGTTTTTTGAATATTTTCACATCTTCACCTTTTCGGACACCATCATCTGATAATCTTTCTCCATCTTTGTCTTCAATATCATCAGAATCTTCTACATCTTTACCAGTGTTACTACAAGACGGTGTATGCTCACGCAAACTTCTCATATCAGAGAATCTTGTCTTACACTTTAAGCAAACAGGCGTTTTGCTCTTCCCATCCTTATGAGAACATTCATGACCTTTCAGTGACCCCACATGATCTGTTGTAAAGTCACATTTCTGACATTTGTATTGCATATCTGCACTGACTTCTTGATTATGTTCTGTTGCACAATCTTGAAAAATCTTACGTTTGCGCTGCCCAGGTGTTCGCAGGCCTAGCCGTCTCGGATTCTCTTGGTCTTGTTGATTGCTTCCTTTTACAGCCTTAGAGGAGTTATTAACATGTTCGACGGAAACCTCAGCGGAACTATCCTCGCGAATGTCCTGTTTATTGGGAGAACTTATAACCGGTTCTTTCACATTAATTACTTGAGAACTTTCTGAAGATCCAGTAGAAGTAACAATATCAATATCTTTCATTATGATATCATCATTATCACTCTCACTATTGTCACCCGATACCATTGATAGCCCTTCTTCTACAGGACTCAATATGCTGTCCTCCTCAGCAGATATACCTGAGGTTTCTTGGCTGGATTCTCCACCATGAATTGTAACAGCATTATGTGACGATGAACTGCCTTCGTCATTCTCAACACCATCTTTCACCGATTCTATTTCACTCACTACCTGTGCACTCAACGCAGCCTCTGAGATGATATCTAATGTTGCATCAGAGACTGTTTTAACAGCACAATCCTGCACATGTCCACTACTGTTGCACCAGCTTGTGAATCCAATCTCGCAAATGTCACTCAATTCCTCAAGTGTTCCGTCAATGTTGGTTTCCTGAGATTGCTCATTGCCAGTGATCACCACCATACCAGCTTGAAATGTGGTGTGTCTCTCGCTGATGTGTGTGATGATCTTATTTCTTTGTGTAGTGACATAGTTGGCACATAGTTTACATTTCAGTACAGACACAGAGAATGTGTCGATTAGATCGTGAACAGTGGCCCAGTCTAAGGTACCCATGTTTTTTGCAGCGGGATCATTCATGGCGTAAAATGTCAGTCTATTCTGGTGATTCCATCCATTGCGAGTTAGTTTTCATCTGGCGTCTTTACTGTATAAAGTTGACTCCATCTGATGTAAAGAGATTATTGTACTTCACCAACCTATGTATGAGAGAAGAAAGAGAAATCATATCAAATCATTAATGTATGAAATAAAGGTTTTCCAAAACAAACATAATCATGTTAACGCTAGACGTTGTACTGTGTGATTTGTGTAGCCTAGCCTTTTTGAAGAATGGTGGAAACAATACGAGGGCAGTATTTGGAATGGGTATATTCAACAGGAGAAGGCATACTTCTGTGTGGGTAGAACTTGGGATACAAAGAATGTGCAGTCGGGTGTGCAAAGTTCACCATATTTCTTAAACGCTTATGGAGTTGAATAATGTGGCAAACTGGCAAGTTACAATGTATTGTAAGCAGAGCTCCCTCAACAGAGACGGAGGACGCTACTACCTACCAGCGATTTACACACTGCTATTGAGTGAAACTTACAGAAACACAAGAGCCAAAGTCAGATGGCGACACGGAACTGTTTGACATCCTAGCAGGAGTACTCCAAGGAGATACCCTTGCCCCCTACCTATTCATAATCATCCTTGATTACTGCATAATCATCCTTGATAACTGCTTAAGAATAGCTATCAGTGGGTTAGAAGAGGAACTAGGATTCACCATCAAGCCTAGACAAAGTCAAAGAATAGGGCCAAAGAACGTCACTGATCTTGACTTTGCAGATGACATAGCGTTACTTTCTGACACTAAGGAGCAGGCACAGAAGTTGCTGTTGAGGAAGCAGCACTCAAAACTGGGCTCCACATGAATGCCAAGAAAACCAAATGCATGGTATTCCCAGGGTTGCACAAAGTGTTGGGGAAAAGGGTGAAAAAAGATGAAGAGAAAAAAATTGCAACTTTGGGTTATGAGCTGTGGTTGCACAGGTAAACGCGGTGCTACAGGGGGGCATTAAACACTATTAACCCTAACCCACCCGGTGGATTTTCCAACGAATTTTTTTTCAAGCGAAAAAAGCACACACAACAAGAGGTGCCACGCCCCGGGGTTTGAACCCACGACCTCTCGGTTGGCGGGCGGACACTCTACCAACTGCGCCACGGGGGAAGCTGTGCTGGGCGAGTGTATTCGCCCAGCTATATAGCCCGGGGCCATTATTTCAGACAAAAACCTCAGCGCCAGGTGGAACCAGGATGCTGGGAAATGGGATTTCATGGGATCTGGGGCTGTAAGGGTTAATCAGGGTAAAATTAGAGAAAAAAAGTGAAAATTAAAAAGAAAAGAAAAAAATCGTTCCATAACCCTAACCCACCCGGTGGATTTTCCAACGAATTTTTTTTCAAGCGAAAAAAGCACACACAACAAGAGGTGCCACGCCCCGGGGTTTGAACCCACGACCTCTCGGTTGGCGGGCGGACACTCTACCAACTGCACCACGGGGGAAGCTGTGCTGGGCGAGTGTATTCGCCCAGCTATATAGCCCGGGGCCATTATTTCAGACAAAAACCTCAGCGCCAGGTGGAACCAGGATGCTGGGAAATGGGATTTCATGGGATCTGGGGCTGTAAGGGTTAAAGTTAAATTAGAGAAAAATCGACATTTTTAGCATAAAAAGGCCATTTTTTTCACGCTTCGCGCACATGGTTTTAATAAATTAAGTTAATAAATTAGACAACATTTGACAATTTTACCGTAAAATGCCAAAAACAAAATATCCGCGCTTCGTGCACATCATTGTTTTTTCATGACCCCCCCAAAAAAATCCAAATGTTAAATTATTACTATGGTACTGGTATATATATATCTAAACAACACTATAGCTAACATTGTAATCTGATTTTTATGAAACCTGTAAGTGTAGGTGGGGAAATGTTAAGCTCAAAACCTTGCTCCTGGGGAAGAAACAACTTTGTGCAACCCTGGTATTCCACCAAGCACAAGCGGTATGGAAGTAACCAAGACAATGTAGAGGACTTCAAGTACCTGGGAGCTTGGGTTGGTAGTAGCCAGCATGACATAAAAGTACGTAAATCACTTGCTTGGAAGGCCTGCAATGCTCTGAACAAAGTGTGGAAATCCAGCCTCTGTCGAAAAATCAAAATCAGACTTTTCCAAGCTACTGTTCAAAGTGTTCTACTGTATGGAGCTGTGACATGGACCATCACCAACAGACTGAAGAAATCTCTAGATGGATGCTACACTAGAATGCTGAGAACTGCACTCAACATTAGTTGGAAAGATAAGGTACCAAACAAAGACCTGTATGGAAACTTACAAAAGGTATCAGAAAACATCACAGATTGAAGGATGAGATTTGCCGGGCATTGCATGAGAAGAGAAAATGAGATTGTATCTGACCTGCTGCTATGGAGACCCAAACACGGACACATATCTGTCAGCCGCCCAGCCTTAACATACTTGGACACCTTGGCGAAAGACACAGGACTGAAGAATGATGAGGAGATGAAAGCATGCATGAGGGACAGAGTAGTGTGGTGAGCCATCACAAAGACCGTTCGAGATCGACATAAGTAGTAAGTAAGTAAGTCTTAGGAATTGACCAAAAACGAGATTTTTAGAGAAGCTGTTTGACAGGTCAGAACTTAAGATGGCGACTCTGCAGAAGTAAACACACCAAAAGTGCTCTTGAAAAATGATTTATTTTTGGATAAAATTTCATATGGATGAAACAATACTCACAAATACTAACTTAGGTATATTAGTGATGTGATAAAACAAGCCCAATATATTTTTATTATTTTTGTGAAAATTTTCTGTTTTACATGATTATGATAGCGCCAGGGTGTTTAGACTTGCTGCAAGTCCTTGGGCAGAAAAGATACTCATTATACAGATAATTTCCCAATATCGGACCTCTACTCTCCCTAAGAAAAATACTGATTTTTAGATTGCTACTATCCCACAGATAGTCATTCTGTGCTTATCCCTACCATATACCACCACCCACCACCACTAACCACCACTACATGTCACAACACACACCATTGACTGAACATCACTGTATCAACTCGCACATGCTGTCAAATACCAGATTGCAACATTCCGAAAACCGAAGTCGCTCCGAGAACCGACACACCCGAAGGACTTGCCAGCACGCTAACGAATTAGGCCACTCCCGATGAATTACGTCATCTTTTGCACATGCGCATTTCCATCGTTAAAGCATGGCTAGAATGTGTCGACCTCCAGGCTCCAACCAATGATACATTATACAGTGAGGAAGAACCAGTTCAACATGATTTTAATCACCATTTTTATTTCGGTTTTATAATATATAAACATCGTAGTATGAAGTACAAGTATTCGATAAATAGCAAAATATATTATATTAACTACTTTGTCAATAACATTGAGAATAAATTCATATTTTTAATACCACCATGAAACTACTACACCCCATAAATGAACTAATCCAAAGCAAGGTCCAGCCGTGTTCTTGGTCACTATTTCATCCTACTTCGCTGTGATTGGCTGGCCGCAGAATCGGCGCAATAGCATAGTCAACCGTTAGACGGATTTAATCTAAAAAATTTAGCGACTAGTCAAGGCGTTATTGCAACTCAGGAAAATCAAAATCCTGTTGACAAGTTCAACAGGTGGATATTATTAGTACAGGAAACCCATACGTTGGTGTGGTTTTTTTCTCCTTTTCCCTACCAACGTATGGGGAAATTGTATTGCTAAAAACTGTCAATTTGATTTGCTGTACAAAGTGAATGGTGTGGCTCTCGAATGATTGGTGGGGGAATTACAGCAAAAATGCATTCCCGTTGATTTTCATACTAGCTACGCACCTTCATAAAAGTCCTCATCTTTCTTTCCAGCCACTTTTTAAAACATGAAAATGCTCAATTATTCCATATTTAATCATAATTCTCTGCCGTGTAAACGCAATGGCAGAATTTTCTTTAGACATTTCGCGAATATCCCAGTTTTTCCCAGTAGGCAACACGGTCCAGATTTAGTCTCGTCCCCCATCAAAAAGTAACAAACGTCTATATACGCTACGCACATCACTTACGAACTTACAAATGTATTAAAACGAGTCTATTTATTAATTAAACATGGCGCCGATTTCGATAAACATCGCTAGTGCCGTTAGGTGAATGGGCTTGAAATTTCACCTTAAATTTCAAAGGAATAGTGCATTTGTACAAAATGTTAAACGAATGGCAAGATAGATGAGAAAGAGTAGATAAGAACATGCACAAAGAAGTGTGTTTTTGAGCTCTGGTATTAACAGTCTGTGCCTGTAAGAGTGTACCATTTTGGGGGGTGTTGTGATTCATGGGTCCTCAGATCAACTTTATAAAAAAATCAGTGATACATTACCATACCATTATACCATAGATAAATTTTAAAATTCCTAACATTTTTGGTTCGGTCGTTAAAAATCACTGAAATTTCAGGAAAAAAACCCAGTAAAACGATTACTACGTTCCCCATACGTATATCTATGCGCGCTAAGTACATCCCAACGAATGGAAAACATATTTTGAAACCTCCAGTTAGGTACATAATAAAAGTGAAACAAAATCGTTGGGATCTCGTTGGCGTGTCATATTACGCTGACCTTGAACCCTTGACGAACAGCGCTCTTATGCAGTTTCAAGACCTTATAATTCGATGCGCCAACAAGATCCCATTCAATAAACAAGTGCATATGAAAGAACTCGGAGCCTTTAACAAATTCAAAAGGAAACATTGTTGGGATCTCGTTGGCGCATGGAGATAATCAAGGTCAAAGGTCAAATGTTACTATTTTGAGCCATTTTTGCACCTCCGTACATCTGTGCGCCATCTTTAAAACACCTTGGAAATGATCTCCAGTTGCAAAGATGGTTTACCTTAAATCAAAAATGAAGATTCCAGCTTGGGATCTTTAAGATTTTTTTTAAAAACGATTTTTAAAATTTTGCTTAAGGTCAACTTACAGTGCATGCGAGTCAGTAATAGCCCCACATACATTGTTCAAGCTCTTATAAATCAGTGCGCCAACTAGATCCCATTAACTTTTTGATTTATTTGCTTAGTTTGGCCACCATTCAATAGATACCACTAGAAAAAACTTTGGGATTTTGATGGCGGTGAATTCTAAATGAGCGCAAAATTGAGGTGTCATCAGCTTTATTCTCAAGCCTTTTTGAGCCATTTCAGACCAAGTCCCAGGATATCAGATTACTTTGGTGAATTTTGACATGTCATATATAGGACATTGTTTTCCATGCATTTCAGACTATTCTGAACACATCTATGTTAGTCTGTAATGTCGATTTCAAAATATGTAAGTCATGTCTTCCGAATTCGACAGGGTTGTTGAATTCTGAAGACATAATATGCAATTTATGAAACATCATGCAACAGATTAATGTTGATGGGTTGAGAATGGTTTAAAATGCATGAAAAACAATGTCCTATATGACATGTCAAAATTCACCAAAGGAATCTGATATTCTGATAATCTGATAAATGGCCCAAAAAGGCTCGAGAATAAAGCTGAGGACACCTCAACTTTGCGATCATGTAGAATTAACCGCCATCAAAATCCCAAAGTTTTTTCCAGTGGTATCTATTGAATGGTGGCCAAACTAAGCAAATAAATCAAAAAGTTGATGGGATCTTGTTGGCGCACTGATTTATAAGAACTTGGACAATGCACAAATTGCTATTACTGACTCGCATGCAGTGCAAGTTGCTCTTAAGCAAATTTGTAAAAAATCATTAAAAAAAAAATCTCTGAGATCCCAAACCAGTTTCTTCATTTTGTATTCAAGGTAAACCATCTTTGCGAGTAGATGTCATTTCCAAGGTGTTTTAAAGATGGCGCACGGATTTACGGAGGTGTGAAAATGGCTCAAAATGGTAAAACTTGACCTTTGACCTGGATTATCTCCATGCGCCAACGAGATCCCAACAATTTTTACTTTTGAATTTGTTAAAGGCTCTGAGTTCTTCCATATGAACTTGTTTATGTAATGGGATCTCATTGGCGCGCCAAACTATAAGGGCTTGAAAACTGCTAACGACGCTGTTCGTCACGGTTTCAAGGTCAGCGTAATGTGACGCGCCAACGAGATCCCAATGATTTTGTTTCACTTTTGTTGTGTACCCAACTGGAGGTTTCAAAATATGTTTTCCTTTCGTTGGGATGTGCATGGTGCGCATAGTTATACTTATAGGGAACGTAGTAATCATTTTACTGGGATTGTTTCCTAAAATGTCGGTGATTTTTTACGACCGAACCAAAACTTTTAGGAATTTTAAAATTTGGCAGTAGTATGATGTTATGGTAATGTATCACCAGTTTTTTTAAAAAGTTGATCTGAGGACCCATGAATCACCACATGGTACGCCCTTAGAGGCAGAGACTGTTAAAGCGATACAGAAATTACCACAAAAATCATATTTAGAAGGAGTCATACTTAGGATGGGGACAGATAGTGAAACATTAACATGCAAAATACCCTATTTTGATGAATAATACCAACTGATGACAAATATCACTAAAGTATGATTTGTTGTACTAGTAGCCTAAGTAGGTGGATAGATCATCATGACATGATCATATGGGGCTGATGTGTGGAGTGGTTGGGCATTTTCCACACTTTATACTGGTAGTATTATTATGTGATTTATACATAGGCTATAAATAAAGTGACATCAAGCAATAACGCCCTGAATCAAGGCTACATGTAGTCCGAGGTGGGCTACATGGTGTGTTATGGTTATACTTTCACACAGTAGCGTAGCCAGGGGGGTGCAAGGGGGTGCAGAGTGCCCCCCCTGAAAAATAATTTGACCGGGAAATCGGGAAGGCAGTGGAAAATCGGGAAGGTAAAGAAAGGGAAAGAAAGGGAGAAAAGGAAGGAAAGGAAAGGGAAAAAAGGGAAGGAAAGGGAAAAGGAAAGGAAAAGGCAATAGCGTGCACAAAAGGGGAAATTTGGCCGGTCAATTTGTTTTTGTAGCAGGACTTCGGCTAAATAAAGAAAAATGTTAATAGAGAAAACTGATGAAAACCCGGAGGATTGGCCAAAAAACTGTGGTGTGTTTTGTACTGCGCGACTTTTTGAGTGTGCGATTTTTTTTGGACCGTGTGATTTTTTTTAAACTCAACCCCCCCCCCCCCCCAACCGGGTCGAACTGGTGCTCACCGGGAAAAAATACCTTTGCCCCCCTGACAAGTGACCCTGGCTACGCTACTGCTTTCACCTGACTTTTTATAAAATTAATATTATAATAAAAGCTTATTAAAAATACTAAGCTTATTTACCACGAAATTTAATCGTAATCGTACCATCAACGAAATAAAATAGGAACGTGCCAACAAGCCTCATGCTGTACTCAACAATATTTGTGTGCTATTTGAATTACTTACTTTTTAGGTTCGTGTATAAATTATGAGCAAGACTGAGGACAGGGAGTGAGCCCGGCCGCGGATCTCTCAATTTTAATGATCTTTCACTTAATTTAGGCAACTAAATCAGTTTAGGTCTCCACTGTCGTACGGTCTGTTCATTCCGCCATGCTCGCTAAGTATTTTAAAGTAGGGTGGGGTTATTTGTACTTAGGCTAGCAGCCAGGCGGTGCGGTACGGGGAAAGCGGGTAGCTTTTTTCAATTTGGGCAAACACATTGTTACAGTTAACTATTTGATATGGGTCATTCCATCAAATTAAAACCCCGTTAAAACACATGCATATTTCTTTAGTTTTCTTTGAAAGAATGAAGCCATTTTCCTTCTCAAAAACTTTGTGACATTGGTAATTATATGTTTGGTAATTTCATAAAACATGATAGCGTAGCAAGGCTAGTTATGATGTCACATGTGTGACATAACAAATGCAGTTTTGAAAAGATCACATAATATGCCTTTAAGGATGAAATATGCAAATTCAAATTATTTATTACCCCTTTGCTGATAAAGTAGCATAAAAGCCCATGATATATGCATATGGTCATGGTAAGTCATAACTTTCTTGTTTTCTTCAAAATTCTTGTTCGAGGCTTGTCAAAAATGGATAGTTAGACGTAAAACACAGTCATGGTGTCCACTTTTGTATCATTTTGTTTTGGGGTGTGGTATTTTCCCTTTGCTTAAAAACAAGTCTGAATTTACTTAAATTAATCACATTTGACTTCATTTTTGATAAAATAATTGATTAAGTTGGAAAATAGTTACACTTGACATTTTCACATATATGACGAGAAATCGGGTCATTTTGGGGTGCAGTGCCCACGTTACGTTTACACAATTTCGGAATAGTTTGTTCAATAACTAGTAGCTAAGCTTAGGATATGTGGAACTACCCCTGTGACAAAGAACTGGACACAACAGGTGCAAAAAATACAGAAACTAGACCTTGCATATGCTAGTCATGTGTGAATTAAAGGTATATGTGATCTTTCCAGGGAACGCCCTCTACATCGAAAAAAAAATTGAAAGAAGATTTTCTTGCAGATTTACATTTCTGATCATAAATCGTACATACATTCCAAGTTACAGGGCGATACGATTCTTAATTACTTCAAAATCATGATTTTAGAGTGAAAAAAACTGTCGGATTTCCGACAGTTTATATTTTCACTCTAATTTACTCTAAAACCATGATTTTGAGGTAATTAGGAATCGTATCGCTCTGTAACTTGGAATGTATGTATGATTTATGATCAGAAATGTGAATCTGCAAGAAAATCTACTTTCTAAAAAAAATAATGAATAGAGGGCGCTCTCTGGAAAAAATCACATAATATGCCTTTAAGCCATTTTAGATTTTTGGTGTCCACGTTACATTTGCACTGTGGTCAGTGGCGTACGGGGGCCATAATTTTAATGTGGGGGACGTTAAAAAGGTTACTTTTAGTGTTAAAAATATTGCCCGCTTTGCGCGTATTAATTTTAATGTTTCATCAAGCTTAACAAGATGGCTCCAGGAACGTTTTTTCTGGACCATTTTAGTTTAGTTAGATTTTTTTTGCTCGATTCGCCCTCATTTTCCCTACGGGTTTCAACATTATGGGTCTCGAACCACCGTAAATATTCTAAATATTATGTGGGGGATGTTAAAAACTTCATACTGGACCATGTGTTTGAAATGCAAATTTGTGCGCGCTTTGCGCGTATTACTATTAGTTTCAATGTTTCATTATTAAGCTAAACCAGATTACTTCAGGACTATGTTTTCCATGACCATTTTAGTTCAAAAACTGAAAAATTGTGCGCGCTTCAACAGGTTTCAACATTAATAGGTTTCGAATAACACCAAATATTCTAAATATTATGTGAGGGGCATTGAAAACGTCATACTGGACCCGATTTAAGTGTTAGAAATGCCAATTTTTGCGCGCTTTGCGCGTATATTAGTTTCAATGTTTCATTATTCAAGCTTAAGGGAAGTGTCAACCCTATTATTTTGATGATCAACTTTTGCTTCTAAGTTTGAGAATATTGAATAAAAGTACATAAAAGTATACATTTTTAGAAAGGAAATTTGATAAGGAAGCCGATGGTGATATCAATGTGATACCAAATAAACTAAATTTTGAGAAATGAACCAAAAAGCAATTTTTTTACCCCAAATTTTTCAGACAGCATAACTATAAAATAAAAAATGGTAATTTGTTCTAATATACGTTTTTGTAAACAAAACAATTTTGTCTAGGAGGCAATTTTTTCTTTTTCCAAAATAAAGCTTGGTTTTGGAAATATTGCTAAAAACATCGGAAAAGTGTAAAAGTCGTGTTTTTTTGCGTACATTTCGCTAGAAATGGATGCATATCTCGAGTTTAAAATCCATTATCGAAAAAATAAAAAATTGCCTCCTAGCGCTGAAAGTCCTCTACACAATGGTAGTAAAAGCTTACCTGATAGTTTGATATATTTTTAGTTATGTTGTCTGAAAATTCGTAAAATTCCTTCAAATTTGAACTTCTAGAAAACATCGATTTAGTTAAAATATTGACATTTTCCACCATTTAAAGCTAAATGTTCACGGAACACACGGGCGTGTGACCTAAAAAGCGAGTATACTATTATGAACAATCATAATAAACTATCAGATTCAATTTATATTGTCACAATGTGAAGAAATTGGAAGAAAACTGAAATTTAAATGATCGCAAGATTGGCCTTTGTTTACATTTTAGACATTGTTTTGCGCTCTTTTGTTTTTCGCGTCTACGTCGCGGATATTAAGCGGCGCGTCTAGTATTAAGCGCGGGAAGTTTCAGCGCGCGACGCAATGATCGAACAGCTGTCGCAGCATTTGAAAAGCGCGGAACTCCGCTTAAATTCCCGCCAAATAACTATGCGCCTTTTCCTGACTCAAACTTACCAAAACAACAATTTAAAATCACCCAAAAGAACGGGAAATAATCGCTTCCGATTAGTAATTCATGATGGTAATGATAGAATACATATAAAAGTATTAAATAATAGAGAAATATGAAATTCAATTTTTGAAACAAGTGCCGGGTTGACACTGCCCTTAACAAGATGGCTTCATGAAACTTTTCCATGACCATTTAAGTTCAAAAACTGAATATTTTTGCACGCTTCGCGCGTAGTTTTTCTACAGGTTTCTACATTATAATGGGTCTCGAACAGCACCAAATATTCTAAATATTATATGGGGGACGCAAGTTAATAACGTCATACTGGACTATTTAAGTGTTAGAAATGCCAATTTTTGCGCGCTTCGCGCATATAAGTTTCAATGTTTCATTATTCAAGCTTTACAAGATGGCTTCAAGAAATTTTTCCATGACCATTTAAGTTCAAACACTGAATTTGTTTGCACGCTTCGCGCCCCGCGCAATTTATCTACAGGTTTCTACATTATAATGGGTATCGAACCACACCAAATATTCTAAGTATTATGTGGAGGACGTTAAAAACGTCATACTGAGCCTTTTTAGTGTTAAAAATCGCAATTTTTGCGCGCTTCGCGCGTATTAGTTTCAATGTTTCAATATTTAAGCTTAACAAGATGGTTTCAGGAAATTTTCTGGACCATTTTAGTTTATACACACTGAAAAATTGTGCATTTTCTATACAGGTTTCAACATTATAATGGGTCTCAAACAACCCTAATTCCTCTTGCTTCAGAATGCTGAATCTTTGCTTTAAAATACCTTAACTCCAGGAGCTTCAAGGGGCCCTACCGCGGGCCCCTGGACCCCACCAACTTGATGTGGATGCTGTTTAAGTTTGAATTTGAATGTGCACATTTTGTGATTGGATTTTACTCCTGTTACCTAAATAGTAATACCTATATGCAGGAATAATTATTTTTTAGTTAGTAGGCGTGTGAGAAAATGCCAAAATTACTGCTTCAGAATGCTGAATATTTGCCTTAAAAGTGCCGAAAACCCATGGTCCCTATAAGACGGGCCCCTAAACCACACCCGCTGGTCGCTCCACTTGCTCCGCTCACAAGGATACAACATCCCCCCCCCCCCCCCCCCCCCCCCCCCTCCCCATCAAAACAGTCCTGGATACACCCTGACTGTGGTTTGGTAAACAAATGTTGCAATTGATCACAATATGAAATATTTACCCACTTATATTCATTTGAAATATAGGAAACAGCACAGTAGCATTCATTTTCAGATATAAATATCACAAGATTTTTGTTCTAATATACATACATAACATTTATGAGTGGTTTACTAATTGGACACGGTGTCCATGTTACATCTGCACTGTAAAATATGTCATTTTTGTTTGACATTTCCTTATATTAAGTTTTAAGTGACATGTTTTATGCATAATCATACCACGCAACTACCACTTAAGTTTAGAGCAATGCAACTCAGTGCTTTCATGATAAAATAGGTTAGGCCTACTGTTTGCAATATTTGACACATGATGTAACATGGACACGGTGTCCATGTTACATCTGCAACACACCATTTTTAGATGCACTTCTCAAGATTTAAGACAAATTGTACAACTTAGCTGCTAAAAGTAACTTTGTCTATAAACTAAATTAATATAATGTTACTTACAGCACAGCATTTGTTGTTAATTCATGTTTTAATAAGTTTTCTTATATTACACAATGAGCAAAGTAAATTGCGAAGTTTGTTTCTGTGTGATTTTCAACCCTTTGTAGATTTCATTTGCAAATATCTTATTGGTTTCTTTAATTTTTGCTAAGATATGGCAATATAAAAATAATGTGATCCAAGCTGATTACTAAACATCAAATTCCAAAATGGTGTCCATGCCATGTTACATCTGCACAAATATTTGACATAGCTACCGTTTAAGGTGCTATTATGACAAAATGAATAATTGTATGGTAATAAAAGTATTACTATTATGTTGCAAGTTACATAGCATACCATATGATAAAATAGTGATCTTACGAACAATTTGAAATTGTCACCAGTATAGTCACACTGTCCCAACCTGGTGGGATGACCCATATGGAAATCCGGGGGGAAATCTCGGGGAAATATTGATGCGCGCTTGATGTCTTGATCTTGAAAGGAAATGAGATCTTTGTATGTATTATTCCCATATGAACCCGTTTTCAAGGATCCACGCATTCAACGGGGGTCTGCAGTTCAATCCTAGCGATCAACCTCACCTTTGGCTTGTCCTTTGAAAACATCCTGCAAATAAACTGGAACCGTCAGGCTTCTGGGCTTTCTTATATATATAGTTTATGTTGGCCGTACCGCGGCACAGTGGCATAGCCAGAGCCTCTGGCGAGGGGCAGGTAAATACAAGTTTCAAATCGTTAATATATATTGTTGGAATTTGTAAGCCTTGTGTTAACAAATGTATTTGCGATTTATTTTTGTTTCTTTCTTTCTTTTTTCACATGCATCTCCTCTCTTATTCCTCAATTTGTGCTTTGTGGTTCTTTTTTGCCATGTTTGCATCTCATCGATCCATTTGTTTCCTCGAGTTTCCTCTATTTTTAGTACTATTTGTACATTGATATTGAATTTCCTTTATCATGTTTATGGCTCTTTTCTTTGTTTTGCTCGGAATCCTCATTTACCCTTGTATACATTTCCTTAGATATGCTCTGTTTTCCACCTTCACAGCTCGGCTTCTTCTTCGCTGTTTTTATTGAATGCCTATACCCTGATAATAAATTGTAAATTTCCTTAAATAATTGTATTACTTATTTCCATGTTCAACTGGTTCATTCATGTAAATTCCTCGAATATCTTGAGATTTATTCTTTGGTATACATACATGTCATGCATGTGCCAGTATGTGGCTTCACTGCCTCACTTCAACTTCTACTTCATCTCTTCCTTTCTTTTCTTCCATTGTTTTCTTTTCTTCTTCTTTTCCTCATTTTTCCCTCTTTCCTTTTTCTCTCATTTCTTTTTGCTCTTCTTTTTCTCTTTTTCCCTTCCTCTTTTTTTCTCATTTTAATTTTTCTTCTCAAGGCATTATTTCCTCAATTTTAACTGTCTCTTCCTAGGAGCGGTGCTCCCCGCTCCCGCAATTTTTGCATCCCTGTAGGACCTTTGCCTATAAGTTCCCATACTACGAGGGTCATTCAATAAGTTCTACCTCCTCCCTCAAAACATCGCTAATATGAATGTCAGTCTCATGACATTTGTCATGAATGTAGCTCTGAATCATGGCAACACATATAGTAAATAATAATTGATATCTGTTTCACTTTTGTTCTGATGTGGTCAAAGCCAGAGAGAGATTTAGGACAACGGAAACGGAAAATTACTCTCAAAATAAATGCATGTTTTTTCGATCTTTTTCCGTGGTTGCTCTTCTTATTTAGACTTAACTGTGCAATATTCATACAGTATTTTATCTTGTTGTTATCGGAATTTTAATATTGTATATTTATATATTGCTGCCGTGACGTGTGCTTTACGCTTTTAATGTATCTTTGTAAAGCGCCTTGAGTTCTTTTTGATGTAATTGCGCTATATAAGAAATAAATATTATTATCATTATTATATAATTATGGTTAGATATAAGGGCACGATTTGAATACGGAAAACGGAAAACAATGGATGATATAAATATAATACGGTATTATCATGTATAAATAAGATTGTATGCAATTAACTCTTGTAGACTTGCAAATAGTATACATTTCAACTCGAATGTATTGCATGCCTGCTTTAGCATACTGGAATACTGCTAATCAGTCAGATTCGTTGTTACGTTTCATACAGTGATGCCTCGTATGTTAAATCTTTAGCATGATAGTCACTTTTTGAGTTTTCTTTATGTGCAATCTTCAAAATAGTCAGTCAGATATAGTCAATAGTAGAAAATCATCTTGGAGAGTCTTGGAATCGCTCCATATAGTCCTGTATATTGAATTCTCTCAGTTTTTATGAAAAGCAAATTTGACTTTTGCAGCGTCTCCTATAGGGAAGAGTTAAGCTTGATGGTTGTTGATATCCTGATCTGGTTCTGGCTAATCAGACGGCATATTTTTCATATCAAATTAGTCACTTTTTGCGTTTATAGTCTGTTAAAGAGATATCTGAACCTTAGAACGATTATACTTTACCGATAGGTACGTTTTGTGTCTTATAATTGGTGAAATGATAAGCACTTTCACGATATTGTACTGTTTTTTCATCCGTTTCTGTCACACTGAATGGACATTCGGTTTTCACTGCATCTCCAGAAAGTACAACCAGTACTTCGACCGATTTACTATGTAATTGTATCTGAGATTCAAAGCTACAATTGTGGAATATTTCATGAGACTGGCATATTATGATAGCAAACTTATGAGGTAGGAGGTAGAACTTATTGAATGACCCTCGTAGTATCCTTTTGGCACCTCTGATTGACCACCACCCTGATATCTGTCGACATGGAGACACAGGGGCCACAGTCAGACAGTCTATACGTTCCTCGGCTTCTCTGTCTACAAGCCCATCGTGGGCCCGTTGTTATGGCCTTCATTTCCCGAAGTCTCAAACTGCACCGTTTACATTGGTATCTGAACCCCGGGATCTGAACCTATCGCACACAAGTTGATATTTTATATCTCGGAATAAGGACTCCATATTGCACATTTTCACTCAAGGGCAATTTGAAATTGATATTAAATGTGATGTAATGGGCTCAGAATTCCCCATACATGTATACAACTACAAGAGCCCCACAAATCTCGTTGCACAATTTGCATGTAAATACCATGATGTGCATTGCTCATAAATGCAATAAACATATATAGGGCCCGTGTATATTAATTATTTGAGTATTTCCTTTTTCGTTATTCTTTTTTTGTCTCTTTACGTATATTTCTCTGCGTCATTTTATTTTTTCTGATTTTTTTCTTCTTTTTTCTCTCGCCCATGAACATTTCCCATCAATGCAACCTGCTAACTAGCCGCCTGTTTTAAATATCCACAAAGAAATAACTAATAATTATGGCCTCCGTCTCGTGCCTGGTGAACACATCACAGCCGGTGTTTATTGAAATAGATAGAACATAAACAGAAACTATAGAATAATGAGATATGATATGAGATTCACCTTCAACTGTGAATACTTCTTAGCCAGGTGAAAATGAAAAGTTCCTTTGCAAAAACAGATAAACAACAGTCTGTACTGTCAAAAATTGAACTGAACATTGCCATGCTGCTAACTTCATTATGTACTTTGTAACGTTCCATCAATATACGAGGGGCATTCAATAAATACCTGCAACCATTGAAAATCTCAGAACCATGACATGTGTCAATAAAATAAACTTATGATACTTAAACTGTAAGTCTTACCCTTTTCTCACGGAAAATATCAAACATGTGGGTCATTTTTGTCATGTAATTTCAGTACTATAAACATCATGGTCTCTGGGCACTGAAAATTGACAAGAATCAGCATTATAAATCAAGCGCCAATATTAACACTGTTAACGCATGTATCTTAATGCAAGCCATAATCTTGTCTTTCAAATTTCCCGCCATTGTAACATTTAATTTCCTAACCAGTGCCCTGAGATCACGGTATTCAAACGGTATTCAAAGTGCTGAAATGTAATGATAAAAATGACCTACGTGTTCGAAATTTTCTGTGAGAAAAGAGTAAGTCTTACAATCTAAGCATCATAAGTTTATTTTATTGACACGTGTCACGGTTCAGAGATTTTCAATGGTTGCAGGTATTTATTGAATGCCCTCGTATATTGTTGATATCACCCGACAATTAACGTCATAAATACACTGCCAATTCATGCTTCGTAGCAAATAACAGAGCAGCGTGCATGTTCAGTTTTATGTTGACACTGGGTTTATCATTTTGTAAAATAAATGACCTCTAACCAGGGAACACATTGGACATTGCGAGCATGCAGAACACACCAAGAACGTGTTCAAATCCAGGTGTTCAACAGATTTAGATTATAACACGTTTGTTATGGTCTTGTTATATATTGGATATGTTTTCGTTGTGTTCAGCGAGTTCTAACCTGTGTTCTATTGCTGCTCTGAAAACCAAACACGTGGGTCTCGAACACAATAAACACAACGAGCATGGGTATCTGGTATGGCCACTGTTGGAGAAGAAAGGATACGGTCTGATGTCATAAACGAACAAGTTCAAGAGGACAGCGCTCTAAAATACTTTTACATTTCTACATGCAGTTGAGTATACAGGATACAGGAATGCAATAAGAACTGCAAAATTGGTAGACTGCATTGGTAGTGTCATAGTGATTTGGAAAGCTAATTGGGGTCCGACAACTGGGGTCCTAAGCAAACAAGGGAGCAAAAAGAAGCGAACACGTATGAATGATTAATTCTTATCTTTCAAAACTCTGTTGCCATCAACATTGAGAAAAGCTTGATGTTCATTTGATCTATTAAGTACGCTAATAATTGTTGAAACTTTGACCTTACATAATCAATCAATCAAATCAATCACTGAAATTTATATAGCGCCAGAACCAAGAAACTTGTACTAAGGCGCTTTGGCACAATGTCATACAGAGAAAACTACTTTACAAAAGCATGTTCAAAAACATGACATTTTAAAAGTCGTTTAAATATGTTGATGGAATCTCCATCTCTGATATGATCTGGAAGCCGGTTCCATTGACGAGGAGCATAGGATGAGAAGGCACGATCAGCAAATGTGACAAGGTGAGTTCTGGGTTCAACCAAATGTGGTGCAGAAGAGGTGGAGCGTAGACACCTACGACCAGTCTGAACATGGAGCAAGTTTGCAAGATAGTCCGGTGTTTGTTGATGGAGAGATTTATATGTGAGGACTTGAAATCAATCCTATGCTCAATTGGAAGCCAATGAAGGTGAACAAGATCTTTAGATATAGGGTCATACTTTCTTTTTCTGATCACCAACCGTGCTGCAGTACGTTGCACGCGCTGAAGTATTGTGATGAGAGTCTTGTTTATCATGTTTATGCCAGTAAGCTGTTGCAGTAGTCAAGTCTTGAAGTGACCAATGTGTGCACAGCTGTTTTAGTGGAATCCGTGGATAGCATTCTCCGGGTTCTGAGTTGGAAACTTGCCGATCTGGTGATATTAGCAACGTGAGCTGCCATTGTCAAACCGGAGTCAAACATAACCCTAAGATTCCTCACAGGATCAGATTAGATAGGTATGTCAACGCCAGCGATAATTATTCACATTTAAGAGATTTTTTAATAACCTCTGTTTTATCACCATTCAGCTTGAGAATGTGTATTGTTAATGGAGTAACTCCTTTCAGTTCATCTGACCACGGTTTTATCGTATACATGCATAATTCTATACTTTGAACTTCATGATCCAGCTTCAATTTGTCACTAACTATTTTAGGTCCTTATTTGCAGAACTAATGTTATAAGCACTTAGATATAAGTTGTATTTGAGAGTCGATTGTATATGGGGTGTGATCTGTAAAGGGCCGACCGATGACTCGTCTGAGCGGACCAATCGAATCCGGCGTATCTCACTGTGCACCGTGGTCATCACATCTAACAAGTTTAATTTTCGCGCGAACCTTTCCAGCATTCCAAAGAGTATCCCCACGTAATAATGATACACACTTCGGCGGGAATCCGTGCCAATGGCAGATCGAGGTATAAGGGCAAAAGTGAGCAGAAAATCGGCATTTTCAGGTACCAATTTTTCCAAAAGTTGCTGCGGTGGTGTGTCCGAGTCCAAGGATTCAGGAGCTCCGCGTGACGATTTCTTGCCACCCTTCTTCTTAGTTCTTTCTTCGACTTGGAGCATCTGGAGAAAGAACAGCTTCGGCTTATTAGCCAACGTTGGACAGTTCTCGCTACTGAAAATGTCAGTGAGTTGTCTGATATCTACAGAGATGCCATCTGGGCCAACCACGCTGCTTTCTGTGCCGTGTGATAAAATACACACTACAACACAGTCGAAGTACGAATGATCTTCCAGACTGAGAAAGCGTAGTGCCGAGATAATGTCAAGTGACATCAGCCCTCGCATAATGCGAACATTGAAGCCGAGTTTTATAAGTGTACTTCGGAGTGAATCTGTAGAGTATAATAAGAAGAACATGAGATAATTTGATATATTTCATTCCCCAGGGAGGATTGCTATTTCATTCCCCAGGGAGGATTGCTATTTCAATCCCCAGGGAGGATTGCTATTTCAATCCCCAGGGAGGATTGCTATTTCAATCCCCAGGGAGGATTGCTATTTCAATCCCCAGGGAGGATTGCTATTTCAATCCCCAGGGAGGATTGCTATTTCAATCCCCAGGGAGGATTGCTATTTCAATCCCCAGGGAGGATTGCTATTTCAATCCACAGGGAGGATTGCTATTTCAATCCACAGGGAGGATTGCTATTTCAATCCACAGGGAGGATTGCTATTTCCATCCACAGGGAGGATTGCTATTTCAATCCCCAGGGAGGATTGCTATTTCAATCCCCAGGGAGGATTGCTATTTCAATCCACAGGGAGGATTGCTATTTCAATCCACAGGGAGGATTGCTATTTCAATCCCCAGGGAGGATTGCAAATGTATTTGTAGCAAAGTCCGAGACTGTTATTATTGTTTAGGCTGAAGTTTGCTGATGGAGGCATGTGAAATAAGAGAAAGTATTATTACTTATGAGTGTTTGATATGACCTGTTCTGTATTTGTTTCTAGGAAACCGTGTTCATGGTGTTATTCATTTCAGGTTTGACAAATATATACATCGATAAAACATACCGACAAAATGCAAAGAAACAAAGAACTGATACATTAATGTTTAGAATATTAACCAAGAAGAGCTTCCTTCGTCATATGTCTCTAAACATAAAGACCTCTACACAGCCATAAATCGGACCATTTTTGCGATTGATCTTCTTATTTTTTACGAAGCATTTTTCTTCATTGTTTATAGCCGAGATCAATTCAATAAATGGAAGCTTCTTTATTTTGCTTCGTTTATTCCTGGACACTCTGTACATATAGCTCCCTCCATCAAAACCATCCTGGAACTTTTCGATTTGTAATGAGCTTTGTGAAATAACTCACAAAACCTGTCACCGTACCTGTGCTCTCTTCTTCAGCGGATGGACTTGTAGCACCATCACCACTGCCACCACTTTCTCCAGTCTGTCTTCCATCGCTAGATGTTGTCCTCGAGTTATTCCTGGACTCAACTGGCCACTCCATTGAGCAGAAGTTATCGATGATAATGGCAACGCCTCTGGGTCTAGTGCGCATTCGGTAGCAGGGTTTGTCCCATCCTCCATCACGCTCGCTACGAAATTGAATCTTATCTTCTTGTTCCAAATCGTTGTTCATTCTTTTTTGGTATTCTAAAGGAAAAACATATTAATATTTTTGTTGATTAATAAACAATGTTTGTCATCAAAACTACCAACCCTTCTACCAATAGGCCTATGATCAATCTATAAAGATTTATCTAACTGGACTTATTGGTGTGAAAATCTCTGGAAGGATATCTGGAGATCAGTAGCTGCCCGTTTCTCAACGTTCAACTCATCATAAACGGGCCTTCATCAGCACAACACCAATATTGTATGTGTGGTTTTACGTCAGAAGCATACGCTAAACTATTTTGAATTGAATTTCAATCATACAAACTGTATTACTAAACAAATTATATTTAAAAACTTACCCCTGAGACCATCTAGTCCATCCTGATCTAATACTTCGTGGACACATTCAATTAGTGGACATCCTTTCCATTCAAACTTCTGCAGTTTCTGAAGCTTTTCTGTCATATAAGCTGGTAAGTTCATCAATCTATTGTTCTTTACTTGGAGTTCTTCCAACTCTTCCAACTCGCAAAGACTCTGAGGTAACCATTCCAAGCTGTTATCGTTGAGCCATAACAGTTTGAGTCCTTTCAGCACCGATATCTGAGCAGGTAAACTTGTGAAGTCATGATTATCTAAGAAGAGCTTCTCCAGATTGGCCAGAGAATTGGAGCAAAGTTCCAGCGGAAATTCTGCAAGATCGTTCTCGGATAGATCGAGTAGGCGTAGCCGGGTGAGTTGTCCAATCTCAATGGGTAGTGATCTGATTGCATTGCTACTGAAGTAAAGTCGAGCCAGGTCCTTCAACTCGCATAGAACCTTTGGAAACCTAACAAAAGAGTTATTCTCGAGGTACAACCATTTGAGCTTTTTCAAGACAGCCATTTCATTGGGAAGACCTCTGAGTTTATTGACATTAAGATTAAGCCATTGTAGTTCCACAAGCTTGAAGAGATCATCTGGAAGCCGTTGGATATTTCTGTAATTCAGGTCCACACGAAGATCAAAGGCATTACCTTTGTATGGTGTCACTCCCAAAGACTTCAAGGAACGACTAAGATCTGTCTCCATAGTCCCCCTTTTCAGATGAGTTGTCGAATCCGGGACTGGTTGTTTAGTGAGGGTATTAATTACGACCGGCGGTGGTGGTGGTATATCATCTGATCATTGGAATTGTTAACATCTATATCTAACTATCCATATAATATAGATGTACCGCTGCGTTCAACCTGCATCTGAGAAGACAGTAAAACCGGACCTGATGCATTTAGGCAGCTACTTCTTGCGTCATGTGATTGCACAAAACCGGCATACATTTCTACATAATATATTCAATTGTACTCAAACACTTTATGATTCGTGCAACTATTTATATATCATTCATATATTTACCCTCCGCATTTACATTACAAGAGTACACAGTCCGTGTCATATTTAAACAGTTTACACACTGAAAAGTCTCTGCATGTACATGTAGTATTGACAGGCTTCCGTATCACCATGATCACGTGTGATGTCTCTATGGCACTCACACCGTCCCGGTACAAACAAATTGGTTTATCGCGATTTGTGGGCTGATAGTGAAAATGGTTTCTCAATATAGAAACGACAGACGACGCATGGGTAACATTTCCTTTTCTCAATCTCTCGTTTCCTACCACCGGTTCCAGTATTTAGAGCTCTTGGTTCCAGTCGAGCTTATACGTTGTGTATTTACGAACACATTCCTCAAATAATAGAAGAGGTCATAGGTAATTGATTGACCCGCATCGGCAGCAATAGCTATGGCATCGCACTGAGATTCGACTCGACTCGACCGGGACTGAAACATTAACAAACTAATATACATGTAATTATAGTTCGAACACTAACTTCTTGGTTAGCATATAAAAAATATAATGAGTTTAAGAAAAATGTACCGGGGGAATGTCAAACGAAATACTCATGTTTAGTTGAAAGCAACATGTAATCAAAGAATTTACACAGATGCCTTGATATAATGTAGACGATAACAGGAAACCATAGAGTTATTCTGTCGTGTTTATAGATTTACTATATTATTATTAATATTCTCGTACATGTATTGCAATAACCATTGATTGATGTTTAATATAACCTTCGTGTGCGGTTTGTTTGGAATATTATTGATCAACAAATGCTGAAAGATGTTGCGCACAGTATGGTGATCTAAAAAGCTAATATTTAATATTAGGGCCTCATAGTCATAGCGCATGTTATCACTGGTAATCATGCCTAGTGGCGAGGACGATTGTAAACGTGACAATTTTGACTATGTGTGTAAATTCATTTTTACAGGGTGTCACGACAAATGTTACTACACTCTCGGGACACAATTGCAAATTGCAATGATATACCGTATCTTAGTAACGTAATCCGATAGAAAACTTACTAAAAGTACCAGTAGTGTGTAAATGGACTTAGTCCATGGTAAAACTAAAATGCAACTTTTCCCGCCGAACAGTGGCGTAGCTCGGGGGGGGGGGGGGGGGGGGGGGGGGGGGGAGGGCAAATGCCCCCCTGGCCCCCTGACGGAAAAAAACCATTTGTGCCCCCCCCCCCCCCCCCCTCTAAAAAAAATTAAAAAGGGGTGAAAAAAGGAAATAGGTAAAATAAATGTTTAAAGACAGAGGTGGCGTGCGGGGAACTGGTTATGTTGTGGTATATTCAACCCAAATAGTCAAATAGAAGGTAAAATTGTACATATAATACATGTACTGTGCGATTTTTTTTTGACCGTGCGAAATTTTTTGACCTCTACCATAAATATAAAATATTGAAATCCTTGTAAAAGTGAACTTTTGTATTTAAGATGATGTGATCAATGAAAATCTGAAAAATCTGTGAAATTTTGGATTTTTTTTTTGTTGTTGAAAAAAAAAATTAAAAAAATTCTAATGCGCACCAATAAACTAACGCGCGCGGGAGCTTTGAGACAAACAATTAATTTAATTTGGCCTTATCATGATTATAGGGAAATTGGGCGGGTTATCAAGACGCGAAGTAGGTGTTTTGTTTGACACAGATACAGATTAGTTTCCTAAGTTCCCTTCATTCATTTACTCTACATTTACTTCATTAGCATATCTTAATATGCTAAAATGCATATGAAGCAGCTAGTAATAGTTCCATTGACGGATAGAGGTGGATTTCTGGGATTTCTGGGAAGTTCCATTCATAATGAAGGGTTGTGTCGATCGATATCGATTAGTTCAGACTTTAAGACATTTGATCTGCTGGACATGACCTACAGGACCTACAGGAGCTACAGCAATGCGCCTTTTTACCTTCTACAGACCTCAGTACTCGTCTCGTCACAACAAGATGACGACATCAATGTTCTTAACAGAGTTCTCCACACTGCTTGAGTCCATAGCTCTGATCTCCACTCCTCTAGTCCTAGTTGGAGACTTTAACATCCATGTTAATGATGTGGCTGATACTGAGGCCAGAGCTTTCTTAGAGATCCTGGAGAGTGCTGGACTGCAACAGTTGGTTGATTTTCCCACCCACCGCCATGGAAACACTTTGGATCTCATTGTTACTAACTCCGAAAGTGAACTTGTGTATGACTTGAGACCTGAAAATGCTCTTCGTGGTCCATCTGATGATCATATAGCCATAGATGCAAGTTTAAAGTCACTCGACCTGCTGCTACCAATAAAACGCTGTGTTTCAGGAAATTTAAGAATGTGGATGTTGATGCTTTCTGTAAAGATATCACAGCGTCATCACTTGCTACAACTCCTCCGGACACTATAGATGAACTTGCAGAGCAGTATAATGTCACTCTTGCTAAACTAGTTGACGTTCACGCACCAGAAACGACAAAAACTATTTCCCTTAGACCACATGCGCCCTGGTACACCGATTCCTTACGTGATGCTAAGACTGTCAAGAGACGACTCGAACGCCGGATGCTAAAATCTCGACTTCATGTAGACAAGCTCGCATACTTCTGTATGCTTGAAAGTGCTAAGAATGAACACCACAGATTCAAAATCGCGGGTTGCAACTCAAAGCAGTTGTTCAGTACCATCAATAAACTCTGCGGATTTAAACCAGCTAAGGTCTTACCCTCCGGAAAGGAGATCGACATCGCTGATCGTTTTGGAGATTATTTCACTGGCAAGATTGCAGCTATCAGATCGAACCTGGACAATTTGGAAATCCTACCTGTGGTTCTCCCAGACAATGAGCGTGACTGCCCTGTTCCTCTATGTCAATTTCAAGATCTTTCTCAGCAGGAAGTCAGGAAAATTGTTATGGACATGCCAACAAAATCATGTGCTCTAGATCCCTTCTCTACCTGGTTAATGAAGCGGTGCATCGATCATATTTTACCCTTGTAGACCAAAATTGTCAATTTCTCTCTGAGAAAGGGGTATGTTCCAGATTGTATGAAGATTGCCTATGTAACTCCTTTAATAAAGAAAGCTAGTCTAGATCCTGAGGTGCTATCCAACTACAGGCCTGTATCTAATCTTAGTTTCATCTCCAAGCTGAATGAACGCGTAGTATGCATCCAACTACAGGAACACCTTGCTGCAAACAAAATGTATGCACCCCACCAGTCTGCCTACCGACCCAACTGCAGCACAGAAACAGCTCTTCTGCGCCTTCAAAATGATCTGCTTTGCGCATTGGATAATAAGAAAGACGCTGTTCTTGTTCTGTTGGATTTATCGGCTGCATTTGATACGATAGACCACAAAATGCTTCTTGAACGGATGCAAACTAGATATGGTGTTGATGGTACTGCGTTAAAGTGGTTTAAATCCTATCTCTCTAATCGAGTGCAGTCTGTTGCAGTTGGATCCAATCTTTCACGAACGCATAAATTGATATATGGTGTACCCCAAGGGTCTGTGATTGGTCCCTCCAAATTTACCATGTACAGTGCTCCAGTTGAGGACGTAATTTCTAGCCATACATCGATGTACTATCTTACGCGGATGACACGCAATTGTATGTTACTTTTCATCCTGATGAAAGAGAGGAAGCAATTTCTCGTCTGGAGCGCTGCATCGCTGATGTCAAATGATGGATGACTGCAAATAAGTTAAAGCTGAACGACAGTAAGACTGAGGTTATACATATTACCTCTCGTTTCACGCCAACTGTGCCCATCAACCCTGTAACTATCGGTAATAGTCCCATATTTCCGTCAGATGCTGCACGAAACCTTGGAGTCATCTTTGACCAACATCTGTCAATGACTGCACATGGGAATAAACTGTGTCAATCAGCCTCGTTTGCTTTACGCGCCATTGGACAGATCAGAAAGTACCTTGATCGAGCGTCAACAGAGAAACTCACGCGTTTGTCTCATCCAGATTAGATTACTGTAACTGCCTTTTGTACGGACTTCCTGATAAACTTATCTCCAAATTACAACGTGTTCAAAACTCAGCGGCAAGATTAGTTACAGGCACAAAGAAACGTGACCATATAAGTCACGTCATCAGAAATCTCCACTGGCTTCCTATTAAGAAAAGAATCGTGTTCAAGCTCCTGCTCATTGTGTATAAATCACTTAACAATGCTGGTCCAAGTTATGTGTCTGAATTGCTGAAACCTTATATTCCCACGGCGAACCTTCGCTCTGGCTCCCGTGAGTTTCTTGTCGTTCCAAAAAGCAAAATGAAGTCTTTCGGTGATAGAGCTTTCTCCATCGCGGGCCCTAAATTATGGAACACTCTCCCAATGGACATACGCCAGGCAGGTTCAGTTCAGGAGTTCAAGTCGCGACTTAAGACCTACTTATTTAACTTGGAAATCTAATTATGTGTATTTGTTCAGATCTTTCATTTCATAATGCATGATGCCATACACATTCATATCTCTTGTTTAAATATGCATTTGACCCTGTGTATGTTTATCTCTGTAGTTTTATGATCATTGTTGTATTTTTGCTTTAATCTTATATTTATATGTTGTACAGCGCTTTGAGTTTAGATCTCACTAAAGTAAAGCGCTCTATAACTTATAAGTGTGTGTTATTATTATTATCGATCATTTCCATTTCCAGTTGAATTTTTTACAGTGTCTACACAGGGTGATAAAATAATGTCTTGTTATAGGCCTACAGGATGGTAGAATAAAGACCTTTTCAGGTAGCAAAGAGAAAGAATTTTAAATGTGTTTAAAGACTTCTCATTTATTATTGGAATGAATGTAGTATAGTCATTTCCAGTGGTTTTTTTACAGTGTCTAGTTAAACAGGGTGATACAATGATGTAGGGGAGAACGGGGTAAGGATGTGCTATTTTTCACATTTTGCCCTATTGTGCAGATATTAAAAGACAGACCTTCAAACTTAGTGTTGCAAGTAAAACTTTAGAGTGTTGACTTACTTAATATAACATAATAATTGAACCAATTGCTATTGTTTATTCATGGGAGATGCTTGAAAAAAATTGGCAAAGTGGCTCAACTTGCCCCGGACTATAGGTAAGTTGAGCCACCAGTGTGGGTAAGTTGAGCCACCACAATAATCAATGGACATTTGAAATCAGAAAATAAGTTTCAGAAATTTTAGTTTATTCATGGTAAAAGTGAAATATACTCATAATTGTTAATACTTTGATCCAAACTGGAATTTTAAAACACTTCCCCACAATTTTCGTACTAAATTTTGACAAATTTTATTTTATCATGGCTATTTCCTATGCTCAACTTACCCCGTGAAAAATAGCTCATCTTACCCCGCGACGGTTAACTTATGAAAAAATACCCCCTTCCCTACTGAAGCTTAATGACATTTTCAACATGTTACTAAATGTAAGTGCACCCTTTTAGCACACAAAGTTGCACCAATACAATCTATGCACTATTCAAAAATTTACTCAGATGTGTCCAAAATCAACTTTCTAGCTCAATTTTCTTACCATGTGTGCACACGATGCAAGGTTGTCACCAGAGAGGTTTGAGTGATGTCATTTAACAATAGAGGGCAGTGTAAAATTAGGAATGTCTTGACGATTAAGTTGGCTATTTCAAAAGTATACATAAGTATTCAACGAAAAAGAGTATATTATACAGGGTGGTCAAAATTTGTAACAGATTTGCGAACAGTTTGCTCAATTATAATTTGATGACGTACTGAGCATTGGCATTTTTAGTACGGTTTGTAAAGGACTTAGAATGCCATTATCGTTACAGATTTCACAAAACGACCATATTTGAATATATGGAATAAGATTTTCTCAAGACGCAATTTGTTTTAGTTTATCTTCGTTTGCCTTTTTTGGTGTAAAATAACAAAATCACAATTCTCATTATTTGAATAAGCTACATTTTGTCTATCGCGTCTTAAAATGGTGGAAACACTAGATTTCGCGGTTCGTGGGCGGGTTCGTGGGTTGGGCGGTTCTCGGGTTAGGGGTTTATGGGATGTGTATACTCTTAAAATTCAGTTATCACAGGTGCCCATAATACAGGAACCTCATGTGCCCTTAAATCCAGGTAGGCTACCCCATGTCCATATCCATGTAATTCAGTAGGCTACATGTGTTATTAGGCCTAGGGTTTTATATATATTGGGATCTTAGTTCAGAGGTCTTTTAGTTTTAGAGTCAGCGAGAGGAGGGGTCTATCGTCATGACCATCTGTGCCCAGTCTTGAGAACTGTGTATCGACATTGATTATTCCTCCGTAGGCATGCCTAAACGTCATGAACGTATCATATATGTATTTAAATCACGCATGTTTGCGCACACCGATATCCATGTAACATTCCCATTTATATAACAGACATCCTATGATTGGCCCAGGGCCTATCCGAATTGCTGTAGTGTTAAACTACAACACTGTACACACTTGCACTGCACGCTAAAGGTCTGGGTTTGATTCCTGGCGCATGCAGACTGAACCCCCCACCCCCACCCCCCCCCCCCCCCCCCCCCCCTCATGACTCTTTTCATCCTGATCATGCATGCATTTATAGTTTAAAGGCATATTATGTGATCTTTTCCAGAGAGCGCCCTCTATTACAGAGCGATACGATTCCTAATTACCTCGAAATCATGGTTTTAGAGTGAATTTAGAGTGAAAATATAAACTGTCGGTGTTATCCGACAGTTTATTTTCACTCTAAAATCATGATTTTGAAGTAATTAAGAATCGTATCGCCCTGTAACTTGGAATGTATGTACGATTTATGATCAGAAATGTAAATCTGCAAGAATATCTTCTTTCAATTTTTTTTCAATGTTGAGGGCATTCCCTGGAAAGATCACATAATATACCTTTAACTCATAAAAACCGGGACAAAAACACACCCGAGAGTTAAAGATAGGATTGGAGCTAAATGTTTACTCACACCGGCCCTGTAACATTCCCATTTATATAAAAGACATCCCATGATAGGCATGATGAGGGCCCGTTGTGGCCTGCGCGCATAGATCCGGGGTCCGCGATGGGATGTTGAGGCACTGACATTATACCACCGCAATCCGCAATCACTTTAACAATAACATGTTTAACACATAATGTGTTCCTGGATGAAGGCCTACGGTTTACGCTCCCAGTTCCTTTATTAACCCTAACCCGCCATCTGATCCTTTTTTACCTCCTGATCATATGCATTATAGTTTAACTCATACAAAAACACGCCCGGGAGTTAAAGTTAATTGGAGTCCTTTTTCTCTCTTTGTTAGCCACCGGACGGCTTCCTTTTACCCGCCCATGAAAAGACCAGCGAGGTTACATTTACTCTATGACAGTGACGTAACTGAACAGGCGCAGCTTTTACGCACGCGTGTGTATCTTCCGCCTTTCAACGCTCGTGTTTGTACGCCAGCGCCGCGAGTATTCGCGCGCGTTATGTGATGCAATTAGTAGAATACGCGGTTACGTCACTGTCTCGAGATGGCCAAACAGAGTATATAGTGGCGACTCGCCTGTTTCGAATGAAGCCACGCGTCTGCTGCATTTTCACCCTGTTTCTTTAGGGTGAAAAGTGCGTGCCGCCGTTTACCGACGCGTAATTAAGCGTAGTGTGTGGCGTCGTAGTACGCGTTCCTTGCGCAGCGGTGCATCAGGGATTTTTGTCAGGCTAATCAAGCTATCTGTCCGGCCCGGCCCGTGATACAAGGGAGAACGGCACGGGCTTGGGCGAAGAAGCATTTTCTATGATGGGCAAAAGGTTAAAGAAGTCCATTCTTAGTTCCCTCTCCATAACAGCGTCATCCATGGTTATCTTCCTTCGTGCTCCTATACGCATCGTGACTGATGAAAGATAGTTCCCAACTAAAGGAGATACATTATGTAATCGAAATTAATAGGGCAGGCTGTGTATGCCCTATGGGAGCGTGATCCCCCAATGATTTTCGGGGGAAATAAAAGGGGAACAGGAAGGGGGAAGGAAAGGGAGGAAAAGAAAGGGGAAGGGGGGATGAAAGAAAGGGGAAAGAATGGAAGACTAATTGAAAAGGAAGAACAAATTAATGTTTTGGAAGATTTGTAATCGTAAACCAGATATTTGCACTATAAGGAAGAGCGTATGTTTGTGCTTTGGTTAACGGTATCATTCAACTTGTTTAGTGTTTAGACCACAAAATGTGTTTAATACGGGGAAATTACTGGTTTATCTGGTATTTCTAAATAATAAAAATGACAGCTCCAAGGGAGGTTCGCTACCTTGAACCCCCACCAGGGATATTGCACCGGTCCATCCACCCGACACCCCCCCCCCCCCCCCCCCACACCCCAAATGTGAAAGTAAACGTGCATGGTTAATTTAATGATTGCTATCTTCAGTAGAAAGTATGCATTACGATGGCACCATTAGCTAATTGGAATGTTTACATCGCTTCAAGATTGCTATCTTCAGTAGATAGCAAACAAATTGATTTTATGTTGTATATAAATAGCAGATATAAACAATGGCCCAACAGACATTATTAACAAGGTTAATGAACTAAACGATTAGAAATCAAACTGGTAACTCTTTACAAAGAGCTCTGATGGACCAATTATTTGGTCCTCTGTCTCATATAACATTCATATTACAAGGACACAAATAGGCAGGGTTAAAAATGCCAATGTGAGTGAAATAAGAATAAGATCGGCCCAAACATAATATGATAACAACATCAAAATATAAATAAAAGAAAAAATGAATATATTGACGGACATAAAGAGAACCTAAACAACGACATCGGTAACTAAATCTACCAGAATATAGTAATATTGTTTCTTTAGAAAACAGGTAAAATAACTATCGCAGTGGTATCCATAGCAAATAAAATGGCTACTGTAAACTGTTGTAATAGGCATCATAATAATTGAAATATTGTGGACAAATCAACCCATGCATATCATCATCATCATCAGTTACGCATTACGTCTTTGTTGACATGGCGCCCTCACTTATCAGTTAGTAAATGCCAGGTATATCTGTCACTGGCCAGTTCTGCTAGATTTTCTGCGTTTGTATAGTCAATATTTAGTTCTTGCAATTGTTTTTGGATCATTCTTATCCACGTCTGTTTTGGTCTACCTTGTGGTCTTTTAACACTTCTTCCTATTTCTGCTAGGGACATCTTTGCTGGGGTTTTCTCTGGGAGTCTTAGGAGATGACCAAACCAGGTCATACGCCTAGTTCTTATTAAGTTGCTCCATCTGGTTTGACTCGTTCGTTGATATAACTCCTCATTAGTTACTTTGTCTTGCCAGCTTAATTTCATCATTCTACGTAATAACGATCTCTGGAACACGTCGATTTTGTGTTCAGCTTTCTTGTCCATTGTCCATAGTTCACAATTATAAAGGAAGATGCTGGTTATGAATGAGTTAAACGTTCTTAGTTTTAAGTTCGTTGATGTTGTTCTTGAATTCATGATAAATGCATGATAAATCCATGCATATGCCATAGTTTTAAGTTGAATTGGTCGGTCCGGTCCGTGCAGACACACTCCAAGTAATTAATTACCAATACCTTAGAATTAAACTCGTAATCATCTCGCAAATCCATTGGAAATCTTAGTAAAAAGTATAATATAGCTTTAGCAAAAAATAAAAGCCCGCACGCCGTTGAATTCTGCCACACTGAATCACACGCATGCAGCGGCGCAGATCCGGTAATACACGAGCGTACACATTTACCTTTACGCGACGCAGGGAGACGCTGTTGTTTTTGAGCTGGCTTCAAAAATTGTTCCATACGCGCGGGTAGTATGTGCACGCTCGTGTATTACCGGCCTAGACTACATCCCCCAGTCTTCAATATTACCGTACGGCCGCTAAAGCTGTACTAAATGTACGTCGGAGCCTGCAAGATAGCGACGTAAGAGGGCGACTGAGAGTTACAGTCTAATTACCGGCCCTGCGTCGCTGCATGCGTGCAGTGTGGCAGAATTCAACGGCGTGCGGGATTTTATTTTTGCTAAAGCTAGATTTACGGTATACTTTTTTACTGAGATTTCCAATGGATTTTCGAGATGATAACGAGCTAAATTCTAAGGTATGGGTAATTAATGAATTGGAGTGTGTTTGTACGGACCGGACCGACTAATTCAATTTTAACTTTGGCATAATATACATGGGTTGATTTCCACACTTATTATGATGCCTATAACAACAGTTTACAGTAGCCATTTTATTTGCTATATGGATACCACTGCGATAATTATTTTACCTGTTTTTTAAAGAAACAATATATTCTGGTAGACTTAGTTCCCGATGTCGTTGTTTAGGTTCTCTTTATGTCCGTCAAGATATTCATGTTTTCTTTTATTTATATTTTGATGTTGTCATCTATAATATTATGTTTGGGCCGATCTTATTCTTATTTCACTCACATTGGCATTTTTTAACCCTGCCCATTTGTGTCCTTGTAATATGAATGTTCTATGAGTTACAGTGGACCAAATAATTGGTCCATCAGAGCTCTTTATAGAGAATTACCAGTTTAATTTATAATCGCTCAGTTCATTAACCTTGTTAATATAAATGTCTGTTGTTTACATCTGCTATTTATATACAAAATAAAATCAATTTGTTTGCTATCCATCTACTGAAGATTGCAATCTTGAAGCGATGTAAACACTCCAATTAGCTAATCATGGTGCCATTGCTATGCATGCTTTCTACTGAAGATAGCAATCATTAAATTAATATGCACGTTTACTTTGACATTTGGGGGGGGGGGGGGGTGAATTGTTGTTGTTGTTGTTGTTACTGGGTAGTATGTTTGTTTGTTTGTTTGTTTACCTTTGTGAGTGTTGTTAATGTTTTTAATGTTTTTACCGAAACTGTCAAATTGTCATTTCATTTCAGGTCCTCGATCCTAAGTTCAATACGTAAAAAACTTTAATTTGTTCTTTCTTTTCAATTAGTCTTCCATTCTTTCCCCTTTCTTTCATTTTCCCTTTTCCCCCTTTCTTTTCCTCCCTTACCTTCCCCCTTTTATTTCCCCCGAAAATCATTGAGGGGGGAGGGGGCACGTTCCCATATGGCATAGGCCTACACAGCCTGCCCTATCTCCTTTAGTTGGGAACTCTTTCATCAGTAGTCACGATGCGTATTTACGATTAAAATAGAGACGGCAAGAGTTTTTAAATAGGAGCACGAAGGAAGATAATGCTGTTATGGAGACGGAACTAAGAAAGGACTTCTTTAACATTTTGCCCACCATAGAAAATGCTTGTAACACGGTTCCCCCAGCCCAAGCCCGTGCCGTTCTCCCTCTATCACGGGCCGGACCGATAGCTTGATTAGCCTGACAAAAATCCCTGATGCACCGCTGCGCAAGGAACGCGTACTACAACGCCACACACTACGCTTAATTACGCGTCGGTAAACGGCGGCACGCACTTTTCCCCCAAACACAAAGGAATTGGGGGAAAATGCAGCAGACGCGTGGCTTCATTCGAAACGGGCGAGTCGCCACTCTAGAGTAAATGTAACCTCGCTGGTACCGGCCCTTGACCGGCCCCCAGTTTGCGCCACGAACGCGTACGCACCTTACGGTCTGCGACATTACGCGTGCGTGGTAGATTTAAGTAGAAATGAAAAAACGGAATTGTTAGTTCTCAGACAATGTTTTAGGCCAAAAATGTGTGTTTTTAGGTGACAAATTTAATTTGTCTTATTTCATGTTTAGAGGTAGTTTCAGACATCGTATTTCTTCAGAAGTTGCTTTATTTTAAAGATAAGGCTTCATATTTGTTTTTTGGGGTTAAAAGAAAGCGGGTGTCATAAATACTTAAACAGCTCAAAAAAGGTTAAAAAGTAAATATTGGATTATTTTCATTTTTTTTAATTTTTTAATTTTATTTTTTATGGTTTTTTACATGATGAACACATTTTTACGCCCGAGTTTTCTTACAGACTTTATTAATGTTTAATAAAGTTGACATAATATATAAACGAATCCTTTTTTGGCTTTGTTTCTTAAATTTTAGAACAATACATAGAAAATGTATAATTGATAAATAATCAGTTATAAAGAAAAGGTTTATCATTCTCAAAAATACATGAAATAATAAGTTTCAATCACCCAAGTGTTGTACAACTATTTGTGTATATGTGTAGTGCAATAAAATCTCAAAACCCAAAAATTACGTCCATTGTTATATAACTTTTTTTACCTAAAAACATCTTTTTAAGCCAAAATATATGGGGTTTTTTACATTTTTATTGTTCTTATCGTCAAATGACATTGGGCAATCTGCATACTTCTCTTGTTCACAAGGCAAACATCCGATTACAACAAATTACAAACAAAAAATGATTATCAAAATGTCTAAAGTATCATATTTTTAGATGTATTTACATCTAAAAATACAAGTCTTAATTTCAAGTCTTAATTTAAAAGTCTTAATTTGGCAATGTCATCATTTTTTTATTGTTAATATAGAATGATATGACGTAATTAGTTATCGGGATGGTTATGAAAAGGTTCATTGACACGTGTAGTGTTATTATATAAATGGTCTAAAAAATTAAGTCATTGCTATCCATTTTTTTTCGAAGATATTGTTTAACACTGAAGGTAGATACATATTTCTGTTGATTTTGAACCACCAACTACAAGTAGAAATGTTATTCTAAAACTAGTAAAAGGTATAACACTTGCCAAATTGAACAACAGACAAAAGCGATAATACTGTTTGGGCGGCAAAAGACATATTTTGGTAAAACATATTATTTGTATATATTTATGAAAACTGCTCAAAAAAAGTTAGGAATTTCTTTGATTTAATACACACTGTAGCATACATTTACCGACAGGTGAAGGGGTGGGGTGGGGGGGGGGGGGGGGGGGGGGTGGCAATACTATTGTTACCCAAAAGGATTAGGCTAAACTATTCCGGAAACTATTACCATGACTAGACTATAAATTATCAGCATAATTAAAATATGGTATGGTGGAATGGTTATTTACATCCGATACAATATTTTCAACCAATTTCAATAGGCTTAGACAATTAGGAAGGTTAATTATGCGGCGCAGCCGTTTATGTGTCTACGCGCAGTCGAACGTGCTCGTTTATATTCATTAAATGCGTCTACACGTATAAAGGGGTAATTCGAAATATTACTCTCCCGTCGTCCCTGTATACTAGAGAACAATACTGGACTACTCCACTTAATCCTCATATGGACGACATTAAAGGAGGCGTTCTCCATTAACATTATCCCCAGGGTCACAAGATGGGATTTAATCACCAAGTCTACGAATTGTTATTAACCATTATAATATTTCAAAGATGTATCATAAACATTCTCAATTAAAACTTCCATGCCCCCCCCCCCCCCCCCCTCCCCCTGAGTATCTAATGGTGCGTCCCTTACGAGCAGTCAATAATTAGGGTACCTTTTTGCTTAAAACCTTTTTTGATACGTTGAGGCATTTTGTATAAAAAGCACCCATTTTGTGCAAAATTGGGTGCTTTTCTAACAAAATTGGTATATTGATGGGTGGGAAATTGGCCCGAAAATAAGTATAGAGCAAGTCAAATTTTCGAAATCCAGCAGGCACATCCATGTACGATTTTGGCGAAAGTACCCCCCCCCCCCCCCCCCCCCGCCCCTCCGGCCTTTCAATATCATGTATATTGAAAGAACTGTTCATCATAACTTACAAAGTGCGGGTCTACCCTTCAAATGGAATCCTACGCGAGTCTGTGAAATTGTACATAATTTATTCACCAGCTCCAAAGAAATCCTGGATAACGGTACTTTCAGTGGTATTGGTCACTTATCATGCTTTGGGATAACTTCCTGGCAGTTCCAGCACAAGTTATTTTGTAGACTTAAGGGGGAGTATGGGGTTTTTAAGTCCAATATTGATAATCAATTTTCACAACTTTCCTAAAACTCAATATACAAGTAGTAGGCCTATATATCATAATATAGCTTATAACAAGACGCTTCAAAATTACGGGGTTTTTTTCTTCTGGTTGCTATGGTAACCATACAGGAGCTCTGATTGGCTAAAAACGACTACAAGTGTAACTCAATAACGCAAACTTCTATTGTACCCATTCTTAGGATAATGATGTATAATGATATTCCGCATGCTTTAATGGAGCCGGAATTTTGATACGGTTGCCATGGCAACCGGTAACCGACCAATCACGTAATTTTGCGACGTAATTCAAATTTGAAGCCGAAATTAAACAATCCGGCTTCATTAAAGCACAGATCCACTTATTTGCAACATGAATTTCAAATTTCATAAAATTTCATCATTGCGTTATTGAGTTACGTTCGTAGTCGTTTCGCACGTTTGCGTGTTTTCTTGTTTTGAGATATCGAGCGAAACGTATTTAAAAATATTAAAATTGCTTTAGAAATTATAAATTGATATTTGAGATGAAAATAATTGTTCATATATTATTAAGCACATTTTGAGTCCATTTTGGCGAAAATCGCATGTATATTAGGATTTTTATCGCATTTTTTAAATACAAGGGCTTAAATATAGCGGGGTTAGAAAAAATTAATAAATACATAAGAAATGCCGTTGACCTTATTAAGATTTGATGAATAATTATGCGCAATTAATTAATTTAATATTATTACACAATAAAACTATAGAAAGTTACAATGGTTTATTTAAATGTAATTTAAAGTGAATTTGCTAAAAAACACAGGGTGAGTGTTTTCTACGCACAAACGAATACAAATCACCTCCGATTTTCGAAACTCCGTAAACTAAATTGTTCATAACATATGAACCGAATGTCCGATTTGGCTCAAATAAAAAGCATGTTAAAGCTTAGACATTGCAGGTTTCCATTTTTTGCAAAGTAACCATGGTAACTACATTTTGAAATCCGACCACCCCATCCCCCCCCCCCCCCCCCCCCCCTGTGTTGGAGGCTGCGCCCTCAATGATGATAAAAACTGGGATTAGTATAGTTTTATAATTATATTACATGTATGAACTACACCTATAAGGATTAAGAAAAATCAGCCCTCTTTGTACAAGAAAACGTTGATTCAAAAATGCTCGTAGAGCCGCAACGAGCATTTACGTCCGACAGTACGCGTGATACATAACGCGAACCATATTTGCATAGTGGGCGTTTTTCAATAAATAGCTACGATGATATTGTTTTAATCAAGTTTTGCAGTAGAAACAACAATAATGGCAATTTTTAATGTTCATCTTGAATTCTGAAGTAAATTTTCAAACATTTAAAATGTTCAACACCACTTAAAGGTAGATGTTCCGATTTTCAACTTGAAGTTTTCTATTCTACATGAAAGGTCATCCTTAAAAAAGTCGTGTTCCAAAGTTTGAGTTGCATAGCTCTAATGGTTCTTATTTTAGACGCACAAGATGCTGTGAACTGTACCCATTGAGTAGTACACAAACTATATCGGTGGTTACCACCATTCGCGGTAATTCGACGTTATTTCATCGATTTCTCCGTAATTATACCGATTTAGGCCGTCAAATTTCAGTATGATGATGAGAAAAATACGAGCTTTCATATGATATGAAAATCTCCGTATGTTTGAAATAATTATGTGTTACGAAAATGTGATCGGGTCATCTACCTTTAATGTCCCTTTAACGTGGCAAAATCACGCCATTCATTGCCATTGCATTGGCGGCCTACATGCAACTAATACCTACATTCAGCGTGGTCGGTGGGAGTGCACGAGTATGCAAAATTAACTACGGTTAAGACCCACCCTTTCCAGCCTTTGCTCTCAACAGCTCAACCATTAGACGGCAACCGTCTATGTCTCAACCAAACATTCAATGTAAGGGACGCACCATTAGATTTTCAGGGGGCGGGTAGGAAGTTTTTGAAAAGAAGAAAAAATCCCCTCTATAGCAGGCCCCTGATGAGTAAAAAACAAAAAAAATCTCTACCCTACCCAACTCAATATTATAAATGAATACATTTTTTTTTAATCGCCGGCGCGATCAAAGCCCTGGTTTGAGGGGTTATTTCAAAAGTAATTAGTCTTAATTTACAAGACCCATATTTTGTTCGAATGTTTTGCAATTATGACTCAAGGACCCGCCCTTTAGGTTTATGTGTTGGCAATAGTTTCGCCCCTTTATTTTGAACGTTCTTTTAGATCGACTTGGATTCACTTGGATTCAAAATGCCAACCATACATTCATTCCCATTTCATACCAGGGTGCCTCCCCCCTTTCACCCCGGGATGCGGTGCGGTCTAATTTGTGATGGGCGTGTCAAAATACATGTAACGGGCCTAATTCATGTTGAACCAGAGCTAAACGAAATCAGTTATTATGGGCGTGTCAAAATACATGTAACGGGCCTAATTCATGTTGAACCAGAGCTATAAAACGAAATAAGTTGTTCATCGTAGATCACTGCACCTGGAGCTATAGGCCGCTGCTCATGGGTTTATAGACAACTGGTTTATCAGACTGGTTTACAGATATCGTCAGAACAGGAACGGGACTACAGGGTAAGTCATAATCTAAATGTCTAGTGACATAGGGTCCCGGCCCCCAACAACTCCACACAAAAGTTGGTAACCATTACCATGACTGTTCTTCATTTTTTCAAAGTACCCCTTTGCAAGGATTTTTCAACAATTTAACCCCCCTTTTTGGGCAAAAACGAGGACAAAATTGGAGTGAAAAATACCCCCTTTTTTGGTTTTCAATGACTATAATTTCAAACACCCCTTTTCAATTATAGATAAAAACTTGTTGCTCCAAACAGTAACAGGCGTTTATGGTCCTGTGTTATAAACTGGTGTACCCCAAATGGTGTATTTGGGTTGTTCATGCTCTATTAAATCAAATGATTAAATCCATACTGTGATGTTTTTTGTTTTTACCTCTTCGTAAAATACCCCTTTTTCGAATTTCGCGGAGACTAATTCCTGAAATACCCCCTATTTTCATGATTTTGCTGTCAGCGCTGACAATTGAAATTATACCCCTTTTCCGCGATTTTTAGAACAGTCATGGATGGTTACCAACTTTTGTGTTGAGTTGGGGGCCGGGCATAGGGTGTTCCTAAAAAGGGTGCACGTGATCAAGTAGGCCTACGGGCACTCCAAACTGGGCTCATTAAAATGAGTGCCCGTATGCCTACTTGATCACGTTAAAACAGGGGGTGTATATTTTTTGAATAGTTGTCAGTTTTTCCCTTGGGTATTTCCATGTAGCAAATATTTTCCCACTTTTGTCCCCTTTTTACCCAACTTCTTTCCCCGCTTTTCTCCACCTTCCCCCCTTTCCCCTTCATTGCCCTTCTTCCTCTATCATGTCTATCCCTGCCAAATGACTGTTTCTTACCCATTTGTCAAAAGTGTTTAGTTTTTCCTTGTCTTCAAAGTATAGGGTATTTTCAAATTATATGCCCCTGTAAAAAAAAATTCTGGCATTTGGATTTGATGTTTATATCAGCTCCCGTATCACTCAGCTGCAAGATAACTCAATTCCCCTTCAATGGCAGTTTGTTTTATAAAACGATAAAAGTTGTCTACTTGAAAAAAAGTTGTCTACTTAAAAGTTGTCTTCTTAAAAAAAACCCATCTCTGTGTAAAATGGTTATATGAGATATGAATAGAAGTTATCCATATAATGTAGCAACAAAACAGGCGGAACTGGCGACAAAAGGGATTCGCACCCGCTCTAATCTACCGGGTGGTTCAAAAAAAAGTTGACCCAAGTTCAAAGTAATTTTTCAAACACATTTAAAGTTTCAGAGAATTTGTGTTTACGTAGTCTTAATCAGCAGTAAGTTTTGAAATTATCCTGAAAAGATGGCACGTTTAGCTTGTTTGGTTCTTCAGATATGGTTCATTACAGAAAACATGTACAAAACTGACTTGTCCACGGGAGCGTCATTTAGTTGTTGACTTCAACAAAACATCCTGCTTTAGTTTCAGAATTGAAAAGCCCGCCCTGACTAAGTATCCCAATCGCTATGCTTATGTGCCATTCACATTCAACAAAGAAACGTCGGTACTTAAGTAGGTAATCTCAAGCACCGGACAAATGTTTCAGATGTCTCCTTTTTCCTTTTTCTCCATTTTTTTACAATGTGTGACCAATCGTGTAAAAGTCCACATTGTGCATTCCATCTCTACTAAAGGACGCTCCCGTGGACAAGGCAGTTTTGTGGATACTTTCTGTAGTGAACCATATCTGAAGAACCAACCAAGATAAATGTATCATTTTTTCAGGATAATTTCAAAACTTACTGCTGATCAAGACTAAGTAAACACATATTCTCTGAAATTGCAAATGTGGTCTACACAATTCCTTGAACTTGGGTCAACTTTTTTTTGAACCACCCGGTACATCAATATACAGTCATCACAATAAGTAACTGACCAGGTAATGAACATGCTGATAACTCTAAAAGTATAACTTCTACATAAACATATTTAATTATAAAATTGTTGAGAAATTTCTCCTCTTGAATTTGAGATATTATTACACGCTATAGAATGGTTGATTAATAAGGAAGTAACGATCCCAAACGTTAGGGCAGGTCTGATTTTCATTTTAGCATTTTCTTTTCAACATGGGGAGAGTACGACAGGTAAAGCGTGTGTGCCATCGTCGATTAACCGTAACAATGCCACCGGCCGACTATCCAACAACCAGGCCATCGACGGGTGAATTGGCACTACCACTAACCAGTAATCAATAATTTGCCGGTCTGAGTCCCCGTGTTGAAAATGAAAATGTGAAAATGATGGAATTTGTGTTGTTTTTATAAAGCGTTGTTTAAAAATCTAGTTTATATTCCCAAAGTATGAAAGTAATCGAATCAAAAATAAGCAAACTGTGGCAAGTTTCGTAAACGTAAACTGACCGCGTTTTTCGCCATTCCAATGGGATTTACGAGTACACAGTTAAGACATGAATGATATGGGGTGAGAGTCTACAAGAAAGGCATTGTTGTGCCTGTAATTTATTACAGGTTCCTGGTATATTAAATAAGCTAAAGGTGGTAAAACATTGTAGAAATAAATAATACTTCACAAACTAAAAATATTGCACAAATGAAAACGTTCTGAAAACACTGTTTCTTGATAATTGCACTGAAAAGTCATTCTCATTTACCATTAGGTTCACACGGTATGAATTACGGTCTTCTGCTAAAGGTGTTTTTAAGGCATACAATCAAATATTAGCTTCCTTGCAATTCAAAATAGAAATCATTTAGTTGTTTGCTGATATTAAGTTTTGTTAATAAAGCCTTCCTTCGACATGGCCACCATTTTGCTGAAGACATGCGTGTGCCCTGGGCCCCTGTCCAACATGTTGCGAACAGCTCATCTAACCATTCTCCTGTTGCGGTGTAAACTGTCACTTCGGCTCTGACACGTGCCTCCACTTCTTGAAGACTTCTTGCCTTCTTGGTCTGTGTAACAGGTGATGCTTGTATTCAGATTTGCCTTTTCATTTGACAACTCAGTAGCAGACTATTAATTACTTATCCCAGAGTGAAAGAATGATTTTACAAGAACATTTTGACAATTAATGTGATAATAATGACCATTTTAGCAAAACCAATTTTACTGTGTGTAAATCCCATTGGAATGGCGAAAAACGCGGTCAGTTTACGAAACTTGCCACAGTTTGCTTATTTTTTATTCGATTACTATCATACTTTGGGAATATAAACTAGATTAACAACGCTTTATAAAAACAACAAAAATTCCATGGTTCAATGCACGCATCAATGTCAAATGGCCGCTTCAAGTCGTGCACAATGTTTTTTCGATTCACCATGTATAACAATATCCTACAATAATGATATGAGAGCATATAATATGGACGAAAGCGCAACAGATCCTGAGCAATTACATAACTTTGACACTAGCATATCAGAGAAGCTCTGTTTTATCACAGATGATCATGAGGAGGATGTTCATAGATACGGGAAGGTCGTCGTGATAGCTCTACATCATGGTCTGACTTAGCCCCATATAAAACGACATCAATAAAGATAGTTTGTGGTGTACATTTTCCCTCACATTCATGGGCAATCATGGCCATTCTTTGTTCATTTATGACTCAAACTGACCATTTCTAAATTGTGCAATTGTTACTTTTCAAAAATCTGTTTGTATTTACGTTTAAATACAAGAATGGAAATTGAATGTTTTTGAGTGCTGAATGTTTGTGAAAAATATAATCCACACAAAAAGCGAGCAACTTCGTTATAAGAGGAGGTTACAGTCGCCCATAAAGCTATCCATAAAAGTCTATCGGCATAGACCCTGAAAGAAATTCGCGTCCAATACACGCATGTTATCAGGAACAAGTATAAACCTGGTAGTAAAGTCATGGGGTGGGGTTATACACACCTATATTCGGGGAGTTAAAGGGGTTTTATACTTTATTCTATCCAATGTCAAGGCGTCAATTGAGGGAATCGAAACCTAATTCGTATAAATAGCGGGGTTTGTAAAGGATTTTATCGTTACAAACTTCACAAAACGGCCATCTTTGGCACCCATATTGGTATGGATATAAGATACAAGAATTTCTCAAGAAGCAAAAAATTGGACCCATACTTCGGCTAAAATTTGCATTTTTTGGGGAAAAAGTAATTTTTAAAGACTTTACTTTATATGATCAACAAAGTAATTTCCTGAATGCACAAACAATTTTGAAATTAGCAGATAGTTTTGTAATTAAGAAATTATCAAATTTCTATTGTCAAAAACAATACACATAATAGCAGAATTACATCTTAAACTTGTCGGATCTCAGTGATTGGTGGCATATTTGGTACCAAATTGTTCCAAAAAGATTCATCTAAATGTTCATCTAGCCTGTTTGGACATAAAATATTCGGAAGACACTCTATAGGACATAAACACAGTGTATGACTTTCTTTTGTTGAGCACTTTACATACATTGCAGTTGCATGTTCCCGTCGAGAGGTCTGATCAAAAACCAAATAATTGATAATGTTTATGATACATCTTTGAAGTATTATAATGGTTAATAACAATTCGTAGACGTGGTGATTAAATCATCCCATCTTGTGACCCTGGGGATAATGTTAATGGAGAACGCCTCCTTTAATGTCGTCCATATGAGGATTAAGTGGAGTAGTCCAGTATTGTTCCCTAGTATACAGGGACGACGGGAGAGTAATATTTCGAATTACCCCTTTATACGTGTAGACGCATTTAATGAATATAAACGAGCACGTTCGACTGCGCGTAGACACATAAACGGCTGCGCCGCATAATTAACCTTCCTAATTAACCGTTGGGTTTGTCTAAGCCTATTGAAATTGGTTGAAAATATTGTATCGGATGTAAATAACCATTCCACCATACCATATTTTAATTATGCTGATAATTTATAGTCTAGTCATGGTAATAGTTTCCGGAATAGTTTAGCCTAATCCTTTTGGGTAACAATAGTATTGCCACCCCCCCCCCCCCCCCCACCCCACCCAACCCCTTCACCTGTCGGTAAATGTATGCTACAGTGTGTATTAAATCAAAGAAATTCCTAACTTTTTTTGAGCAGTTTACATAAATATATACAAATAATATGTTTTACCAAAATATGTCTTTTGCCGCCCAAACAGTATTATCGCTTTTGTCTGTTGTTCAATTTGGCAAGTGTTATACCTTTTACTAGTTTTAGAATAAACATTTCTACTTGTAGTTGGTGGTTCAAAATCAAGAGAAATATGTATCTACCTTCAGTGTTAAACAATATCTTCGAAAAAAGATTCTTCGAAAACAGAATCAAATTGTTTTTTCAAAAAAAATGGATAGCAATGACTTAATTTTTTAGACCATTTATATAATAACACTACACGTGTCAATGAACCTTTTCATGACCATCCCGATAACTAATTACGTCATATCATTCTATATTAACAATAAACAAATGATGACATTACCAAATTAAGACTTTTAAATTAAGACTTGAAATTAAGACTTGTATTTTTAGATGTAAATACATCTAAAAATATGATACTTTAGACATTTTGACAATCATTTTTTGTTTGTAATTTGTTGTAATCGGACTGTTTGCCTCGTGAACAAGAGAAGTATGCAGATTGCCCAATGTCATTTGACGATAAGAACAATAAAAATGTAAAAAACCCCATATATTTTGGCTTAAAAAGATGTTTTTAGGTAAAAAAGTTATATAACAATGGACGTTATTTTTGGGTTTTGAGATTTTATTGCACTACACATATACACAAATAGTTGTACAACACTTGGGTGATTGAAACTGATTATTTCATGTATTTTTGAGAATGATAAACTTTTTCTTTATAACTGATTATTTATCAATTATACATTTTCTATGTATTGTTCTAAAATTTAAGAAACAAAGCCAAAAAAGGATTCGTTTATATATTATGTCAACTTTATTAAACATTAATAAAGTCTGTAAGAAAACTTGGGCGTAAAAATGTGTTCATCATGTAAAAAACCATAAAAAATAAAATATTTAAATTTAAAAAAATGAAAATAATCCAATATTTACTTTTTAACCTTTTTTGAGCTGTTTAAGTATTTATGACACCCGCTTTCTTTTAACCCCCAAAAACAAATATGAAGCCTTATCTTTAAAATAAAGCAACTTCTGAAGAAATGCGATGTCTGAAACTACCTCTAAACATGAAATAAGAAGAAGAAAAATCACCTAAAAACACACATTTTTGGCCTAAAACATTGTCTGACAACTAACAATTCCGTTTTTTCATTTCTACTTAAATCTACCACGCACGCGTAATGTCGCAGACCGTAAGGTGCGTACGCGTTCGTGGCGCAAACTGGGTCTTTTCATGGGCGGGTAAAAGGAAGCCGTCCGGTGGCTAACAAAGAGAGAAAAAGGACTCCAATTAACTTTAACTCCCGGGCGTGTTTTTGTATGAGTTAAACTATAACAGTATGCATATGATCAGGAGGTAAAAAAGGATCAGATGGCGGGTTAGGGTTAATAAAGGAACTGGGAGCGTAAACCGTAGGCCTTCATCCAGGAACACATTATGTGTTAAACATGTTATTGTTAAAGTGATTGCGGATTGCGGTGGTATAATGTCAGTGCCTCAACATCCCATCGCGGACCCATCTATGCGCGCAGGCCACAACGGGCCCTCATCATGCCTATCATGGGATGTCTTTTATATAAATGGGAATGTTACAGGGCCGGTGTGAGCAAACATTTAGCTCCAATCATATCTTTAACTCTCGGGTGTGTTTTTGTCCCGGTTTTTATGAGTTAAACTATGCATGCATGATCAGGATGAAAAGAGTCATGAAGGGGGGGGGGGGTTCAGTCTGCATGCGCCAGGAATCAAACCCAGACCTTTAGCGTGCAGTGCAAGTGTGTACAGTGTTGTAGTTTAACACTACAGCAATTCGGATAGGCCCTAGGCCAATCATAGGATGTCTGTTATATAAATGGGAATGTTACATGGATATCGGTGTGCGCAAACATGCGTGATTTAAATACATATATGATACGTTCATGACGTTTAGGCATGCCTACGGAGGAATAATCAATGTCGACACACAGTTCTCAAGACTGGGCACAGATGGTCATGACGATAGACCCCTCCTCTCGCTGACTCTAAAACTAAAAGACCTCTGAACTAAGATCCCAATATAAAATCCTAGGCCTAATAACACATGTACTGAATTACATGGATATGCACATGGGGTAGCCTACCTGGATTTAAGGGCACATGAGGTTCCTGTATTATGGGCACCTGTGATAACTGAATTTTAAGAGTATACACATCCCATAAACCCCTAACCCGAGAACCGTCCAACCCACGAACCACGAAATCTAGTATTACAATATTTCCACCATTTTAAGACGCGATAGACAAAATGTAGCTTATTCAAATAATGAGAATAGTGATTTTGTTATTTTACACTAAAAAGGCGTTTTTGGCCAAAAAAGGACGAATATAAACTAAAACAAATTGCGTCTTGAGAAAATCTTATTCCGTATATTCAGTTTAACCTATGTAGCAAATATGGCCGTTTTGTGAAATCTGTAACGATAATGGCATTCTAGGTCCTTTTTTTAAAGGTCTGTTAAATGGCACTGTTCAGACCCAACCGTCAGCAACACTGCACATTGTTATTAGTATGACTTATAGCACGAGGCAGCGTAGCTGCCGAGTGCTATAAGTGAATTAATAGCACATACACAGCCAGTCCAGAGTTCCACAAATTTCACTTATCGTACAGCTTCAGAGTGCTATAAATTTTACATCGTAAATAGCCTGATTAATTATATCCCAACTTGGTGTGTGTGTATTAAAACTTCTAAGTTCTATCAGTGTCCAACTGTGCAGGAGTTTGTACAGCAGAGTTCTGCCACATAAATCATCACTAATACCAGTACTGTCGATGAGTGCTATTAATTCCTTATAGCTCTCGGCAGCTACGCTGCCTCGTGCTATAAGTCATACTAATTATAGTAGGCATAGCACAATGCACACACACAGAGTCTGCCACTGGGAGCATTACACCAGTGAACAACAACATATGAAGAGCTGTGTTGCATAAAGGCCTACATCCACTTCTACCTGTTACTCATTTTGCATTATTGAATGGATGGCTATTCACGATGTGGAATGTGGTTTGTATTGTTGCCTCAATTGGCGTGCATGGATGCACTAATCCAAGTCATGAAGACAGCCATGGAATATTTGGATTAATTAATCATGCAAAATGAGTAACATGTAGGAGTGGTCTGTAAGCCCTTAATGCAAAACAATCTTTTCATATAATGTATGCAGCTCCACTTTGAAAAACACTCCTATATAAAATTAATTATCCTCACATTGGGCACTCCCTGTAGGGCAGTGAGCTTGCCATATTATATGGTAGTCATGACATTGGACTATATAACCTTGATCCAGGTATAAATACTTATCATCCGGTTTTTTAGTTATGACTGTTTTTACCAATTTTCGAAATTTGCTCTGAACTTGAATATATTGGGCCAATTTAAATAAACCTAACCTGAGATATTGTACTAAACAATCCATTTAGTGATATGCTCAGATTTTGCATCCTTTGAGTGCCCAATGTGAGGAAAAGACTGAGAATTTAAATATGGGTATTTAAGAAATGGAAAAGCTTGTTTAATTTCTAAATCCATCAATATTTGTCAATCAAATTGGGTATACATGTTATATATCTATTACCGATCACTCTTATGATGGGGAAAAAAACTGTCGGACATTGCTCATTTGCATATTAATGACTTGAATAGATAATTAGCTAATTTGCATATTTAATGAGCTTATGAAACTAAATTATAGTTTAAAAGATTGGGTATCGTACAATTAGCCATAATACCAAGTTTGATTGCAATACACCATTCACATCTGGATTTATAACATTCACGCATATTAATTAGCTGGACTTAGTCACTTTTTTGATTGCGATCAGTAAAACTGGTCAAAATGACCAATTCACTAGCTTATTTTAGCTTAATGCAATATAATTTTACCATATTTTTAAATTTAACATGGTATATAGATATTCAATTGTTAAAGAAATATGTGTAAATGGTGTTTTAAATGTTACATTATTAACAAATTGAGCTCGCTAAATCCTGATAAATTATATTTGTGGGCATTGTTACTGTTTTTGGCAGGTTTTCGGCCATTTTCCGAGTATCTCAAAACACCGTACCACAAGAATGCATTGACCGATTGTCATAATTATTTTTGGAAAATAAATCTTTCATTGCAATCTTTCATTTGAATCCAATTTTGTACATGTCTCAATCATTTGAATGTTATGTGTGCTATGCCTATTAATAGCACTCATCGACAGTACTAGTAGGTAAAGGAGGTCGATCCTGTAATACCAGGAGCGGAGTGACCATTCCCCTTTCAAAGCGATAGGGCCAGACTCACTCCTTTTTATAATGTTGCTGTATGGGGCTCGCTACACCTCCTCCACAGCGAGTCTGTTACCTTCCCAGCACTGAAGAATGCCGGTACCCATTTAAGTACACCTGGGTAGAGAGGAGTAATTGCGGTAAAGTGCCTTACCCAAGAGCACAACATGTTGACCACAGCGAGACTCGAACCCACAACCTTTAGATCATGCGTCCAGTGCTCTACCCACTGCGCCACACATGCCCATAAAGTACTAGTATTAGTGATGATTTATGTGGCAGAACTCTGCTGTACAAACCCCTGCACAGTAGGACACTGATAGAACTTAGAAGTTTTGATTCAAGCAACACTGATCAAGATAAACAATCATCTACTAAAAAACAACAACACCAAGTTGGGATATAATTAATCAGGTTATTTACGATGTCAAATTTATAGCACTCTGAAGCTGTACGATAAGTGAAATTTGTGGAACTCTGGACTGGCTGTGTATGTGCTATTATTATAAATAAGTACGCCTATAAAGTGCAAATTGTCCCTTAAAAGACCAATAAGTGTTAATGTCGACGCATTTGTCTGACAAAGTAATTTTAAAGTACAGTTTTATCAATGTAATCTAAAGTGAAACCAATAATAATTGTACGTGTTTATTGTGATTTTATAGCAACAGACGGAGGACCATGATGGCTGATCTTCGTCTGATAGGTGGCGCTATTGTTCTTCTACTCTTAGGATTGACCAGCACTGTCAGGTAAGCATTATTTATCATTCAAACGTTGATCAAGTATAAAATTAACGGGAAAAGTGTACTTTAGGTCCCAGATTCTGGACTGTGCTAGAATCGTCCGATACTGGAACACCCAGTATCGCTCGATACTGGTACAAAAGCAGTGTTCCAGTATCGGGCGATACTGGAACAAAAATGTACCTAGGTCAAAAAAAAATCGCACGGTCAATTACATTTTACTTTCTCTTAACCAAACTCCCGCTCGTGCTTGTGACAATTAAAGGCTATATTGGGAGAAAAGCGGGTCAACAATTTGGGAACTTCTCTATAGTGTGTACTCAAGTGTCAAGTTAATTTTCCATATCAATTCATTCATTCACTTCCAAACCATGCATGCAATGTGCAGTGCCTCACTACTGGGTATGCGCAATTATATTTGTTTGGAAATGGAGTGCGAAGATAGTCACCGATGGAGGGCTATTTATGATCAGGTGAACGGGAACAACAGGAGCTAGCTATAGCCGCTTGAACGAAAAAAATGGGTAATTGAGTTACGAAGCTACCATCAAAAAACTTTTCATTTTGGGGACGATTTTTCCCTTTTACACTCAAATTTTGAAGATAGTATCAATATATTTTTGTGTGTGGAAGTGCCATTTTTGTAAAATTCTGTTTTGGTGATGAAAATTAATAGACTACTTATTGCTTTAAATATTCCGTTTGAACGGATTGTTTGTGTGGTTAAATTAAATAGATATGAGCATTTTAAATCAAAATATGGGCTAAAAATTGAGGATTTAGCCTGGGAAGCGGGGTGATGGGTGTAAATTCTTAACTTGACACCTAGAGTTGATATAAATCACTCTCGCCCACGCTGGGGATCGAACCGGGGCCACCAGCGTGAAATGCGGGCACCTAGCCGATTACACTAACAGGGTCGCTGGAAAAAGTTAAAGGGGCACAGAGAGATTGGCGATAAAAATGAAATATGAAGAAGAAAAAATAGTTTCAATATATAAGGTATAATTGAACCCTGAAAGTAATATTTCATGGGAAAAGGGTTAAAGTGATGGTGCTAGATAGACATTCTGGTGGAGCCATATATGTGCCGAATTCTGCTGGTAATCTACATCGAAATCACCCAATTGTGAAATATTTACATGATATAGGCCTACTGCCAATTAAGGTAAACAGTTTCAGATGGTAGTTAATATATGCTTAAGTATTACTTTGGTGCAAAACACCCAATTTCCAGGAAAATTGAGGGCGCACTCCCATACGTATTTCTCAATGCCCCTTTAACTTTTTTGAGACCATTTGGTAGCTTATCGGATCATGCCACGAGATAGACCTGTCAAGCACGCGGTACAGCAGCTATTTGCTGTGTCCCGCAACGTGTGAGTTATCCATTGTGCGTGTGTTAATTATCTGATGCGTTTGTATTAAAATATATTGCGTGTAAATCCCGTTTTTTCTAAATGCACTGAATATCACAAAATATTAGGGTAGTATTATAGTTAAATAGGCAACATTTGACGGGAAATTAGTGTAGGGGAGGTTGGGGCAACTGATCCGGTTAAGCATATTTCATGATATATAAGATTAAAGCTCGTGTAAATATTTATGGAATTTCTATGAAAATATCACCCATGTAACTGTTTACATATAACATATAATCAATGTTAAAAAAGATCTAAAGAAAAGGCCAATTACCACTAACTGAAAACTTTACCTGGCACGGACCAGTTACCCCATCATTGGGGCAACTGGTCCTATATGTTCCAACGGTTAGAATACACAGAAATCAGTGAATGACAACACGAAAACTAGGCAGTATTTTCTATACAAACACATTTCCATATTATTTAATATGTAAAAAGGATACATGTCTCATGAAACCAATGTTTTATACAGTTTTCGTGGTTAACGTGTAAATAGCAGTATACTAATGGTGTGCAAAGCAAGCGAAATTTTCGACTGCACATTTATTAGATAAAACAGTATGAACCTAGTTAAATGGTTACATGGTTGTGATATTCAGATGCCCCATACATTTGTCTATATATACCCCTTTCTTTAATGGTTTTAATTACTTCATATAATCATCATTTAGTACTTATAATAAACCATCTTGATTTTTAGCCAGCTTTTCATGTTACAGGGGATCATCAGAAGTTAGTCAATATGACAATGATGACCCAACGGTTAATATACACAAAAGCAGTGGATAAAATAAATAAATCATGATATTTCGTCATTGCAAATACCTTTACAGACACCATTCAAAATATAATAAAGATGTAATTTATAATACCGAGGTTTTAAACTATTCTAAAGCAATTTCATGTCATATTGTAATCCTTCAATAGCAGAAATAGTGGTATCATACCCAAAATGCCCCAAAATGTCTAAGAACTAGAAAGAATGTGAATTATTTCATAATCTATTCACATTTCAATACCAAGTCATGTTTTATTGAAACTAACAACTAATTTTCAAAATGAATTTTACAATTTTGATTAAGTTTTTGCAGGCGGACCAGTTGCCCCATACCCCTTCGGACCACTTGCCCCAACAAATTACTTCGCACTTTGTCGAGATGAAACATTATTCAAACACGCCTGTGACGTAATAAATGTTACGCCAAAATGTTTTAAAACATACCACCATTTGTCATAATAATCAATAACTCCAATACATTTCAGAAAAAGGCAAAACTGCATTTTTGTTTTTTGCCATTACACAGATTTCTGCAGCCAGCGAGTATCTTTGAATTCGCAAATATTACGGCTTTCGGGTCCTACAAGTAGACGAGTGTCTTTAGATAAAATAAGAAATGGTGTACTTCGTTATTTGCAAATTCATAAACTAATAACTCTACCAAATGAATACCCGTGAAATTGATTTAAGTTGAAGCATTCTTTAAGGGGGGACTTAAGGAAGTTTTTTGTTGAATTTTGTTAGTGCTGTAATTATTGAACCATGACTCAAGTGTATATAAAAGTATATCTTTTTGGAAAGGAAGCGGATCAGAGAATCCAAATTTGGCATCAATTTTGACCAAAAATGTTGATTTATTTTAGAAAATCACAAAAAAAATCACTTTTTTGACCCAATTTATTTTTGTTGAACAAAGCTAACAAACATAATTTTGAGTTTAAAATGCCCAAATCACTTGATGATGATGTTAAGACACTAATGAAGGGACGATTTTTTTTAAAACCTAATCCAATATTTTTTGAAATTTTGACAAAAAGTTTAAAAATTAAAAAAAATCAATTTTCACGTTTTTTGGCACTTTTTGGTCAAAATTTTCAAAAATATTAGATTAGGTTTTATAAAAACATCGTCCCTTCATTAGTGTCTTAACATCATTATAAAGTGATTTGGCCATTTTTTACTCAAAATTATTTTTGTTAGCTTTGTTCAACAACAAAAAATTGGGTCAAAAAAGTGAATTTTGTGATTTTCTCAAAAAATCTACTTTTTTGGTCAAAATTGACGCCAAATTTGGATTCTCTGATCCATTTCCTTTCCAAAAATGTATACTTTTATATGCATTTGATTAATAGTTCAATAATTACAGCGCTCACAAAATTCAAAAAATCAAATCAAAAACTTCCTTAAGTCCCCCTTAAATGATAATATTGATCGCAAATCCGAACTACCAATGTCCCATGTTAGCTATATGCGCCATTTTACGTTTACATTTCAACCACAACCTATGGTTTTAATCATATTTCGGAAAGTCCCTTGCACACTACAATATAGCAGCCATCAAATGTAATATGCACTCTTAAGACGACTGTACTGCATGTATTTATTTACTGTTGCATATCTGTCAATCATATAAAGTACATTAAACATGATCTAAACCCATCTTCATATATCGCCCATACTATCTGTGAATTGTCAATCAGTCACTCAATGAGGTGGCTTCAAAGATCTGGAGAATATCACATGTGTAAATACCCTAAAGTTCCAAATGTTTTGGATTGTAGAAGGTAAGGATATATGTCAAGTTTCAACAAAAGTCGTACTGTTCAAAATAAAGGAGTATGCCTATACAATTACAAAATCCTTCATTTCGGACCACTTGCCCCACAGACCAGTTGTCCCATATTCCCCTAGGCCTATCCAAAATCACCTTAACCCTAACCCCCGAGGCACCTTTCCAAAGATTTGTTTCGCGGCCAAAAAGCGAGGGGGGAGGGGAAAGGGCCCCGCGCCCTCGGGGCTTGAACCTCGGACCTCTGGGTTTAAAGGCAAACGACTTACCGCTAGGCCACGGGGTCATCCATACTTGGCTCAGTATACCTCGCCAAGTATATACCCTGGGGGCCATTATTTCATCGAAAAACTGCCAAACCGGGTTGTACAAGCTCACCGCATCGTAGTACTCAAGAGTGTTAGGGTTAAGTCACATTATGAATGTGAAATATTTCAATTTTCATTGAAAATATATATTCAATTTTAAACAATTTAAATTAAAAACATTAAATGCCTAAATGAATAATGATGATAACCTGGATGATGATGTTCATGGTGAAGATGTTCTTGAATCAAAATTAATATCATTAACACTTTCCACGTACGCGGCTATTACTTTGACCATACAAAACATATTTTTCAGAAATCTTTCCCAACTTGCAAAGTCTTATCTCAAGAATTACTGAACCAATACTAGGCATGTTTGTACTTATTTTAATGCATTCATTTCTCATGGTGATTCCAATAGTTTTGATTTTTTTGTGTTGAAACATTTTGTGAAATTTTGGACTGCTGCGTGGAAAGTGTTAACATTTCTATGATTTGTACTTTTGTACAGGTCCAATAATGACGATGAATCCCCAGATGGAGATGAAGAGCACGTTTGTGACTATATCATTATTGGTGGCGGGACAACAAGTTTAACTCTTGCTGGGAAGTTAGCTGAAATACCACACTGGAAAGTCTGCGTCTTGGAACGAGGACCGATGGAAGAACAAATGGATGGCTGGTACACCAATAACTACAAATTTACAAGCCCCCATGATCCATTTTGGCTAACACAACCCGCTCTACAAACCATGGTTACGAACAGCCATGGGTATCTATCAAACGCGAACAAGGATGGGCGTCTTGTCTACATCCCTCGATATCGTGGACGTGGTGGCACATCTCGTGTTTATGGAGCAATAGCTAGACGGGCAAGTCCTGCTGTTCTGGAAATGTGGCCTCAAGGCTGGAAACATGATGACCTCACACAGTATTACATCCGCAGTGAAGATCACTATTGCTTCTATGACTCACAAGATGTGACCGGAATATCGGAAGAAGATTGCAAAAAATGGCACGGCCAAGGTGGTAAAATGCAATTAAACACCCAACTTGAGGAAGCCTTCCAGAACTTTCCCAGACAAATGAAGTATCTGTGTGAAGACGAATCCATGCCCTGGAATGGCTACGCTTCCGATTATAATGGTCCGGAGGGAGATCGCACAAGTTGCAGCGTGTTTCAACAGTTTAAGTTGCGAACTGATTATGATTACAATCCGACTCAAGAAGCTCGTCAAAACCGTGCATCCAAAACGGCTCGTGGTAGCAGTTACACCGGCTACTATAAGGACAATACGAACAAACCACTCCTCTTCCATTCTTCTCCTGTGACCAAAATATTGTTCAAAGATAACAAGGCTGTTGGAGTTCGCTACCTCTATGTACCAAGTGGCCGTACGCATACGATGAGGGCTCGGAAGGAGGTTATTGTAGGGGCTGGATCTTTCGATACCCCTCATTTACTTCAGGTCAGCGGTGTCGGACCGAAAAAGCTGCTTAACGAGATCAATGTTGACGTGGTGGCCGAAAATGAACATGTTGGACAACACTTATGGGATCACATATCTGTTCCTTACGTACTGAAGTTAAGCAAGGAATCAGATGATCTCTGCTGTAAAACCGATGAAGATGAGGAACCAACAGTCGTTATTGATGGCAAGAAATATAATACCAAAGACTTGTCTTCTATCAACGGACCGTTTTCTTGGATATTGCATTTACGGTCTAACGTAACTCGAGAGCCAGCCGATATGTCTGACATACAAATATATGTCATGGGAAACTCTAAGCTGTTTGATGAAACAGGTGCATTATGCACCGATGAACAACCAGAGTATGATCATGCTGAAGATGAATATGAAGACCAAACAGACGAAAACGAAGGGACAATTCGTATCATTGACCAATGGCCTGAATACCGTGGTTATGTCAATGCGGTGACTGCGAACGTTTTCGATAAGCCCGTATTAGAATACGGATGGACCTACTCTAACGATGGTGAAAAAACCCAAGAGTTTAAGAAAGTATCAGCATTGTTTCGAGATCAGGTTCGGATGCTACGAGATATGTTCTTTGGTAAAGATGTCCATAAATCCTTGAAGGAATTGATAATAGATGAGGTTCAACCAGGACTGCACGTACAAACCGACGAGGAATTAGATACCTGGATGAGGGGGATGCTGGTTTCTGCGTTGCATCCAGTAGGTACATGTAAAATGCCTGAGTGTGCAGATGAGTTCTTACAGGTGCACGGAGTATCTAACTTGAGAGTGTGTGATGCATCCGCGTTTGCGACCCAAATCGACGGCAATCCAGGAGCCACGCTTTACGCTATGGGTGAAAAACTTGCCGATATGCTTAAATTCCAATATCTCAAGTTTATAAAAGTAGCTATAAGAAAAGAACTACCGACTCCAATCGACAACGAAAGCTCCGATTTACTTTATGAATCAGCGATTGAGATGATTTTGTCAACCACCAAATGTATAGACGGCTCGGTGTCTGTTGAAAGGTTATCAACTGGAAAGGACACGTCTGCATTGATAGTCAAGTGGTCTCTCTTGTGTAACGAAGATTCAAATGAACGCGAGATTGCAGATAATGTAGCTATGATAGCATTAGGCCTGGTTCCAACGGACGGTTGCAGTCTAGGTGACTATCCACTCTTCAACCGAGATGAGGCGACTTTGCCTGAGAGAGCGCCTACACCAAAACATGCATCCTCATCATATGTCTTTGTTGTTTGGTGTCAATTCTTCGATGAGGTCTCCCCTGATGAATTGTGGACCAATGTTGGTAACTGGAATGGTGACGACGGAGGCAAAGTTCCCGACTCGGAGAATTGTTTCAAGTTCAGCTGCGATCCTGAAATGTGCTCCATTTTGAATTACGCTAATGATGCTAAGAGAGAACTGATTTACAAGGAACCGGATATTAACTTGCCCGTAACTGATTATATATCAACCAAGAAGGTCGTGTCCAGGAAGAACGATACATCGTCTGCATTTATGCGTACCGGATCAATGATTTCTAATCCAGGTGTAGATTGGTATCAAGACGTAGCTGGTTATGTGCTGGAACATATATATGCAAGTTCAGGCCGTCGATATGCTCGGGAATATCCCCCTTTAAATACCCAAGATGGATGGTGGACACAAGACTCTGACGGAATCTTGTATTATGAAATGAAGGGCATATACTCTGGTACAAAGGTGGCTTCATTCGACCTTGACGGAACTATTATTAAGACAAAGAGTGGCGAGACATATCCCATAGACGAAAACGATTGGGAGTTTACATCTGACGAAGTGAAAGCAAAACTTCAGGAGAACCACAGCAACAAGATAAACAACGTCATCATGAGCAACCAGAATGGGATCGGGCTTGGATATCAAGATAAGGCTGAATGGATGGCAAAGGTGGAACAGGTGACGTCACAATTAGGTGTTCCAATGTACGTAATGGCGGCCACAGAAGACGACGACTATCGTAAACCTAAAACAGGCATGTGGGATTACTACAGTTGCACTTTGAACAAATTCAACACGATCGACAAAACCGATGCGGTGTATGTTGGAGATGCTGCTGGGCGTCCTTCAGACCACGGAGACTCTGACAAAAAGTTTGCTCAGAATATCGGTATCGCATTTAAAACACCCCAGATGTACTTCGGTAACCGGGTTCGGCACTTGGGACAAGATTTGACGTGTAGAGCTATAAATGATTTAGACTGAAAAATGGGATTTGATTATCACCCTTCATCCTATATATTGATAAAAGTAGAGGGAAATTGGTGTCGGGAAGTCATGAAATGTTTCTTTAATTTAGCCAGGTTGAACTTGTTTTGTGTTTGTGTTTTGTGTTTTGTGTTTGTGCAGCGGGTCTGCAATTTCAATCATGTTCTTAACCTGTGTAAATCGTAGTGTAGCTTAAGGAATAACTCGTCGCTGTTCTGACATACCGGCACATCTCTTTACTTATTTCTGTTGTGATGTGCCGGTATGTCAGAACAGCGACGAACTGTATTATAATTGTTTTATCACAGTTGATTGCAGTGAGCAAAACTTGTTTTTTGCTCTCTCATTTTTATTTTTATTTTTCTGCAGCCAGCTGTGACAACTTTTGTAAAGCGCTTTGAGAATGTTTTGTTATTTGGCGCTTGATTAAAATAATATTATTATGGGATATTATTATGGATACATTTTTGAGAAAATAAGTTTAAAAAATAAAACTTAATAAACGAATATGCACGGTTCCCTAAGAAAGGGTATACTAAGTTTGACATGTTAAATTGACTGTCTTTAAATTTAGGAACAAATACAATATCAAATATACACCTGGAAAAAAGTATCGCACCGCTGGTTTGTGGCAAATGTGGCCTCAAGGATCATTTGTTTTGCGTAAGCTGTCCAGCAAAATGTTATGCAACAAAAGGGCCACATTTGAGTTTGTGACGTAATCGATGTAATGTTTTTCAAGGCCAATGGGGGAAATGCATGTTTTTGTCTCCACAGACGTTTGATAAAACTCGGCCCGGCATTATCATAATTTATATCCTCCATTTCTATAAATGTTAACATGGTTAAGGGGGTAGCCTAGTACAGTATTTCTGATAAATGCACTGACCCCAAATTGGTAATTTTGACCAATATGCGGAAATGTGGTAAAGCCCATTCTCAGTTTACTTAAGGGGGACTCAAGGAAGTTTTTTTCTTTTTTGTGAGTGCTGTTATTATTGAACTATTAATCAAATGCATACAAAAGTATACATTTTTGGAAAGGAAATGGATCAGAGAATCCAAATCCAAAATGAGTAAAAAATGCCAAGAATTGCTTAATTCTAATGTTATGTCACTAATCTAGCGATTCTCTCATTTTTTCACCTAAACTTGTATTTTTTGAAATTTTAACCAAAAAATGCCAAAATGATTTTTTTTTCTTCATTTTTTTCACCTTTTTGGTCAAAATTTCAAAAATACGGCTTTAGAAGAAAAAAATGAGAAAATCGTCCCTAGATTAGTGTCTTAATAGTATAAGCAATTTTGGGCATATTTTACTCAAAAATAATTTTGTTAGCTTGTCAACAACAAAAATTGGTCAAAAAAGTGCATTTGATTAATAGTTCAATAATTACAGCACTCACAAAATTCCAAAAAGTCCCCCCTTAAGAAAGCATATCTTGAATTATTGGTATTGTTCTAGCATTTTAAACCTTAGCATAGTTATTCCTAACCATAGTATCCAAATTATTGTAGAATAATTAGTTTTAAGAACAGTTGAATCTTAGTCATGTACCAATGTTTGCCGTGAAATGGATATATTATAATAGTATATTACAAAAATAGTCTCATCAAGCAGATTGTTATTGGAGAAACTCAAGATATTTTAAATATTGAACAATGGAAATATAATTGCTGTATATTTGGCTGATTTAGTGCAAATTGACATCAAAATCAGATGTAAACAATGTTATGTAACAATAATCAGTCAAATTGGAACAGGCAAGTTTATTTACATAAAATCTTTTTTTTACAAAACCGAATCAACCCAAAGATTTGCATAATGTCAATAAATCATGCAATGCTTTACGAATCTAATACAATATTTGTATTTCAGTTAAGCAATTTTGGATAAGTATGGATTGTATTTTTTTGATACGCCCTGTAATGTTCCAAGATAATCGTTCTATAACCCAACTAAGAGGTGTGTTATCAGTCTGAAATGTCATTATGCATTTGTACATCAATAACCATCATTAAATAGTAATACTGATGAGAAAACAAACTAAATCTTGTGGTTGTCTCACTGTCACACAGGTCGTCAACTCAGGTTAAGTTAAACATCCACCCTATGGGTAACCGTATTTCTCTTAGTGTTCACTATTTTATATAGGCACATCATACAGTCATGAAACCCCCAATTCTAGGACACAGGACACAGGATGGTACTTAGGCCTAAAAAAAGAGGTTTGATTGGCGTAACATGACCAAAACAAATAGGGTAGGTCGGTCGGGATTTTTTTTTTTTTTTATATATTTTTTTAAATTACCTACTTTTGAACACTTAAAAGACAGCAGTACACACAAATGAAGCCGGGCAAAAATGTATCGTTGTGTTCAACAATATATCATTTCGATGGGGACTTAAAATAGCCGAAAATGAAAGCAAACAGTCAAAAACTTTAATACTTTTTTCAATTTTTATAAATATATATATATAATTTCTTTTTTTTTCTTCTTTTTTTTCCCCCTCAAAAGAATAAAAAATATTCAGGGTCGGCGATGTATTTAGGGTCGGTCGGGTTACGCCAATCAAACTTTTTTTTTTTTTAGACCTTAGGTAAAACCACTGGCACTCAGCATGCTCAGTGAGGTCTGCACGTATGCCTATGTATATAGGACGATGTCGGTATCATCTTTTGGGGGGGCGAAGCCACCCTTATAGCATGTTATTGCAAAAACTTACACATTTTGGTCTTTCTAGACATAAGTGGGGGCCGCCATGTTTGTAGTCTTTGTAAATATACATGTACCTATGCAGTTTATTTCAACAGTCCTGCAGTCTATGATGGAGTCAAAGCTATATTTGTTTAGCCTTGATGATTCAATCAGAGAGATGTTATTAGACTCCCAACAGAGAGACATAATAGCTTATCTTGTTTAACTAAGGAGAAATCTCCCAATTGTGTGTTGTGGGGTTGTCTAATAAATCAAAAAAGCTTTGAATAAATGGTGAGTTGTGGCTGTCATATATACCTAGATTGTTCTTCAGACGGTACCCCCCCCCCCCCCCCCCCCCCCCCTTCCATGCACACAAATCAACTTTGTTGGTTTCCTGTGCTATTTTTAGACTGCAGTGTTTTGATTTGTTTTTTGGTTTGAATTATCGAAAATACATACACCATTTCCATGGTATTTTGTTTGGTATGCAACAGAAAATGGTTACAAAACATGCTTCTTTCTCTTGGATCGCCCCCATTCCATTTCAATGGAATTTTTATTCATGTTTTAGATGAACATGTGATAGTGCTCATTTTATTTAGGCTCCGATCCGTAAATGCCTAACCTACTAACAGGTATCGTGGCGACACAATAAACATGAATTTGTGGATCAGCGAAGTGTGGGCGCGCAGATCATTATCATGATTTATGCACAGCGAAGTTGGGAGAATTTACAGAGTACATGCGTACGTACGTACGTACGCGTACGTGTTTTACAAACACCGCATACAATAGCCTAAAGACCAACAAATAATCAAAATGTAACAAAACCACCTTTCTGGGGTGATGAGGTAAAAAAATGTGACCATGAAACAATTGAAAAGGTTTGCGTGCTTTAATCTTTTTCATGATTTGCCTTTTACTTGAAATATTAAATTCCCGACCCGTCTGAAACCATAGTCCCCTGTCCGGCGTCCACATATAGATGAGGTGACCTATGATGTCATGTATTACAAATGGGACACCCTCTGTTGTTTCCCTCCAGGCAGAATATACAGTATAGTTAATGAAGACAACATGGGAAATTTCTTTCTAATGAATTGTAAAACTCATTTAGTTTTAGTTTTTGTGTGTGAAATGCGATAGCTTATAGCATTCCTTAGCAAGTGTAAAGACAGTTTTGATATGAATTTGCTGTGACACCACAATCTAGTTAGAAACCCTGATCTGGCCTATGTAAACTATAGGAACTCTTGCCCGGTGTGTTTTGTCTCAAACCAACAGAGGGCGTCCTAAATGTCAACAAATGTCACCTCATCTATATACACGGAATGAAGCGTGAAACTATTATAGTGACTTAAAGGTAGATGTTCCGATTTTCATTTTGAAGTTTTCTATTCTACATGAAAGGTCATCCTTAAAAAAGTCGTGTTCCAAAGTTTGAGTTGCATAGCTCTAATGGTTCTTATTTTAGACGCACAAGATGCTGTGAACTGTACCCATTGAGTAGTACACAAACGATATCGGTGGTTACCACCATTCGCGGTAATTCGACGTTATTTCATCGATTTCTCCATAATTATACCGATTTAGGCCGTCAAATTTCAGTATGATGATGAGAAAAATACGAGCTTTCATATGATATGAAAATCTTCGTATGTTTGAAATAATTTTGTGTTACGAAAATGTGATCGGGTCATCTACCTTTAAATGGTAGAGACGGCGCCCTATACTTTACTGTGCAGGCTGTTAGCTTCAGGGGGACTATATCTCCTTCTACACCTGCAATATAAATATGAAACATTTTGTTTATGATCACGAGCTATAATCATTAATGATTAATAAAAAACAAATCAATATAAAACATGCAAGCATCATGAATCAATATTGAATAATATCATATCAAACGTAATATATACATTACTGTAAAAGAAATGTGCCCTAATAAATGTTCCGTGTTTGTAATTCCCAGGAGATAAAATAATGACGCGGTGGACTTCGGATATGCTATCTGTTATGAACCTTTCACTCTTTCTGTGGTTTTAATCACGTTTTGTGTGTATCCTTAGGCCTATAACATGATAAATTCTAGGTTTGTGGATACAAACAAATCCTGCCGCATTTATATAATGATGGCCGTGAATTCTGTACATACTCGGAATGGGAGTACGTGATCAATTTTGTTGCGCGCACCAATTTCTGCTAAACTTTGAAGCTTGTTCTAGCGTGTCCCTGTGTCAACAATGTGCACCAAATGGCGTAATTCGTGGGTTGATTTTTCAAAAAGCTTCATCAGTTCGCAAAACAAACTTGGTGTTTTCCTATTATTTATTTACTTTAAAAATACAATCTGGCATTTGACAGTGTTTTTTATGATCTGAAAGACTAAGTAGAATTGAGGAATCTTCACTTCGAAAGTTTGATAAAAGGTACCAACCAGTCGGACGGGTACTTTTGCAATTTTACCCGCCCGATGCCAAATGTACCCGCCATGGGCGGGCGGGCGGGCATCCGGGTGCTAAAGTCCAGCCCTGTTTGCACCTCTGAAAATGTCTTAAAGGCATATTATGTGATCTTTTGCAGAGAGCGCCCTCTATTCATTATTTTTTTTAGAAAGTAGATTTTCTTGCAGATTTACATTTCTGATCATAAATCATACATACATTCCAAGTTACAGAGCGATGCGCTTCCTAATTACCTCAAAATCATGGTTTTAGAGTGAATTTAGAGTGAAAATATAAACTGTCGGTGTTATCCGACAGTTTATTTTCACTCTAAAATCATGATTATGAAGTAATTAAGAATCGTATCGCCCTGTAACTTGGAATGTATGTACGATTTATGATCAGAAATGTAAATCTACAAGAAAATCTTCTTTCTATTTTTTTTTTCGATGTTGAGGGCGTTCCCTGGAAAGATCACATAATATACCTTTAAGAGAGTGACCACTGGAACCCCTTGAATAACTGAGATTTAGACCTTTTTGTGTCTTTTAATTAATTAGAGGCCTAGGCCTACGTGTAATTCCAAAAAGTGAAATTCTATGAATAAAATGTTCTATATGCTAAAGGTTTGAATGTGACAAAAACGAGACATATTTCCGACCACAAAGGAGGCAAATCGCTTGAAAGAAGAATGTTGCTATACCAAGGCACAGGCGTCTACTAGGAAAGAACTGTTAACTTACAACATTGTACAAGGTGCGGGTCTATTACCCTTCAAATGGAATCCTACGTGAGTCTGTGACTCTCCCTTTAAAAGCAAATTGTATATCATTTATTCACCAGCTCCAAAGAAATCCTGGATAACGGTTACTTTCAGTGGTATTGGTCTACTTAGCCCCGGTACTTAGCTTCCTGCCAGTCCCTGCACATATTTTGTAGACTTTTTAAGGGAAGTGTCAACCCTAATATTTTGATGATCAACTTTTGCTTCTAAGTTTGAGAATATTGAATAAAAGTACATAAAAGTATACATTTTTACAAAGGAAATTTGATAAGGAATCCGATGGTGATATCAATGTGATACTAAATAAACTAAATTTTGAGAAATGAACCAAAAAGAGATTTTTTTTACCCCAAATGTTTCAGACAGCATAACTAAAAAATAAAAAATGGTAATTTGTTCTAATATACATTTTTGTAAACAAGACAATTTTTTGTCTAGGAGGCAATTTTTTCTTTTACCAAAATAAGGCTTGGTTTTGGAAATATTGCTAAAAACATCGGAAAAGTGTAAAAGTCGTGTTTTTTGCATACATTTTGCTAGAAATGAATGCATATCTCGAGTTTAAAATCCATAATCGAAAAAATAAAAATTTGCCTCCTAGCGCTGAAAGTCCTCTACACAATGGTAGTAAAAGCTTACCTGATAGTTTGATATGTTTTTAGTTATGTTGTCTGAAAATTCGTAAAATTCCTTCAAATTTGAACTTCTAGAAAACATCGATTTAGTAAAAATATTGACATTTTCCACCATTTAAAGCTAAATTTTCACGGAATACAGGGGCGTGTGACCTAAAAAGCGAGTATACTATTATGAACAATCATTATAAACTATCAGATTCAATTTATATTGTCACAATGTGAAGAAATTGGAAGAAAACTGAAATTTAAATGATCGTAAGATTGGCCTTTGTTTACATTTTTAGACATTGTTTTGCGCTCTTTTGTTTTTCGCGTCTACGTCGCGGATATTAAGCGGCGCGTCTAGTATTACGCGCGAGAAGTTTCAGCGCGCGACGCAATGATCGAACAGCTGTCGCAGCATTTGAAAAGCGCGGAACTCCGCTTAAATTCCCGCCAAATAACCATGCGCCTTTTCCTGACTCAAACTTACCAAAACAACAATTTAAAATCACCCAAAAGAACGGGAAATAATCGCTTCCGATTAGTAACTTATGATGGTAATGATAGAATACATATAAAAGTATTAAATAATAGAGAAATATGAAATTCAATTTTTGAAACAAGTGCCGGGTTGACACTGCCCTTAAGTGGCAAAAGCACGCCATTCATTGCCATTGCCTTGGCCTACATAACTACTAAATTCAGCGTGTGCGGTGGGAGTGCACGAGTATGCAAAATTAACTACGATAAGACCCACCCTTTTCAGCCTTTGCTCTCAACAGCTCAACCATCATGACCATATTGACAGTAACCGTCTATGTCTCAACCAAACATTCAATGTAATATTCCTGGGTAATATTGTTTGTCAATCAAAACCCTAGTTTGAGGGATTATTTCAAAAGTCATTTGTTTTAGTTTACAAGAGACAAGACCAGTGGCGTAGCTGGGATTTTTTTCAGGGGGGGCAAGATTTCTGGAATTTTCGTAAAAGGTTGCCCCAAATTTTTTCCAAGTCACTAAATCGTGAAATTTCACGTAAGTGGGGGGGGGGGGGGGCTCAAAAAATTTCGCACGGTCAAAAAAAAATCGCACAGTACATGTACTACACGTACTATTTTGCCTTATTTGACTATTTGGGCTAAATATACACACAAATAACCACCCGTAATCTCGGTCTTTTATCATTATTTTCCTATTTTCTTTTTTTTTCTCCTTTTTTTTTTTTTAGAGGGGCTGGGGGGGGGGGGGGGGGGGGGGGGGCTCAAATGGGCTTTTTCCGTCAGGGGGGGCATTTGCCCCCCCTGCCCCCCCCCCCCCCCCCCCCCTGAGCTACGCCACTGGACAAGACCCATAATTTGTTCGAATGTTTTGCAAAGTTATGACTCAAGGACCCTCCCTTTACTGTTAGTTTCGCCCGATTATTTTGAACTTTCTTTTAGATCGATTTGGATTCAAAATGCCAACCATACATTCATTTCCATTTCATACTTGGGTGCCCCCCCCCCCCCCCCCCCCCCTTTCACGGATGCGGTCGAATTTGTGATGGGCGTGTCTAAATACATGTAACGGGCCGAATTCAACCAGAACTAAACGAAATCAGTTGTTCATCGTAGATCATTGCACCTGCTGGGCTACCTGGAGCTATTGAACAGGCTTATGGTTTACAGATATCGTCAGAACAGGAACGGGACTATATCAGGGTAAGTCATAATCTAAATGTCTGCATAGGGTGTTCCTAAAAAGGGTGCAAGTGATCTAGTAGGCATACGGGCACTCCAAACTGGGATATTTCAAGCCTCTCGAATATATATTTTTCTACCACTGACTACCTGATTAACTATTCTAAATGTTGCATAAGGAAAACTGAATAAGTTTATCATGTTAAGATTTAACATTCGAGGCATCACTGTGGCTTGACTTGTAACAAGGAACATTTGATTGAATATCAGTATTCCAGTATGCTAAAGGCGTATCAATACATTCGAGCTGATATTATACTATTTGCAAGCTAAAAAGGTTAATATTGCCTACAATATGATATATACTTGATAGTAGGCCAGTCAGGGGCGTAACTACTTTTTTTGAGTGGGGGGGATGAAAATTATCAGACTCAAATACGGCAGGGCTGTCAAGTTCAGAGTAATGTTCAGAGTGAGACTTTTTTAACCTCAAAATATTTTTTTACTCGCTACGCTCGTAAAACTATTGCCCGCCTTTTGTAACCCAAATAATACACCTTTTACAGCTAATGTGTACGCATGTTGGAGTTCCAGGCCTTCTTCCATGCTCCTGGATCACAGTTTTACAGTGGCCACTGATGGTGGTGTTGCCGACTTCTTCATGCATTCCTTGATTGATAGCAATTTGTAAATCGCTGTCGTCATTGTTTTCATTTTAAAATGATAAAATCCAAACTGCAATGAATGAATTGAATGTCCCAGTGTGGTTGTGTCCAACAGTGACGTAGCCAGGTTATTCATATTGGGGGCGAGAAATGAAAATGAACCAACAAGATTGTTTTGAGTAAAGACACGCGCGCGTAGCGCGCGAAACTTTTTGATCTTACACCTATTTTTGGCACGATTGAGGTACATTTTGGCTCTAAACAAGCTTGTACCCACGACTATTTAATTTAGGTGACTATTATGCGCGCGTAGCGCGCGAAATTTTTTCATATGTGTACTTTTGACCATCATAATTCCATGATTCCTCTGGTCAAATGAACCGACAGTGCCAATCTCAACCGACACGACGTCAATATTGGGGGGGGGGGCGATCGCCCCCCTCGCCCCCCCCCCCCCCCCCCCCCCCCCCCCCCCCCCCCCCTCTGGCTACGCCACTGGTGTCCAGTGTGCAGTGTGTGAATCTTTACGCCCACCTATTTGTTTAAATACGTCACTTTTAAAATTATTGGTTATGAAAAATCTGGGGGGGGGGATGATTACATTAGGGCATCCCCCCAGGTAAAAATCTGGGGGGGATATATCCCCCCATCCCCCCCTGTTGTTACGCCAGTGGTAGGCCTATTAGCGTTATATTCAGAAATCGTCCATTGTTTTCTATTTTCAGTATTTAAATCGGGCGGTTATACCTAACTATACAATACGGAGAGAAAACGAAAAAACATGTATTTATCTTTGGATAATTTTCCGTGTCCGTTGTCCAAAATCTCTCTCTGGCTTTGATTGCATCACGACAAAAGCAAAATAGGTATCAATTACACTGCAAAAAGGTTGCTTAAATATTTACTCAACATTTTACACAACGTTGTTGAAGTATGCAACCGCTCAACAGTTGCGTAAAATTTACCCAACACCGTTGGATAACATGTATTCACCAACAGTTGAACAATTCCAGTTACTCAGCAGTTGCACAATTTTAATTACACAACAGTTGGGTATTATTAATTAACCATTTGTTGGGCATTTTGTGACTGTTGCTTAATTTGTGAATTGTTTTCATTATATATTGAGCATTTTTGTATAGCAACTGCTGCTTAATTTATCAAATGTAGCCATATGTTGGGTATTTTATTTGTGACAAGTTGTTATTATATATTGAGCATTTTTGTATAGCAACACGGGGTAGGCAAATAATGTGAATTCTGGGTGATGCAGCAGAGCTACATACATCAATCATTTCCTCCCGGTAGTGAACCGGTAACTTGTAATGGGAATTCTAGGCGATGCAGCAGAGCTACATACACTATTCCCTTTCGGTAGTGAATCTGTAATTTATTTTAACATGTTATTTAACTAGGCCTATATATATATATATATAATATCTGACATCTCTTATCATTGGTGTTACTTACTGTGAACGTTTGCCAAACGTAGTCTTGCTATCTGGGTATGAAGGTATAAATAGTCCATATTATATAATACATAAACATATTTATGTGATTCTTTTGGTGGAAAATAGATCACATGACATGAACTATTCAGTATATGTCCATGTCGTGTATTTTTTGGCTATAAAAATCGACTATTCAATATTCATCGCTAGTGACGTCGCTATATAACACCGCTGAAATGATATTCATAAACAAATATATATATCAAACAAGGATGGCCATTTTAACTATTTTATCAGTGTTGGCGATTTATTCCGTTTTGGATGCCAAGACAGAATAAATCTAATTGTGGTCCTGCGCTGCAAAAAGGTTGCTTAAATATTTACTCAACATTTTACACAACGTTGTTCAAGTATGCAACCGCTCAACTGTTAAGTAAAATTTGCCCAACACCGTTAGATAACATGTTTTCACCAACAGTTGAACAATTCTAGTTACTCAAAAGTTAAGCAATTATATTCACTCAACAGTTGTTCAAGTATGCAACAGCTCACGAAATTGGCTTTTTTGGACAACAGTTGCCTAAATTCACATGTGCGTAACTTGCATCAACTGTTGCGTGATTGTCCTCAATGCTCATGCAATAGTTGCCAAAGTGGAATATTTTTACGCAACATATTTTAGCAACAGAAACAGTTTCCACCAACATTTTAAGGACATCACAAACATTGGTGGTGAGTGGATATGGCTATGTAATCCTACAAAAGATACTGATTTTTGTTATGATAAATTGTGCAATGCATTTTTGTCTGATGTTATAAAAGCATGGTATAGATTGAAAAAATCTAGTAATGACACAATTACTGATGAGGTTTTATGGTATAATACAAAGATAAAGGTTAACAAAAATACTGTTTTCTATAAAACATGGAGTGTGAAAGGGATGAATTTTATTTCTGATCTTCTATATGAGAATCAGCGTTTTATGACATACAATGAGTTCACAACCTTTCATAATATTAATTGCAATTATATGAAATATTTTGGTCTAGTTAACGCTGTGTCAACATGTTTTAATAAACAGTTGATGAACCAAAACTTATCTCATGAATCTGAGCTGTTGAGACAGATTAAAATTGTGAAGAAAACAACTTCATTTGCATATCAATTGCTGAGTAACAAAGTCAATGTTGTGCCTAAAGCACAACAGAAATGGATCACTGAATTTGACAACATGCCAGACTCAAAGGAAATTATTTGGAAAAATATTTATAGTATGCCATATAGATGTATACTCTAGATACAAAAACACAGTATTTGCAATATCGTTTTATTCATAAAATCCTCCCCACAAATACATTTCTTTATAGGATTGGTTTAGTTGATGACTATAAATGCAATTTTTGCAAAACAGAGGAAGAGACAATGAAACACTTGATGTGGTCATGTAATTATGTTTCCAAACTGTGGAGTGATGTTTGCAATTGGTTGAAAGATTTGAATATCAATGTAAATATAACATACTGGGATGTGTGCTTTGGAATTTATGGTAATAAAGAGTACCTTTCTTTCTTGAATATGATTATTTTACTTTTGAAAAGATACATTTATAGATGTAGGGTCCAAGAAATGCACCCTCTGTTCAATGACTACAAAAATGTGGTAATTTTTACTGAAAAGATTGAGAAGAACATTGCAAAAAATAGAGATAAATATGGGTCTCATGTTAAGAAATGGGAACCTTTCTTATAATAATTTGTTGTTGTTGATGATAAGGTCATTTACTACAATTTATTTTGTAATTTCATCTAGTGGCTGAGTTTAACTGTGTCAACTTATAAATTTATGTAAAATGTAAATTTAAGTTTGTACTCATGTTTGTATTGTGTGTTTTTTTATGTGATTTTTTTTGTAAGTTAAAAAAATAAATAAAAATAAAGACCCTCACGGGCTTGGAAAATGAAAAAAAAATTGAAGGACATTGTTTTCGACGAATTGCTCAAGGCTGGGGATTTTTTACTTTTATACAACGCCTTACTTTCTACATATATTAAATGAATTTTAATCAACACGTCAACCAACGGATGATAAAAGTACTTTTAGCAACCTTTTTGCAGTGTAGCATTTATTATAAATGTGTAGCTATGATTCTGAGCTAATAATCATGACAAATGTCATGAGGCTGACATTCATATTAGCAATGTTATGAGTGAGGAGGTAGAACTTATTGAATGACCCTCGTAGTTACCACGCACTGATTATAATAAACGCCGTGTTATGGTGATATTGTATCACATGTGTGATATTGTCCCGGGATATTGTATCATAGGCCTACAAATGTCTCTGAGAACCAATGAGAATTGCTGAAACTTTATTAGCTGTTTAAGAATACGTTTTAAAGCATTCTTCATATAGAATAGCACAAATTTAACATTTAAAGCAGCACACAACTTTTGAGCATTTTAGATCGGGATAAAGTAAAAGCAACAAACTAAACGTCAATTGAGTCTTTGAGAGCCAATTTAGTTAGCATGAAGCTCATATAAACATCAATTAGTAAAACTAAATCTTAAATGAACAGCAAGATAAAGTGACACAACCTGTTTTAGTCCGGGGAAGGGGGGCACTGACATTGGAAAAGGGTATAGGTATGTGCCGCGCTGAAGACTCCTTTTTTCACCCTCTGTTGCTAGCTCTTATGAGCCCCTTTTGAGCCTGCATCAGTTCTTAAGACCCTAATTTTATTGAAAATTATTGCGATTAAAAAAAGCAATTGCAATCAAACCAACTGGAATAAAGTTATCTACTATAGCTTTTGTATATCAATACACCCATAATTTTACATTTTGTTGCCACCCATACTAGACTTATACTTCCGTTTTATTTCCCCTGGAGCACCTTGCATGTTGCAGGCCTATTGACAAGAACATAGGCCTAATGGTTAATATTTCCTGTACAGGAACCATACCGGAGTTTATGTCAAACCTCGGAAGTTTTACATGCTATAGGCCTACATTGGCCTAGTTTATTTAAGGTGTCCCGTGGTTTATTTCGCAGGTACGAAATCACTTACCAGTCAAACAGTTGAGACCAGAGATTATGAAAAGCAGGATGATCGTCAGATATTGAAATAATTTGTTTGTACAAAACGTTTACTATGTCCTCGCTTGCACCTGTACGACTTGCATATTTGAAAAGCCCGCTAAATATAGGTGCTGATATAGCCTGTTGCGAAAACGACGGGTCTCTATAACTATGTAGCACAGGATTCGTGCCTCTCCAATAGTCCGAATCTATGACCATGTGAATACGAAGTAGTGGCCCCGCGCATGCCCCGCTGTACTCGCTTCACTCGACGGCTTCGGCCCGCTTGGTGGGATCTATTACCTAGATCTAACTGGATGTAGTGTTAATTTAATTTAAATATCACTGTTCAGACCCAACCGTCAGCAACACTAAGTGTTAATATCGCCCGCATTTGTCTGACAAAGTAATTTTAAAGTACAGTATTATCGATGTAATCTAAAGTGAAACCAATAATAATTGTACGTGTTTATTAATAATAATTGTACGTGTTTATTGTGATTTTATAGCAACAGACGAAGGACCATGATGGCTGATCTTCGGCTGATAGGTGGCGCTATAGTTCTTCTACTCTTAGGATTGACCAGCACTGTCAGGTAAGCATTATTTATCATTCAAAAACGTTGATCAAGTATAAAATTAACGGGAAAAGTGTACTTTAGGTCCCAGATTCTGGACTGTACTAGAATCGTCCGATACTGGAACACCCAGTACAAAATCAGTGTTCCAGTATCGGGCGATACTGGAACAAAATTATGTACCAGTATCGTTCAATACTGGGACAAATTACACTGGTAGCAGTTTTAAAAATAATCATCCAACATTTTGCTTTTGAAGATATCGGCCACTTGTGATCGCTTGTAACACTTTAACATTTGACACGTGTTCATAATTAATTAACATGTGTGTTCTTTCGTCCTTATTGGACGAAATATTCTACCGTGAAGTTAATGTATTATTAGGTTATGATTAGAGTAAAATAGGCCTAGGTCGAAATTGTAAAAATAACTGTGTTTTCATAAAGATATCCTAAAAGTTGGGCACCCTTCTGAACACTAGTGGTCTAAATTGGAACACCCGCGTTCTAAATACTATTAGGAACACTAACTTTCAGAATTGGAACACTAACATTCAAAACTGGAACACTAACTGGAACACTTACGTTCAAAATGCCAATACAATCTAACGCGTCTGAACAAATTTGAACGAACCCCTAATACCCTATAGCGTTCTGAGGTTTTCGAAGTGCTCTATGGAGGATAGAGTTGAACACTATTATTCTTAACTGTTAGAATAGAATACCGTACCTTGTAAAATAGAAGACTGGTGTTAAAAATCAAAATGCAAATGGTGTCATGTTTAGTTTATTTTTTAAATAGAGAATAACACCACAATTTTACTTCATTTTACTATTTTGCGATAGACCTAAAAATGTTTTAAACCTAATGACTGACATTAATTAATTAAATATTCAATTTATATTTGTGTCGGTTTTATGAATACATGTCAGGTGTTAAAAAGTGTTACATTAATGAACACGTCCGCGGTGTTCCGTGAAATTAAAGTTCGGATGCACGCACATGGTTTCTTGTTTGCATATACATGTATATAAAGAGAAAATGTGAACAATAGGACAACACTGCCAACAGACATTAACAAGGTTAAAAAGAACTGAGTGATTAGAAATCAAACTGGTAACTCTCAAGCAAAGAGCGCTTATGGGCCAATCAATTGGTTCACTGCAACTCAGAGAACGTAACAAGAAATACAATGGGCAGGTGTTAAACAAATGCCAATGAAAGTGACATAAGACTAACGGATAAAAGCCTAAACATACATGTAGAGAACATGCATTTATAGGTGTTACAGTTTAGATAATTGATCTGGCATAATAATTAGAGCGTGCGTAATCTTTTTTTTTGTCACTTGACACTTCAACATTCAATAATATTGATATGGGATTGATATCAATATTATTTACATTTTCAATGCCATCAATTGTTAAGCACTATCATCATAGTCGTTACAATTAATGATGTTAGCTGATCTATTGTAGATATTCAACCAAAAAAATCGACAGTCTAAAGTTGAATTGATGCCGTCATGTTATGCATATTGGAAGGGTTTGAGTATGCATCTGAACACACATCATCCCAAATCTCTGTATTGCACGGGTATTTTCAAAGCTGTGTATTTACGGGTATCGCTATACGTCGTACATGCGGGCGTACATGAGCAGGCCCGTTAGAACGATGTCCTATCAGCGCCATACCTACACAAGTAGCCCTAATACGTACCCTAGGAAAAAGACTGATTCTTATATAGTGGGTGTGGTTTGAGATGTCAGCAGACAATTTGATTGGTTTTTGGCTGATTTTCAGCCGACACGCCCATACATTATGAGACAATGGTGCATAGTTTGGGGCGGGGTTTAATTCATTCGAAAAATAATACCTTCAGCGCGTATGATCAACGCGTCATCGCGTTAGCGTGCCCTACACCAAGTCGCCGCCGTATGCGTTGTGGGTATAACGCAGCGATGACAGGTGCGTGTGTGCTAAAGAACGCGATTAATTTGAAGCAGGATGTTGGTAAACAGCTCGCTGGATTCGCCGATTTTATAAAGGGGGAAATTTGTTGTTGTTTGTTTAAAATAAATCTAACAAACTGCGTTATGTTATGATAAAAGATCAAAATAACCAATAAACTCATATCAATTTGTTTGGCTGATTTTGGACACTTAAAAACCTACTTTTATTACTACACACATTGGCTTGTGTGTCGTTATCACAAAATCAATATTGAGCCCATTCATCGATACAGAGAAGAACTGGACAAATATGGGCGACTTCATTATAGCGAAAAGGGGTGTTAGTCACAGAAAGCAGTGTTCTGTGTTAACAAAACAAAATATTGCATTGATAAATTTCATGTGTTTCAGATTATATAGTATTTATATGGATAATAAATACATGGTACTTGAAGATCGTTGATAGAAAGTCATTTACATAACCATGCACGATGCAATACACAGGCATCGTCCGTGTAACATTGCCCCTACAAAGACAGTGGGAAGTTCCAGGCACTGTTAGACTGGGTTGAGCAGGGACTGATGTTTCACCAAATGTGACCAAAATTTGAAACAGATCCCCTGATTGGTTTTAGAGAAAAACGGTGGTTTAGTTTGACCAATCGTGGTGTATCTTTTATCTATTATAGAGCAGAACCTGTCATTGATTGCTGCGCAGGTACAAATTCGGTAGCTATTATAGTTCCGCTAATATAGCCGCTGAAAACTGTACCTCCAAAATAGAGGCGCCGTGAGAGCTCATTTTTAGAAAGGACAGTGTGAAATCGCACGTAAAATAAGGATGGAATGTTTTAATTAATTAAAAAACGGTGGTTTTTTATTTTTGTAAAATATCAGTTATATATATTTTGAAAGAATAATACTTGAGCTTTTCAAAAACCGAGGTACAAAATCAGTACGTTATATATAGCCAGAGTTATCGCTGTCGAAGTGAGGAAACCAGAGTGTAGCCCTATACCAAAGTACAGTATGCAGTGTTGGTTTTAGCGCAATCAGGACTGGCTTTTTAAGTGACCCTAAGAAATTGATATGAAATAAGAATGAGAATAAAACATAGTTCTTAGCTGTTTTGCTATAGACGATGGTCTTATAATGTATAGGCTGTACCATATTTGTGTCGTCGTGTATGGCCGCCTGCGGCGACCATACACGACTCCAAATATGGTACAGCCTATACATTATAAGACCATCGTCTATAGCAAAACAGCTAAGAACTATGTTTTATTCTCTAAATAATTATGCTAATGGATGTTAATAAGTTGCTTAACAATAACTATAACTAATGTTTGATTTCATTACAATTGACCAAAGTAATAGTTCACATTCATAATGTTACTTATTATCATAGTAGGGATAATGCCAAGGTAGGCTTTCTTACTGCAAAACAAACCGTTTTAATAACATTTGAATATTTTCGGTGACTTAAAGGGACACAATGTCATGTTGAATTTTTTTAATTTTAATTAATTTACTTCAGAATTCAAGATTGCCATTATTGTTGTTTCTACTAAAAAATAAAGAAGCAAAACTTGATTAAAACAATGTTTTAAATATGTTGGAATACCACCCTTAACCATGTAAAATGCTGGTTGCGGCTCTACCAGCATTTTTGAATCGACGTTTTGTTGTACAAAGAGGGCTGATTTTTCTTATTACTAGGTGTAAGTTCATACATGTAATACAATTGTAAAAATAAACAAATCCCAGTTTTTATCATATATTTTTGTAATTGAGGGCGCTGCCTCCACCACATCTCTTAATGCCCCTTTAAGACGCATTCATTTCCCGTCAAATAGGTGCCTATTTAACATTAACACACGCGCAACTCACAAGTTGCGTGCACAATGAATGTTTTACAAGCCCGCAATGGATAAATAACTTCGTTAAATTACATTTTACTTTCTCTTAACCAAACTCTCCAACGAGCGTGCTTTTGACAATTAAAAGCTACATTGGGAGAAAAGCGGGTCAACAATTTGGGAACTTCTCTATAGTGTGTACTCAAGTGTCAAGTTTAATAATTTTCCATATCAATTCATTCATTCACTTCCAAACCATGCATGCAATGTGCAGTGCCTCACTACTGGGTATGCGCCATTATATTTGTTTGGAAATGGAAGTGCGAAGATGGTCACCGATGGAGGGCTATTTATGATCAAATGAACGAGAACGATAAGAGCTATAGCTATAGCCTCTTGAACGAAAAAATGGGTCATTGAGTTACGAAGCTACCATCAAGAAACCTTCCATTTTGGGGACGAATTTTCCCTTTTGCACTCAAATTTTGAAGATGGTATCAATATATTTTTGTATGTGGAAGTGCCTTCCTATTTTTGTAAAATTCTGTTTTTGTAAAGGGAATTAACAGACTACTTGATGAGCAGATATTAAATAGATATGAGCAATTCAAAATATGGGCTAAAAATTGAGGATTTGCCCTTGGAAGCGTGGTGTTGGGTGTAAATTCTTAACTTGACACCTAGAGTTGATAAAGATCACTCTCGCCCGCGCCGGGGATCGAACCCGGGCCACCGGCGTGGAATGCGGGCAACTAGCAGATTACACTAACAGGGGCGCCGGAAAAAGTAAAAGGGGCACGGAGAGATTGGCGATAAAAATAAAATTTGAAGAAGAAAAAATAGTTTGGATAGATAGGTATAATTGAACCCTGAAAGTAATATTTCATGGGAAAAGGGTTGAATTGATGGTGCTAGATAGCCATTCTGGTGAAGCCATAATGTGCCGGTAATCTGCTGGTAATCTACATCGAAATTACCAAATTGTGAAATATTACATGATATAGGCCTACTGCCAATTAAGGTAAACAGTTTCAGACGGTAGTTAATATACCGTATGCTATCACTTTGGTGCAATTTCCAGGAAAATTGAGGGCGCACTCCCATACGTATCTCTCAATGCCCCCTTAAATTGTTCGAGACCATTTGATAGCTCACCGGATCATGCCAGGAGATAGACCCGTCCAAGCACGCGGTACAGCAGCTATTTGCTGTGTGGCCCGCAACGTGTGAGTTATCCATTGTGCGTGTGTTAAATATCTGTGCGTTTGTATAATTATCTATTGCTTGCAAATCCCTTTTCTTCTAAATGCACTGAATATCACAAAAGGTTAGGGTAGTTTTATAGTGAAATAGGCAACATTTGACGGGAAATTAATGAAGGGCGGCTATCTTAAATCACCTTAACCCACAGATAGTCCTTAACCCTAACCCCCGAGGCACGTTTTCCAAAGATTTTTTTTCGCGGCCAAAAAGCGAGGGGGAAAAGGGCCCCCACGCCCCCGGGGCTTGAACCTCGGACCTCTGGGTTCAAAGGCAAACGACTTACCGCTAGGCCACGGGGTCAACCATACTTGGCTCAGTATACCTCGCCAAGTATATTATGGCTCAGTATACCTCGCCAAGTATATACCCTGGGGCCATTATTTCATCGAAAAACTGCCAAACCGGGTGGCACCGCATCGTATGAATGTGAAATATTTCAATTTTCATTGAAAATATAATTATTTCGTTCAATTTTAAACAATTAAAAAACGTTAAATGCCTTAATCATGTTAATGAATAATGATGATAACCCGGATCATGATGATGATGATGTTCATGGTGAAGATGTTCATAAATCAAAATTATTATCATTAACACTTTCCACGTACGCGGTTATTACTTTGACCATACAAAACATACCGTATTTTCAGAAATCTTTCCCACCTTTCAAAGTCTTATCTCAAGAATTACTGAACAAATACTAGGCATGTTTGAACTTATTTTAATGCATTATTTCTCATGGTGATGAAATTCAACATTTTGCGAAATTTTGGACTGCTGCGTAGAAAGTGTTAACATTATTACTATGATTTGTACTTTTGTACAGGTCTAATAATGACGATGAATACCCAGATGAAGATGAAGAGCACGTTTGCGACTATATCATTATTGGTGGCGGGACAACAAGCTTAACTCTTGCTGGGAAGTTGGCTGAAATACCACACTGGAAAGTCTGCGTCTTGGAGAGAGGACCGATGGAAGAACAAATGGATGGCTGGTACACCAATAACTACAAATTTACAAGCCCCCATGATCCATTTTGGCTAACGCAACCCGCTTTGCAGACCATGGTTACAAACAGCCATGGGTATCCAACAAACGCGAACAAGGATGGGCGTCTTATCTACATCCCTCGATTTCGAGGACGTGGTGGCACATCTCGTGTGTATGGAGCAATAGCTAGACGGGCAAGTCCTGCTGTTCTGAAATTGTGGCCTCAAGGCTGGAAACAGGGTGACCTCACACCTTATTACATCCGCAGTGAAGATCACTATTGCTTCTACGACTCACAAGATGTGACCGGTATATCGGAAGAAGTTTGTACAAAATGGCACGGCCAAGGTGGTAAAATGCAAGTAAACACCCAACTTGAGGAAGCCTTCCAGAACTTTCCCAGAGAAATGAAGTACCTGTGTGAAGACGAATCCATGCCCTGGAATGGATACGCTCACGATTATAATGGTCCGGTGGAAGATCGCATAAGTTGCAGCGTGTTTCAACAGTTTAAGTTGCGAACTGATTATAATTACAATCCGACTCAAGAAGCTCGTCAAAACCGTGCATCCAAAACGGCTCGTGGTAGCAGTTACACTGGATACTATAAGGACAATACGAACAAACCACTCCTCTTTCATTCTTCTCCTGTGACCAAAATATTGTTCAAAGATAACAAGGCTGTTGGAGTTCGCTACCTCTATGTACCAAGTGGCCGTACGCATACGATGAGGGCTCGGAAGGAGGTTATTGTAGGAGCTGGATCTTTTGATACCCCTCATCTGCTTCAGGTCAGCGGTGTTGGACCGAAAAAGCTGCTTAACGAGATCAATGTTGATGTGGTGGCCGAAAATGAACACGTTGGACAACACTTATGGGATCACATATCTGTTCCTTACGTACTGAAGTTAAGCAAGGAATCAGATGATCTCTGCTGCGTAACCGAGGAAGGTGAGGAACCAACAGTCATTATTGATGGCAAGAAATATAATACCAAAGACTTGGCTTCTATCAACGGACCATTTTCTTGGATATTACATTTACGGTCAAACGTAACTCGAGAGCCAGCCGATATGTCTGACATACAAATATATGTCATGGGAAACTCTAAGCTGTTTGATGAAACAGGTGCATTATGTACCGATGAACAACCAGAGTATGATCATGCTGAAGATGAATATGAAGACCAAACAGACGAAAACGAAGGGACAATTCGTATCATTGACCAATGGCCTGAATACCGTGGTTATATCAATGCGGTGACGGCGAACGTTTTCGATAAACCCGTATTAGAATACGGATGGACCTACTCTAACGATGGTAAAAAAACCGAAGAGTTTAAGAAAGTATCAGCATTGTTTCGAGATCAGGTTCGGATGCTACGAAATATGTTCTTTGGTAAATATGTCCATACCTCCTTGAAGGATTTGGTAATAGATGAGGTTCAACCAGGACTGCACGTACAAACCGACGAGGAATTAGATGCCTGGATGAGGGGGATGCTGGTTTCTGCTTTGCATCCAGTGGGTACATGTAAAATGCCGGAGTGTGCAGATGAGTTCTTACAGGTGCGTGGAGTGTCTAACTTGAGAGTGTGTGATGCATCCGCGTTTGCAACCCAAATCGACGGCAATCCAGCTGCCACGCTATACGCTATGGGTGAAAAACTTGCCGACATGCTTAAATTCCAATACCTCAAGTTTATCAAAGTAGCTGTAAGAAAAGAACTACCGACTCCAATCGACAACGAAAGCTCTGATTCACTTTATGAATCAGCCATTGAGTTGATTTTGTCAACCACCAAATGTATAGACGGCTCGATGTCAGTTGAAAGATTATCAACTGGAAAGGACACATCGACATTGATAGTCAAATGGTCTCTCTTGTGTAGCGAAGATTCAAATGAACGCGAGATTGCAGATAATGTAGCTATGATAGCATTAGGCCTGGTTCCAACGGACGGTTGCAGTCTACGTGACTATCCACTCTTCAACCGAGACGAGGCGACTTTGCCTGAGAGAGCGCCTACACCAAAACATGCATCATCGTCCTATGTCTTTGTTATTTGGTGTCAATTCTTCGAAGATGTCTCCCCTGATGAATTGTGGACCAATGTTGGTAACTGGAATGGTGACGGAGGCAAAGTTCCCGACTCAAAGAATTGTTTCAAGTTAAACTGCGATCCTGAAATGTGCTCCATTTTGAATTACGCTAATGATGCTAAGAGAGAACTGATTTACAAGGAACCGGATGTTAGCTTCCCCGCAACTGATTATATATCAACCAAGAAGGTCGTGTCCAGGAAGAACGATAAATCGTCTGCATTTATGCGTACCGGATCAATGATTTCTAACCCAGGTGTAGATTGGTATCAAGATGTCGCTGGTTATGTGCTGGAACATGTGTATGCAAGTTCAGGCCGTCGATATGCTCAGGAATATCCTCCTTTAAATACCCGTGACGGATGGTGGACACAAGACTCTGACGGACTCTTGTATTATGAAATGAAGGGCATATACTCTGGTACAAAGGTGGCTTCATTCGACCTTGACGGAACTATTATTAAGACAAAGAGTGGCGAGACATATCCCATAGACGAAAACGATTGGGAGTTTACATCTGAAGAAGTGAAAGCAAAACTTCAGGAGAACCACAGCAAAAAGATAAACAACGTCATCATGAGCAACCAGAATGGGATCGGGCTTGGATATCAAGATAAGGATGAATGGATAGCAAAGGTAGAACAGGTGACGTCACAATTAGGTGTTCCAATGTACGTAATGGCGTCCACAGAAGACAACGACTACCGTAAACCTAAAACAGGCATGTGGGATTACTACAGTTGTACTTTGAACCAATTCAAGACAATCGACAAAACCAAGGCGGTGTATGTTGGAGATGCTGCTGGGCGTCCTTCAGACCACGGTGACTCTGACAAAAAGTTTGCTCAGAATATCGGTATCGCATTTAAAACACCCGAGATGTACTTCGGTACTCAGGACAAGAGTGGACGTGCAGAACTGTAAATATTTAGACTGAAATGAGATTTGATTATCACCCTTCATCCTATATATTGATAAAAGTAGAGGGAAATTGGTGTCGGAAAGTCATGAAATGTTTCTTTAATTTAGCCAGGTTGAACTTATTTTGTGTTTGTGCAGCGGGTCTGTCATTTCAATCATGTTCTTAACCTGTGTAAATCGTAGTGTAGCTTAAGGAATAACTCGTCGCTGTTCTGACATACCGGCACATCTTGACGAACTGTATTATAATTGTTTTATCACAGTTGATTGCAGTGAGCAAAACTTGTTTTTTTGCTCTCATTTTTTTCTTCTTTTCTGCAGCCAGCTGTGACAACTTTTGTAAAGCGCTTTGAGAATGTTTTGTCATTTGGCGCTTGATTAAAATAATATTATTATTATGGGATATTATTATGGATACATTTTTGAGAAAATAAGTTTAAAAAATAGAACTTAATAAACGAATATGCACGGTTCCCTGAGAAAGGGTATACTAAGTTTGACATGTTAAATTAACTGTCGTTAAATTTAGGAACAAATACAATATAAGTATGTTACCCATAATCACGATAAGGCAAGAAATGGCAGGTTAATGTTGGATAAGCACTTTACCTAGTCGACCTCACTGTGGTTAATGCTCCACAGACGTTTTGATAAAACTCGGCCCGTCATTATCATAATTACCTTGATTTTTTTCAAAAATCCAGGTACTCTGCCGTTTCTTTCATCATCATCATCATCTAATGAGATTGGATCAAGACTATTCTTTTCTCATGTCTGAAGGCTGACAGCAAAATTGTTAACTTTATTTGTTGGGAGTGGCTGTTTTTAATAATAATTCAACCAGCATGCTTATATAGGCTTTTTAAGCCTGACCCGAGCAATTTGCTTGAGTCTGGTCCCTTCAGGACCCAAACGTGTGTCTGTACGGACCGACCGTGTAAACAAACAAACAAACAAACAAACAAACAAACTTCTTGCAATATCTACAAAATGCTTCTTCTCCTACAGTTTACATGCTACAATCACCAGTTTGGTCAGTAGGACCCCCTACCTGACCTACATATAGGGTCTTCACAGTTTGGGGTCAAAGGTTACACAGGGGTTACTAGGGGTCAAAACGTGATATTCACTTAAAACGCATTTCCAATTTAGTGAAATGACCTAGGATCATCAAAATTGGTCCACATATTCCTTATGACCGTACGCATATATAATAGTTAGGTTTTTTAAATTAGAAATCATTTGGGGGTCACTAGGGGTCAAAATGTAAATTTTCAATTCAATCACTTAAAATGCATCTTGTCTCAGAGAAAATGACTCATGACCTTCATAATTAGTCAAAAGATTCCTTGGGTCCTTGCCCATATAGGGTCTTCAGCGATTAAAAGTGACATGTCATATGGGGTCACTAGGGGTCATTGAACTTTACACGGGTAAAAGTTAAGACATGCTCCGATTTGAACCGGGTTTGTTGCATCTTGTTTGGATTGATGAGCCATGAAAATAAGTCAATTATATTGACCAGGTGAAAGGTCAAGAAGGGGTCACTAGGGTCATTGAACTTTACTGGGGTAAAAGTTAAGACATGCTCTGATTTGGACCGGGTTTGTTGCATCTTGTTTGGATTGATGAGCCAAGAAAAAGGGTCAATCATATTGACCAGGTCAAAGGTCAAACAGGGTCACTAAACTTTACAGGGGTAGAAGTTAAGACATGCTCCGATTTGGACCGGGTTTATTGCATCTTGTTTGAATTGATGAGCCAAGAAAATTGGTCAATCATATTGACCAGGTCAAAGATCAAGAAGAGGTCAATAGGGGTTATTGAACTTTACAAGGGTAAAAGTTATGACATGCTCCGATTTGGACCGGGTTTGTTGCATCTTGTTTGATTTGACGAGCCAAGGAAATAAGTCAATATTGACCAGGTCAAAGGTCAAGAAGAGGTCAATAGGGGTTATTGAACTTTACAGGGGTAAAAGTTAAGACATGCTCTGATTTGGACCGGGTTTGTTGCATCTTGTTTGGATTGATGAGCCAAGAAAAAGGGTCAATCATATTTACCAGGTCAAAGGTCAAACAGGGGTCACTAAACTTTACAGGGGTAAAAGTTAAGACATGCTCCGATTTGGACCGGGTTTATTGCATCTTGTTTGAATTGATGAGCCAAGAAAATTGGTCAATCATATTGACCAGGTCAAAGATCAAGAAGAGGTCAAGAGGGGTTATTGAACTTTACAAGGGTAAAAGTTATGACATGCTCCGATTTGGACCGGGTTTGTTGCATCTTGTTCAAATTGATGAGCCAAGAAAATAAGTCAATAATATTGACCAGATCAAAGGTCAAGAAGGGGTCACTAGGGGTCATTGAACTTTACAGGGGTAAAAGTTAAGACATGCTCCGATTTGGACCGGGTTTGTTGCATCTTGTTTGATTTGACGAGCCAAGTCAGTATAATATTGACCAGGTCAAAGGTCAAAAAGGGGTCACTAGGGGTCAAAATGTTAATTTTCACTTCTATTACTTAAAATGCTTCTCCTCCTACAGTTTACATGCTATAATCACCAGATTTGGTCAGTATGACCCCCTACCTGACTTAGGGTCTAGGGTCATATAGGGTCTTTACAGTTTGGGGTCAAAGGTCACACAGGCGTCATATAGGGCCAAAACGTGATTTTCACTTAAAAACGCTGTTTCAATTTAGTGAAATGACCTAGGATCGTCAAAATTGGTCAACATATTCCTTATGACCGTACGCATAATAATAGTTCGGTTTTTAAAATACATATAGGGTTTTCACAGTTTGGGTTCAAAGGTCACACAGGGGTCATAAGGAATCATAGAACTTTACAGGGGTAAAAGTTAAGACATGCTCCGATTTAGACCAGGTTTGTTGCATCTTGTTTGGTTTGATGAGCCAAGAAAATAAGTCAATCATATTGACCAGGTCAAAGGTCAAAAAGGGGTCAACTCAAGACATGCTCAGAATTCGATCAGATCTGTTTTATCTTGTTTGTTTCGATCAGGCAAGAATAAAAGTCAATCATCATAACCAGGTCAAAGGTAAAAAAAGGTCACTACGGATCATTTTCTCATAAAAATCAAGGTGCCCTGGTCTTAGACCAGAACTAAATCTAGTTTATATCCTCCATTTCTATAAATGTTAAGGGGTAGCCTAGTATAGTATTTCTGATAAATGCACTGACCCCAAATTGGTTATTTTGACCAATATGCGGAAATGTGGCAAGGGGGACTCAAGGATTTTTAAAAAAAATGTATGAGTGCTGTTATTATTGAACTATTAATCAAATGCATACAAAAGTACACATTTTTGGAAAGGAAATGGATCAGAGAATCCAAATTTGGCTTCAATTTTGACCAACAATGTTGAATTTTTGAGAGAAAAAATCACAAAATTCACTTTTTTGACCCAATTTTTTGGAACAAGCTAACACAATTATTTTTGAGTAAACAATGCCCAAAATTGCTTGATTCTAATGTTAAGTCACTAATCTAGGGACGATTCTCTCATTTTTTCACCTCAAATTGTATTTTTTTTGAAATTTTAACCAAAAAGTGCCAAAATGATTTTTTTTCATTTTGTTCACCTTTTTGGTCAAACTTTCAAAAATACGGCTTTAGAAGAAAAAAATGAGAAAATCATCCCTAGATTAGTGTCTTAAAAGTATAAGTAATTTTGGGCATTTTTTACTCAAAAATAATTTTGTTAGCTTGTCCCAAAAAAAATTGGTCCAAAAATGTTTTACTTTTATATGCATTTGATTAATAGTTCAATAATTACAGCACTCACAAAATTCCAAAAGGTCCCCCCTTAAGAAAGTATATCTTGAATTATTGGTATTGTTCTAGCATTTTAAACCTTAGCATAGTTTTTCCTAACCAAAGTATCCAAATTATTGTAAAATAATTAGTTTTAAGAACAGTTGTATCATAGTTGTGTACCAATTTTTGCCGTGAAATGGATATTATAATAGTATATTTAAAACCTAGTCTCATCAAGCAGATTGTTATTTGAGACACTCAAGATATTTTAAATATTGAACAATGGAAATATAATTGCTGTATATTTGGCTGATTTAGTGCAAATTGACATCAAAATCAGATGTAAACAATGTTATGTAACAATAATCAGTCAAATTGGAACAGGCAAGTATATTTACACAAAATCTTTTTTTTACAAAACCAAATCAACCCAAAGATTTGCATAATGTCAATAAATCAATGTTTAACGAATCTAAAACAATATTTTGGTAACAATGTATTTTAGTTCAGCAATTTTGGATAAGTATGGATTGTATTTTTATTGATACGCCCTGTAATGTTCCAAGATATCGTTCTATAACCCATAGAGATATGTTATCAGTTTGAAATGTCATAATTTGCATTTGTACATAGATAAACATTATTAAATACTAGTTACTGATGAGAAAAAAAACCTAAACATTGTGGTTGTCTCATTGTCGTCGTCAAGGTTAAACCTCCATGATCCACCCTATGTATGACCCTATTTCACTTAGTGTTCATTATTCTATATAGGCACATCATAAGTTTAGTCCAAATTTGAGTTAAATTGCTCCTATGGTTCTTAAGGCTGAGTTCACATAGGAGTATACGGTATACGGTACTCGCTATACGCTATTCGCTATACGCTATACGGGCACGGCGAGTCACATAGGGTAGCACGCGTGTTCTACTCGGTCTTTTGGCGCCGATCAAATGGACACTTCAGAAATGGATTATTAGTTCAGACGACGAGTTTTAAATTCCAAATTCAATGTTAAGTTTCATTACTTTGACACTTATATTTGTGTATATTTATTAAGGAAACCTGCACATTTGAGAGTTGTTCTATCACAAAGAGAATGTATGGTCTACATATTATGATATCATTTGGTTGATAGTATAACATGTACATATGAAGGCATGTGCTATTAAATTGCAAAGGAGTCCTATTGTTTCTAACTTACCCTATTCTACGCAATAAATTGTTTATAAATCGTGATAAGGGAAATTCAGAACGTCTGTACACACGAATTGCAGCTGCCACATCCAAATAGGACGGTATACGCTGCACGTAAATCGAACACGCACGATTCCCGGTATACTATACAACACCTTGCCTGGTGGTCAGTATAGGCCCCAGTTGTCTTGGTTTTTAATGTTCTCTTCTTTATTTTTTATGTGGTTATTTGACTGAATAAAGATGATTTAATATATACTACACTATACGCAGGTATACAGCCTTTTCGAGTAGTGCCCTCTTATGTGACCCGGTAGTATGAAATTACATTGTTTCGATTTAAGCTATACGCGTGCCCTGCAAAACGTGCACCGTATACCCGAATAGTATACTCCTATGTGAACCCAGCCTAAGGTGTCACTGGAGGGATTGGACAAAATATATGAAGCAGATAATCAACTTCATAATAGGTCAATACAAGTACCATAGAAAGAAACATAATTCTTTAATGCATTCGCATAATTAATTAGCGATGAAAATCAGATTTTCAAACAAATGTAGCTCCAAAACAGAATGTCGCAGAAAGTTCAGCAAGGAATCAAGTTAAAGCTCTTGCCAAGATCTAGGGATTGGTCTTGCTTACATGTCCTACAGGGGGCAAGGTGAGTTACTACTAGTTGGATATCACCTATATCAAATGATGACAAACTAAACAAATTCAGTTTCAATTTGTTGTTGTTGTATGTTGTTGTTTTTTGTTTGAAGACCAAACCCTAGAGCACATTGTAACGATTAATTCTGCCAATTCCCAGGTCTGTAGGGGTGTAGTTTTGAAGTTACATTATTTTTAATCCGAATGTTCACAAAACGTGAAATCATAGAAATTGCAAGTTAAAGTTTTAAGTAAAATATCCAACGCTTTTCTACGGGTGGGCGGAGCTTCATGTAGGATCAGTCGGTCGAGTGTTGTTTTTTGTCTTTCAAATATTCTTGAAAATTTTCGTAAATTTTCAAACATATTTTCTAAAATTGTTAACAAATTTTCAACAAACAAAAAAGATTAACAAATGTCAAAATACCAAAAATACAGGGTCAGTCAGGCCCATATTACCTCTCCCTTTGGACTTATCCTAATGACAAAAACAACAAAATATGACACATTTTTTCCAGCTTATAATTTCTATTCGACATCACACACACACGCATATGTTGGTACAATGAAATATTTTGTACATAAACAATTCAAAAAATCATATTTACAAAAATAGGCACACACACAAAAAGTAAGAAGAAACATACATTTTTAAAATGCAATCAATTTTGTACAAGAACAATCTACCATGTAATATAAATCTACCCTGCAGGGTGTACAGGTATATCGATACGACATATAAACATGAATGGCATTGATATCACTCTAAACACTTTTCACGCGACAGGTGTCTGCAGACAACATTTCAAAATTTCACAAAATGTTTCAAAAATGTCAACATTATTGAATTTCATTACCATATTTGGAATCACCATGAGAAATCCATTGACAGAAGTACAAACATGCCTAGTAATTGGTTCAGTAATCCTTAAAATAGACTTTTTTTAAACGAAAGGGACGCTCTCCCCTCTTATCAGCGCGCCCAACCGCGTCACGCGATGCACATACCTGCATGAAACCACCGACACAGTGTGACGTGATAGTGCATGAGGGGAGAGCCTCGTTTTCAATGTGTGCGCCATCCTACCGTGCAACAACCTGACGCGATGTTTTCAAGAAGTTTCAGGAAAACCTGACAATTCTCTCATCTATTAAAAACAATGTCTATTCAATTTACCGTCCTCTGCACAGTGACTGCAGAACACATTCTATAAATAGAGCTTAACATCACATGTTTGTCTATAATGTGTCAAACATATCGTCGCTGTTCTGACATAACGACACATCACAACAGAATTAAGTAAAGTGATGTGTCGTTTTTCCAGAACAGCTACGATATGCAATCGAACACAGCAGTTACAGTGTACGAAGCACCCAAATAAGCACTGACACCACTACTCAAGTGGCAGCTAAATCCAATTTACCTATACTTTGTTCAGTATCAAATAGGTGAAATTTGTGAAACTTGTTTTTCATGTCTGCACTCATGCAAAAAGAATCCTTACAGTTCTGTGCATATAAGTATGTGGCACACATGTATTAAGCTTCTGTAAACACACCAGGCACGTGTGTAAGATATATGCATACACCAGTGGGATTCCTTTTGCGCGTCACACCACCAAATAATATTTTGCATTTTGGCCATACACGGCAGTGTTCGAAATTAAGATTGACCCCATCATAAGTCTAAATTTAACATCCTAGAAAGGTAAAAAGTGCTGTAAATGTACCAAAATGTTTCATAATTTGGCATTTGTAGGTTATTTCCTCCACATTAGGCCCGACATCTCTAGCTTTTTCTTGAATAATATCATTTTACACGATTTCACTGTTTCCACCAATTTAGAGCTAAAACCCCTGATCTAAGAATATAGGCAGCCTGTTTACCCTAAGATAGATATCATTGGCCCGTAGCGGGAAAAAATGCTGGTTACCCCCTACAAAAGTGATTGATTTTAAGCAGAAGACATCTAGATCTTCAATAAAAACAATGATTTGAATGAACCAGTTTGCTCTAAAGGTGAAAAAAATTAACACCAACTTGACCTCTTTACCACACAAAGCAATAGGAAACTGATTTGGTGGTGTGGGACCATAGGTGACGGAAAAAGGAAACCCTGTTCAACGGGGCGGACCAACCCATATTTTTTAGAAATCGGTGAAAAATATTTCCATGTGCAAATGAATACCAAGACCAATAATGTTTTGGCATGTCAAATTGCAGCTAATTTTTTATAGATAAAAAATTAAATTATGGTCATTTTGAAGGAGGAAAAAACCAAAGCAACCGACCCAACTTGAGAGGTATGTTTGCCCGTAGGACAGGGTTTTATTTTTGTCGCCTAAATACAAGCCTCATATATTTCATTTATTTGGTAATGAATAAAGTATAATAAACTGTGCCAATAAAGTATCGAAACACTTACAAATGGTCAGATTTATCAGAGCCTGAATTAGTATGCAAAGAAATAATTAAATAATTCGATTCACAGTTATCTTCTGCGCATTTTGACACCACTTTTGTTGCGCTATGATGTTGTTTGGCGGATTTATGGGCACTTGAGTGGCTTAAAGTAGAATTCTAAAGTTGCAAAAGCCCCTATTCCAGCAACGAATAAGATCATCATTATTTTTGCCCGCCTTTTTTAAATGATGTGTATGTCGCGTGTTGGATAAATCGATTGCAATGAATATCAGCATTAATTTTCAATAACAAAACAAAAGGGTCAGAGATGGGAGGCATAAATCAATCATTAATCAATCATTAATTGTCATGGTTAAGTAAACAGAACAAATTGGTGTCTTGTGTCTTAATTTTGTCTGTGTGTGATGCTTTGTGCGAGTTCCTTTCTGTGAATAGGAGCTTTTGCAACTTTAGAATTCGACTTTAAGCCACTCAAGTGCCCATAAATCCGCCAAACAACGTTATAGCGCAACAAAAGAGGTGTCAAAATGCGCAGAAGATAACTGTGAATCGAATTATTTAATTATTTGTTTGCATACTAATTCAGGTTCCGATAAATCTGACCATTTGTAAGTGTTTCGATACTTTATTGGCGCAGTTTAGTATTTAAAACATGTGTCACCATTTCCCATATATTATCATTCTATTCTCTATGTAAAAAAAATACATAATAAAACATAACCAACCAATTAACATAATCATGTGTATCATTAATGATTATTATAATATATAACTTATAATAATAACATACCGATAAAAAATAATGTATAATAATAACATATTGATTCTCTCATTTTGAATCGTCAATATGGTACTTATAACAAAAAATTAAGGCACGAATGTTGCAAAAATAATACATATTGCCAATTAGTGATAAGGCACAACAAGTAACATTTATCGGTTGTTTTGAAAAAGTACAAGTACAATGACTTGTAAAGACTTGCTTAAATAGATCCAAACAGGCAAAAATATCACTTACTTTGATGGATACAGTGAGGAATTTGAACCGGGGGGGGGGGGGGGGGGGTACTCACATATATTTTGGGTAGGGATGTGCCGCCAGCAAAACGAAAATTGACCCAAACATTACAATTTTTTATTTGGGGGAAATGGACCCATGTTTACCAGAATTTTCCTATATAATTGACAGATTTGCTAAAACTAGGGTGAAAACCAGTAAAATTAAGGATTATAGACCCATAAATTTACTAAAAATGGCTTTGAAAAGGGGTCATCCATTTACCAGAGGGAGAAAAATGGGATACCTATTTGGCGGCACATCCCCGTAACCTCATATCCAATATATACCCCCCCCCCCCCCCCCCCCGGATTTGAACATTTCTTATATTTCTAATAGTTCATCTGTGTTACGGATCAACGCCCAATGTTAAGGGGACACTGAATTTGGTTCTAGTATCTCTGGGGCATGCAATCACCTAAGCAACTATAGCCTTTAAAAGCAGACGTCATACTTTTGAAATCAGTCACTTGAATTGAAACAGGGTTATGGTTGCAAACACTTTTGCGCTTCCTCAAAAATGTCAGCTCATCATAAACATAGAACTCTCCATTTTGTTATTCCTTGAAATTGTTCATATTCATCACAGTACCCTAAAACCTGGAATCATCTCAGCCTAAAACAATGCAGTACCAATCATTCTTCTGTAATCATACAATTACAAACAAATTAAGTTTAGATAAATATCCACGCAAATTACACAGTGCAACTGCTTGCGGTTTTCAAAAATCCTCCAAGGCACTATCTAAAATAAGACACACAGGAAATTGAGGCAATTTGTAAATCATACCAGGGAGTCTAATAGTAATGGAGAGGACATTATAATTGAAAATATGGGCTTCCCATATAAGGGGCGTATACATACGATACATACGAGGGATGTGTCTCTTTGCATAGCAACCAGAGTCGCTCTTGACACATCACACGCTCATAAGACGCGTGATGAGGGCGCTATAGTTTAATCAGTACCAAATTGGTGAATATGGTAAGGCTAATATTTATCTGTGGCCCCAAATGGAATACCTACTTGACCACCGCTCGCTGATACCTTGTTTATGATGCGCAAACACACTTTCACCAATAAATATGCGCAACGATATGGATTCTTTTTGCGCACAGACAAATACAAGCCTCACAATTCTCACCAATTTGGAACTGATTATACTATAACAACAATACACGCTCGCATGAAATAGCTTGACTTTCGTCCATAGCATTATGACAGTGACTATAGTATCTAAAGAAGACGAGAAATATTGTGGGTTGCCAAAGCCACTTGTCACAACCCATTCCTTGATTGTTTGAAATCACAAATGAAATCATGTATATCACCGAGGAATTTACAGAAAAATAGTGCATGGATCAGCAATGAGTTAACCTGTTTGCCATTTCAACACTATATAGTATAAGGCACTAAATCACAGGTTGCTATTGCTTCATGATTGGTTTGGTTTGGACGGGAAGTTGCATTTAATAGGAAATAGAAAAGTATTGAAATATTGTGTTTGTAGATACTGCGATGCTGACGAGGAATGGCAAACTAAAATACAACTTCATTTATATATGCATTTCAAATTGAAGACAAACATTGACATTTTGGTCGTATGCTGTAGGCAAAGATAACGTAATAATATTGCATATCCACATGCAACTACTTCTGGGTCCTATTGCATAAAACTTAAGATTCATTTTAGGAAGAGTTATTCTTCTTTGTAACTCTTCTTAGGAAGATTGTTTTAAGTTGATCTTCATGACATAGACCCTAGGTGAAAGGTTAGAACTTGGCCCTTCTTCATAAAGCTCAACTCATGTATAATTCTTAACTGTTCTTCTTAACCTGGATTAACACTAATTCTACCACACCACACGGCAATGACACAGAAAAAATGTTTTTATAACCCGGTGTGCAAGTTTTCGGACTACAAAACTGACCCAGGCTGCCGTGGTGTAGTGGTTTGGATCTGGGCTCTGGTGCTGGAGGTCCGTGATTCAAGTCCAGGGGGGGGTGGGTCAGGGTGACCTTTCTGGTGAATTTTGGGGGTCGGAAAACAGATCTGTTGCCGTGTGGTGTAGTAGGGTTAGGGTTATGAAGAGTCAAGAATCACTCTTTATAAGTGTCTTTAAGATTAATCTTAACTTTTTTGCAATAGAGCCCAGAATGGGGGACAATGGCTATGGAATATCCATATAAACATGAGGGCATAAAACAAAGAAATCTCAATGCTTTAACATACTTAAATATTTACAATACTCTATTATTACTATATACACTATATAAACCAAATATAATTGGTTATATTTGTCTCAGTCTTGTATAACATACATCTGTATACACAGTATTGTGCTCTAACAGTAGGTGGTACATTTGTCTAAGTACTTCGTTAGAAAACAACCTGCCACAATAAGCAAATCAATACATGTGTTCAAGGTGGATTAGCATAGTGGAATGATAAATATACCAAATAGAATCATATATTAAATATTCCATGATCTATAATGATCTACATATAAATAACTCTTAATCCTAATTAAAACAAAATCTTGGCAGGAATATAATATTTCAAAATAGAAAATGTTAAAGATTTCATATGTCACCTGTAGTCAGCGGTAAAGAAGTTTAACATTTTCTTTCTGTTACAAGCGCGTACTAAGCATTTACGCGTAAACTCAAGGTAAACGAAAGTGCGGTTGTCGTTGAGTATGTAGAACAACATGACTTTGACGCGACCAACTGACACATCTGATTGGCCCAAATTGTATCCACGGCGTCATGAATGTTACCGCCCACATGCTAATTATTTAGCACGCTGCTGCACGTGCACAACAGGCCAGTACTGAACTTCTCTGTAACAAGCACATACTAAGCGTAAACACAAGTGCAGTTGTCATTGAGTATGTAGAACAGCGTGACTTTGACGCGGCCAACGGACACATCTGATTGGCCCAAATTGTATCCATGGCGTCATGAATGTTACCGCCCACATGCTAATTATTTAGCACGTGCACAACAGGCCAGTGCTGAACTTCTCTGTCGGCGACTATAACAATTCACAGTTGAATTCACAGTTGGAGTGGTTACCTAATCAGGCTATTAGTTCAACATTGCCCAATTACAATGGACCTACGGCACATATTCTTCTGGCCACAGTACCACATACGCTGGCACACTTCGTGAGGTTGACCTCGCGTTCTTTACGTGAGGTCAACCTCATGTGACATGCTGTGATAAAGTTGTTGATATGGGAACATTCTAATTTTAGTGATTATGTAAGAAGTGTAAGTGAAACCCTGGACAAGAACATGCTGTGCATGCATGCCCTTGTATGTGATTTGTCAGTGAGATGGTGTGAGGGTGAGAGTGGGGGCTTTGTAGATTGACAGGACAGGCGTTAGGAAGAGCATGCTGGGAGAAGCTTGACCACATGGAGCCAGCGCATGGGCTGGAGTTGGAGAGAGAGAAAGTGGGTAGTTATTTTTACATTGGATTTCAACATGAATGGATGCCAGCAATGGAAAAAGGCTGGCGAAATAAAGTAGAAAAGTAGAGATTTAAATATAAAGTTAAGAGAATGTCGTTGGGACGTTGGTGTGTGAATTCTTCTGAGAACTTTATAATATTAATACATGCGTTCATTTATACTCATCTTCCTCTGTGCAATGATCTTACAGCATGGTATTATTTTTATGTGAGTGCCAGGATTCATATTTGATCATGTGGAAACAAACATCGGTACATTATAATAAGGCATTGGATAGTTAGCTGTTATCATCGAAATGCACTCTTACGTCATTGAACACAGGTAGACAACCAGATTATAGTTTATGTGGGTTCAATTTTTGTGGGAGGCAATACATTTTCTAATATCGAGGGTTTAGTGCAACAAAGGGCTATTTGCATTTTGGCCAAAAAGAGATTTTGGTATCGAGATTTTGGTATCAAAATGATCTACACAAGATCAGGAACCTAATTATGAGAAAATAGTAAATTCACCTAATCGAATAAGGTTTGAATAGCATTTCTTTTAACTTTGTCAAAACCAATAGGTGACAACAACGATGGGTACAAATCTTTAATTCACTTTTTCTCAAAATGACCAAAATGCAGATAGCCCTTTGTTGCACTAAACCCTTGATATACCATCTGTTTTATTCAGGCACATTAGCTCAATCGGAATGGTAAACATGTATCACATACAGTCCTCAAAATAAGTAACTGACCAGATAATAAATATACTCTTAACTCCAAAACTATACCTCCTACGTACAAATATTAAAAATAAAGTTGTCAAGAAATTTCTTCTCTTCAATTTGAGACATTGTTCACGAAGATTGGTTAATAATTAAGAATGTTACATTGAAAAGGATTGAACAAAGTGCAGTTTACATTTTCACACTTGGGTTTTGAACACGCAGGACCGTGTGACAGGTATGTGTATGGGCTGCATTGATCAATTGAAGCATCCCCAATCCTCATCTTACTATTGACCTGTGAGTTGTCGCTACCAGTAAATTAATGATTTGCCTGTTACTAATCCGAGGCTGCGTGTAGACAAACAAAATGTTAAAATGAGAAACAAATTTTGTTTGGGCACACAACTGAGTTAATATTCATTTAATCTTCACATGTAATATCTCAAATTAAAGAGAAGAAATTTCCTCCTTACAATTTTATTAATTCAATATTTTTACGTACTGAGCTATAGTTTGGAGCATATTTATTACCTGGCCAATTATTTATTTTGAGGACTGTAGATATCAGCAATCCACAACACAATATACCTAGCAATTTTAATATGCTATAAAATAGGTCAATAAATGAGTATGTGTTGTTTCGAGAGAAATTTCAAAAATCAATGCACACACTGACGCTGATACGTGAATAAAGGAACGACCCTGTAGGGGGATAACCTTTGTGACCATATCAACTTTTGTGCAAGTGCATTGATTTTTCTAATATTTTGAGAAACAAAACATACGTATGACTTAATTCATACATGACACAATACAAATCAAAATTTACAATTGTGTGCATACTACTAATATCTTAGATAACAAATAAAAACATGTCAACAAGTTAGCTATTACAGCCACAATAAAAATCAGCAAACCCATGCTGCCTGAACAACATTTCAAAACAAAGCGTGTGGTATGCACATGCGGAGTGCAATTAGCAATGCACTCAGCATATTGTAGTTTCTTGCTTTCTGATTGGTTTGAAACTACTAAGAGTGTATGAATCCATACAATACACAGATCTCCAATAAATAGAGAAAAAACACTTTGACTCTACTCAACTACTCCATGTAATAATTTATGAACACTACCTATGAAACTTATTCTTCAACCATTCATTTGGCACCTCATAGTGGACATTGTAATCCTACAAGTTTATGCACTAAACAATATATATCCAAACCATTTTTTTAGTATAAACTGTACAAAACTAGTCCCAACTGAAACAGCTCCAATTTAAAAGTGCTGTATATCAACTAAAGGGTTCAAAATAGTAAGTCTCCCTCTAAACTTGGATCACGTTTGTTTGCATAACGCCACAGTAAGACATTTTGAGAAATTGAAACGTTTATGAAAATGAGAAACGCTTGGCTACCAATAAAGTTTTTCCTTTACATAATCATGTTTACTTTTCCCAAGAGTCACATTTCCCCAAAATAATGTTTTCAGAAAAAGTGTCACTTTTCAAGATCCTGTACAAGAAAGTTACAACAAATGTCTCCAGTGCTTTTTAAAAATTCATTTCAATTGTCTTTATTTTGAATTACAAGAAAAGTCTCTTCTCTCTTTAGCTTGTCTTTACTAGCCAAAAGTGTCCACTATCACATCAATAACTTCCCTGCATCGTTGAAAAGTGCTACTTTTAGGAAACATCATTTTGGAGAAATGTGACTGTTTTGGGAAAAGTAAACATGGCATTAAAAGAGGAAACTTTGTGTGGGTAGCCAAGCGTTTTCCCTTTTCACAAGTGCTTTAATCTCTCGAAAAGCCTTATTGTGTGTGTGCAAACAAACTCATATCGAATTTTGAAATGTGCCACTTTCATTGTTTTATGACAGTGACTATAGTATCAGGGGCCCAAATGGCTAGGCGCCTGTTCTGGTAATACAAGATTGTGGATTTAAGTGCCCTGCCGGTGAATGTCCTTGCTTTTTTCCAGAGTAGGGACGTTCAGCGGAACTTATGTATTAATTTCCTCACTTCGAGTTGGGATGCGTTTCTCTATACTATTTTTAATATTTTTAAATTGTAATAAAGCTGAGTCATTGAATGTCTTGACGTAGTTATGTGTGATTTAACAAATTACAAAATGTATCATTAAGTCCACTTCTCTTCCACAGAACAGTCTTTGTACACATACATGTATACACCAGTATATCGAGAAGGTTCACATAATACAGTGCGGAAAGCAGTCACTGCACAGTGAAGGCACTGTCTTGAGAAAATGAAATAGACCATAGGTGTAAACAGTGAGAGTCATTGTCCCCTAATATCTACCCCCAGAATGATCTCAACGACAAATGAAAAACAATCTATGGGCATTTTATACACACAAAGCATACGCTATTGCTTATATTATAATAACATTAAAGGTAGATGACCCGATCACATTTTCGTAACACAGAATTATTTCAAACATATGGAGATTTTCATATCATATGAAAGCTCGTATTTTTCTCATCATCATACTGAAATTTGACGGCCTAAATCGGTATAATTACGGAGAAATCGATGAAATAACGTCGAATTACCGCGAATGGTGGTAACCACCGATATAGTTTGTGTACTACTCAATGGGTACAGTTCACAGCATCTTGTGAGTCTAAAATAAGAACCATTAGAGCTATGCAACTCAAACTTTGGAACACGACTTTTTTGAGGATGACCTTTCATGTAGAATAGAAAACTTCAAGTTGAAAATCGAAAATGTGATCGGGTCATCTACCTTTAAACACTACAATATGATGCAGGGCTTTTACAACTTAAAAGTTGTATACAATAATGCGTAATATCCAATAAAGATGTGCAATAATTCTACAGTGGTCAAAAAAAGTAACTATACAGGTAATAAATGGGCTTTTAACTCTAAAAATATATATCGTACCTAAAAATATTAAATTAATCAAGTTGTTGAGAAATTTATCTTCTTTCATATGAGATATTGCACGCTTGGATCGGTTAAATATTGAAGTGACAATCGAATATGTAAGGTAAAATCACAATTTCATGTTAACATTTTTCTTTTCAACACACAGACCCAGCTACGGGTACATTATTGATTACCGGTAGTGCAATTGCATGGGGATGCAAGTGCAGGTTTGATAGCCGGCAGTATTGTTCCGATGGATCAATACGCCACAAACACCCCACCTGTCATACTCTCCCCCGTGTTAAAAAAATTAAATGTGAAACTGAAATTGCGACTTTACCTTACATTTTTGATTATCACTTCTTCAATATTCAACCGATCCTAACGTGCCATATCTCATATGAAAGAAGATACATTTCTCAACAACTTTATAATTTTATATTTTTAGGTAGGATACATATTTGTAGAGTTACAAGCCCATACATATATTACCTGTACAGTTACTTTTTTTGACCACTGTATGTATTGCTGTATTATAACAGTGAGTCATAATTCGTCACAGGACGGTCATATTGTCAATGTATACATCACCAATATGTTATATACGTAGTAATCATCGAATAGACATAAACAAGTTAATTCATCATGTGGTAAATCGATAGGAGTATAAATTATTTTGTCTTAACTCCACATATTATAAATGATAGTCAGTGAAAGACAGTCCAAAAACATCTTCTTCAGCTTCTTGGATTAGAATATGTTTGAGGATAGAATTGAACTAAAGGCCTATAAAATAATAAAACCACCATCCTTCCCTATCTGACTCATTAGCTCAGTTGGTAGAGCGCTGGGCTAGAGGTTCAAATCCTAGATGATGGTCAGTGAAAATATTTCACTGACTATATTTATACTGTGTGGAGTTAAGAAGAAAAATTTACATGCATAGAAATATAATTAAGCAGCCAGAATTTAAATTGAATATAATATTGTGTCTTAAATAGTGTACCTTTCACAATGCCAAAAGGGATCAGCCAACTTGGCATTGAAAATATACATAATGTTGACAGTGTAAAAAGATATGATCTAATGGTACCTATTGTCAGGCTGAATGAAGCTGCATATCAGGCCATTATTTTGTGATGCATTCTCTTTTTGAGTGTTTACCATTTTGTGTGTGTAAAATGTCAGGCTTACATTTAGATGCTATAATGAATGATAATACTGCACATAGCAGTGTACAAGTTCTTCTTTCCTGATTCTATTTCTGTTGTTGGATTATAAGATTGGCAAAGGGTTCATATCGTCCCTGTTCTGTAAAAACCTTGTATGTTTTTCAGGCCCTTCAGCATGTATTAAGTAAAATTGCCAAATAATTATATCTAGTTAGTGTTGCTTTGTACAAGGGGACAAGAGCATTCACAAACAGACATGTTTTGGCAGTTGAACATGTTTAGAGCAGACGGCCCAAAGGTTATATGTAGGGAGTATTACTTTATACATGCTGAAGGGCCAGATGGTGATGAAAGGTTTTGAGAGAACAGCGAAGATATAACCAGGTGGGGGCTAAGTCTGTACATCGTATAGAAACTTTAAATCTAAATTATTATGTTCAAATATTATTATCAAAAAATGTACTTCCGAGTCAAAGTGATATATTGCTTGGTATTCTGGAGGGAGTCGGTGTACCTGTTAATACATTTTTGCTGGAAAGTTGAACACGCTCAATACAAGATTTAATCTCCATCTATTTCTGAATTTCAAGAGCACTTTGGTCACTAACTTACAAAAAGTGGATCGGGATCTATAAGGCAATCAATGGTACAATAACATTTTACATATATCTTTGGCACATAGAAAATCGCAGTATACACAAGTATCAACATGACATTCAGTACAACTCGAAAGGTACAAAACAGTGGACGGGTCTATATAAGAATGTATATAACTTCAATTTAAGAAATATAACCAATGTGTCTATCAGAACTACAGTTTAATCAGTTCAAAATTGGCAAGATATATCCAAGCGCATTCCGCATATGATGCACTTGTTACCTTCATGCACACCTGTATTAATTTGTTGCTGTATGGAGGCTTTGCCAATTTGGAGCTGGTCAAATTATAGACTGATTCATCCCTTGGATGGCCTGGGTATGTCCCAACGCATTGTGAATCAGACTACGGAATGATCATGTTATTTATCTTTTCCAAAAACTATATGTATTGGAGTGGATTCGAACTGACAACATCTGCATTACAAGAAAGCAATTATCCCAAATAAGCACTCTTCCAAAATAAGCACTCACCCCAAGTAAGCACTCTTCCCAAATAAGCACTCTTCCCATATAAGCACTCTTACCAAATAAGCACTCTTACCAAATAAGCACTCTTACCAAATAAGCACTCTTACCAAATAAGCTATAATAGCGACAAACATCTTCCAGCTTAACACAAATCAATTATAAATACACACTCCTGTATTGGGCACCGCTGTGTCTCAATTGGTGGTGTATCCTTGGTGTAATTCATTCATGAGTTAGACTGGTGGTGTCAAGACTCTCTTACTGAATAAAGCTGTCTAATCCTTTAATCCTTTAACACAGTTAAACACAGATTTTGTGCTAGTCTAATTCCGTGCAGAATTACATGAAGGATAAACCATCGTCAGCCTACTCTGGGGAAAGATAAATAATGTAATCACCATCAATCTAATATCAGAAATCTACTATTTGACCTACATGGTAGGTCACATTTAATATTCTTTGGTTTCTCAAAGATGAATTCATCAACTATTAGTTTAGTCAGTTCCAAATTGGCGAGAAATATGCAGTTTTAAGGTCTTAGCGCGCAAAAGTAATCCAAACTTGATTTTAGCGTACGGACACATCACACACATGATGCAAAGTGCGCTCCGATGCGTAATGTATTAATTTGGAATTGATTGAACTATAGTTCAAGCTCTATTGTTGATAACAAACATAACCTATAAAACTGTTGTTGAGGTTTATAGATAGCTGTCAGGACTATAATGCTGCATGTTAAAAAATCACCATGACAAGTTGTCTGCTACTTGGACATCAGTTTCTGCAAGATGATTCCCAAAATCTTGCTGTACTTGAAAATACCATAATACGTTGTTTGCAACTCGGTGGCTTTTAGGGATGTCCGTTTCTGCAAGATAGCCTTGCTGTACCTTTACAAATAACATAATAAGTTCTTGTCTACTCGGTGGCTTGTAGCGATGTCTGTTTCTTCAAAACGATTCCCAAAATCTCGCTGTACTTTGTAGATTTCTGCCAGAAGGTTACCAAAACCTCGTTGTACCTTTACAAATAATAAAATAAGTCATTGTCTACTCGGTGGCTTATAGGGATGTTGGTTTCAGCAAGTCGGTTCATTCACCAAAATTATAGTACCTTTAATAAGTATAATAATAAATAATTTGCTACTTGCGGTACTTGGTGGCTTTTAGGGAAGTAGATATATGTCAGACAGTTCTCGAAATCCCGCAGAAACTCGATAAATACCATGATAAGTAATTTTACTACTTGGTAGTTTATAGGAATAGAATGTAGATTTCTACAAGATATAAACCAACACCTCGCCGAACCTTTACAAATAACCATAATATGCTGTTTGCTACTTGGTGGCTTGTAGGGATGTTGGTTTCTGTAAGACGGTTCCCAAGACTTCACTGATGAGCTGCAGGGTTGGTTTGGTGATAGGATATTTACTCGGTAGTTTATCCACAATGTGTGGTGATTGCACATAGTATCTGAAATAAGGATAAAAAACAAACAATCGTTTCAACATTATGATTGCAAAGGTTCACTGTTTTGTACTTAAGTGTAAATCAGCTAAATGCCAAACATTTTATAATAAGATATAAACAATGCCAGATAATTATTCTCAATATTAACAGTTTTTAGGGATATTATGACCAAGGGTCAAAATAACAGTTTTTTACTGGGAGCTACTTTTTTCAGCGGTAGCTCCCAGTTCAGGGTGATTTGTTGAAAACCGGGAGCTACTTTTAGTCTACCAGGAACTACTTTTTATTAAGTCAAATAAGGCATACATTTTTCGTTCGGTAGACAGACGGTAGTAGTATTCCCTGGATCCCCCGCCATGATCTATCACGCATGATCATAAGATGATACGAGTGCCAGAAAGTAACTGTCCCTTTTGCATTCATTGCACATGTTTCATGGCCTAGAAAATTAATTGAGAAGTAATCTCGCCTTTTGCAAGATCGCTACGTCATGGAATAAACCTGGGAAATCTCACAATTCATGACATCAGCATCAGTACACAGACAACAATCACGATTAGTTTTCGCTGATAAAAAATTGGATTTTTGTGCTAAAACTCGGCTGTTATGAATTACAGTGGAGACTTTCAAACAACATAATTTGACTCAGGTTTTAAACAACAAATCCAGCATGGCAGTATTGTCAGATTGAAATTCAATGTTTTGGTTAAGCTGTCGATTATTTTTCAGCATTACCAAGCGCTATGATGGAAGGACCGTGGGGTAAAATTCTCCCAGCGCCCCGCTTATCTTGACCTTTGATTATGACTGTGATCAATCCACAAATTTACAGCCATATGATGAATGTGTCTATATGCATACAGCATACCATTAAAATTGGAATTGCCAATCAATAACGGGCTGAGCATACTCCTCAACTCCTCTCTTTCAGGCTCTCACACATTGCCATTAGAGTTCATGATAAAATACGCTGGTTTACCCGTTATCATTATGCCATAGAAAAAACAGATAGGTTGGAGCCAATATGACACTTGTAGCGTTGGCAGCTGCACATTGACAGAGTGCAGTGAAACAGTTACCATACTTTGGTCATTGACTGATCATGTTTCTTACACATCATTTGTGTGGGATGCAGTGCGTCATCTGAAAATATTATACCCTAAACAGCCCTGGCCGTACAGAATCCAGAGACTATAAAAAAATTATTAAGCCATCTTTTTTCAATATTTTCACCCAAATTTGGTTTCTTTCTTAAATTGAAGTTTGACTCCCCATGAACCCATCTTGACAGCATCTCCGTAAAACAACTTTACAGAACTTTACTCTCAATTTATAAATTTCAGGATTTTATTAACAAAAGGTCTCCATTCTCAATCCATAGCATTCCCAATAATGAGTTCGCTCGTGTCGGGTTTTTGATCGAAACCATAAACGGGGTTAACACAGTTTCAAACCCTATAACAATATTTACTAACAATAACATGAAAACAGGTCAGAAAAATAAGTAGTAGTTCTACTTATTCATTAAGAATTGTATCGCTCTGTAACTTAAAAAGATATTTTAGTTTTATGTTCATAAATGCAATTTAGTAAAAAACTTGCATTCCCAGGACAACATCAAGGATAGAGAGCATTTCATGAAAAAGGGTGCATATTATGGCTTTAATTATCTGGTTATAAATTCCTGGTTATAGCTTTACCTGAATTCCTCTGAATAATTATTGCGAATGTGAGACGGCACACAGTTGCTGTATTGAAGAAATGTCTGCAGCAGAAAGAACTGTTGAAACAATAGGACAGCTTTGCTGGGAGTCAGGGTGGCGTCACGAGAGGGCATCAACAGTCGCATGGCTTGTGCTAACAGACGCTCCACAAAACGGTACTGAGAAAAGAAAATGATTTAATACTTGAATTAGCGGAATTGAATTTTAATGTACATGGCACACCTCCCAATATGTGATATACTGATTATAATTCATAATTGACTGTTGTGCAAAACATGCATAGTGTTGCACAATTGCAGGCGTTAATACTAAAAGAAACGTTATTGTGTTTTGAGGTTTACATGTTTAATTTTCTTTTAAACCACACATTTGTAGCCATCTTTTACATATAATACAGTTAATCCATCCTTGTCCTTGATTGAACCATGCTTTTTTAGGATTAAATGCTGGGAGTCCCTGTTTATTACTTTAACTGTGTGCAAAGCATTCATAGTGGTGCACAACTGAATTTAATTTTGATGTATGTAATAAGACAGCAAGTGTCAATGTGTTTATATCTATTAAAGATACCATAAATCTACATCTATACACCACTGTAACACCCATTGACATATATGTGTTTTAGAGCAGTTAACCAATATATACTGCCCTCTATAATAGTAAGCTACTTACAGTAGTTGTCTGAAGTGAGTCCAGCACCTTCATCAGCCAGCAAATATTGAAGAATCGACCTTCTTCAGTCCCCCAGTTTGCCTACAAAGAAAATAGAAATATAATCTATAACCTTTTTTCACACAAAAAAGCAATATCAAATAAAATGGAAAAAAAACACACACAAAGGTGGCGAAGTTTCAATTTCAATGAAAAAACAAGACCAAAAAATTATACTACAGCTTTCAATATAATTAGGTATATCATTAGCAGCGTTCGAAATAGCGGTAATCTGTGCACCCAAAATTTCCCAAATTTCCTGGTGAATAAACATTTTTTTCTTGCTGATTATCCGACTGATAACCACCATTGTGTCACCAAAACAACTGAAACAATTGGGGATAACAAAATTGATCAGTAATGGATGCAAACATTTACCTGAATGGATTATCATTGACAAATCAACATTTGAATAACTATCATTTGGCATCATTCTGTTATACCCTTCTCACCCATTTCACAATTTATTCCGTAAAAGACCATTTACTAAGGCTACCTGAGAAGTGTATTACACTATTATACCAAAACATAATGTTCTCATTATGTTTAGCAATCAATATTTGTGGCTTCCAATTTCTTTGCTTGATCATGTCATAGATGCATTTCATTAGGTCAAAATGTCCATTATTAATCAAATACCTTTTCCAAATCCTGAATTACAACAATAGAGCATTATGTTAGCACCAGCGTTATTTAGGCCAGATTGAGTGCCGGCAAATATTACTGACGGCGGGTGGAGTGAGTGTAACGAACAAAGAGCAGCGGATCACGGCATGGGGTCCAGAGGCCCGCTTAAGGGTATTTAGGTTTTTTTTAATGCATTTTGAGGGTTTCCTGACACATAATTTCGTATGTTATGAGGCAGTTTAATAATTCTATCCATAAGATTTTTTTTAGTGCCGGTTGGCCAGTGTGAGTGCTGGCTACACCCAACCGGCATAGCTATAACACTGGCTAGCTAGCATTATATTAGCATTATTATATTAATAATAGACTGATGTTGTAGAAACCTATTATGGAAACCAAACATCCCCCTGACAGCTTTGATGAAATACATAGCAACTTGCAACACAGGGAACGGATTCATGCACGAGGATTTCCACACACAATTTATAAATTTCTTTCACAAAATGTCTTTATTTACGAGATAAAATGTATGATGAAGCACCCAATTATTATTATTTTATTTATTTAAACAGTTTTCCAAACAATTAATGTTATTGCTTATGAAATATTGATTCATAATTGTAGATTGATACACATACACTGATTTTTTTTAATTTATGATTTGATCCCTTACTAAAATATTTCACAAACAAAATTGCTGAATTAAACTATGGAGTGATTTTTTTTGTATAAATCAGGAGCCTAGCGACGGGACTTATGGAACTGGCATAAACCTATATACATGTACTAACAATTACACAGTGAAGAAACAATTGTTTCTCATTCAACAACTCCCCCCCCCCCATACCTTAAGTACAGTAGCGAAGCGTTGTCGATTTTAAGTTAAACAACGCTGCTATGGGCAACCATCGCATCGATCGCAGTCGCAATGGGTGTTGTTTTTGGAATGACCATGACAACTGTTTTCATCGAGTTTTGAAACTTACAGAAACTTAATTATAGGTTAGTTTGGTCATTTTAGTTTTTCGAAAATTGCATGAAATTGTTAATAATGAAGTACCGTAGGCCTGCATTAAAATATGTTCTTATTTGCATTGCCTATTTATGAAATGGCATTCAAATCCCTAGTCGTTGTTGCATTCTGCGCTTGCTGCGTGTTTATTTCACTCGGGCATTGCCCTTGTGAAATGAACCAAGCAAACGCGCAAACACCGTTGTCGATTGGTGATGCACAACGCTGAAACATGATTTAATCCCTTAACTCAATAACGATATGTTACTAAAGTTATATGCACTGAGTAGATTTTGACTCACCCTGTATCAATAAAAGGAAAAAATCACTCAAAAATTAATCTTTGAGGTTGAACAACGTCACTGAACCAGATCATCAATCTACTATTGGATGTGGAGCACATCATTTATTCATCAACTATTCACAGACTACCACAAATTAGTTTTAATCAATTAATTATTTCTGCTTGGTTGTATACCACTGAATATCACAGAAGCAGAGTATCTACCATGTATGAAAAGCACAGAATTTAGTTATTCACAGGGCAAGATTTTAAACTATTTTGGTACCAGCCAGTCGGGCAGGTAGGTAGCTTCTAAAACAGGACTTCTCAACTGGTGGCACACACGCTTGATGTGGCACTTGGAGCAATGGTGGTTGGTGCATGGACTTCTTACTCAAAAATATAAAGAAATACATTAGAAATGTATGCATTGGGTGCTTCTTCATACATTTTATCTCATAATTGTGGCGCACCATTAAATAATGTTGAGAACCCCTGTTCTAAAAGGTACCAGCCCTACAAGAAATTATAATCTGCCCAAATTTGTTTCTCAATCCACAAGAAAATTGAGGTCTCGCTTTGTATTGGAACAAACACTATGAGTTTGAAAAAAAAAGGTAACCGGCCAGTCGGTCATGTACTTAGCACATTTACTCGCCCAACACCAAATTTACCTGCAATGGGCAGGCAGACAGGGGCTAAATCCCAACCCTGAATTCATAAACTATAAGCATGTTTCTATTCCATCACCACCAATAACTGGTTATCAGTGGTTATTAGTGGTGATAATTATCATCTCCACCAATAAATACTAAAATCAGCGCCAAAACAAAAGGTGGTGACACAGCAAAAGGTGGTTTATCCTGGAAGTTCATCAAAATATGTGCAAAGCCAGCATATCCAAGCAAACTGTCACTCTACCTGTCCATCTTAGTAGCATGCATGCGTGTGGCGGCATGGGCGCACTGCAAAATATGTTTTCACGCATGGCGCCCAAGCATAACATGGTATATGGAATATCACCACTAAAACAATCGTTGCCTGTTTCTGTTTACCTCTAAAATCACCACCAATAGGCCAGAGAAATACTGGGTTATTTTAATGGCCATGGAGGTGGTGAACCAGGCCATCACCACCAATCACTATCAATCACTATCAATCACCACCAATACCTTTTGCACTCCAATAGAAACATGCTCTATGATGATAAATCACTGACTTGCATAACTTGGGTGAAAAAACCAACAAACCTAACCACTGTTAATGTTCAATTATTGTTTTCAATTTTCACTCTACTAAAAGAATACCTCCCCTAACATTGTACTAATATTTGCTTAAATTCTTCCACATTTTCGATTATTTAAAAAATGTTAACCCTTGCTCATTACATACAGATTGTGGCTATTTAGAGTCGCTCAAGTGGACTATGGAATGAAAATCACTCACAGCAACTCGAAAGTTCGAAAGACCAATCGTGCACAAGTTAAAATGGAAACATTTGAAGATCAAATTACGTAAATTACATCATCAGGAGTGACCCGGATAGCAAAGCGACCTAAGTAATAAGTATGTTATCAGCATTACACTAACAAATCCATCAGAAGGGCTGCGCTGATGGGCCCCCCATCAAATGTTGCTAAGCATTTAAATTCAACAACAACAAAAATCCACTGCCTACCTCACCCCATGAGGACAACGAAACAATTTATTTATCTTCCTTTTTAGCCTAATGTGTATGTGTGAATCGGCTAAATATAGTCTGCTCAAATATCAACATCCATCCAGCTGAAGAGCTCCTTCAACAATTCCCAGAAAATCAATATTGGCTCAGTACACCACCCATCAACCCAGCCTTAGTACAAACTTTACAGTAGTATTAAGTAAACAATTAATTCAACTTTTCATTTTTTTTAGGGGGAGGGTATTTTGTTTTACTATATCGACCTCATAGTGTTAATGAATTTTCCCCAACAATGTGTTGGTTACAGCATATGGGGGGTGGGGGGTGGGGGGTATGGGGGCACTGACATTGGAAAGGGGTATACGCTATTTGCACGGTACAGATTGAACAATTGAAAGCGAGGCTCTCCCCTCACCACGCACTATCACGCCACATTACGTCATGGTTTCAAGCAGGTTTGTGCATCGCATAACGCGGTTGGGCGTGCGCGTGCCGAGAGGAGAGCCTCGCTTTCATTCTAAAATGGCGATTGCGTGCAAGTAGCGTATAGGTATGTGCTGCCCTCTCCTGCTAGCTCTTAAGACCTCCCCCTGTTTAACTGAAAATTAAAAATATCGTGAAAATTTGCATTCTTTCTAATCAAATTTGAAAAACAAACCAATTCTTAAGATCTATTTTTTCGAGAAAAAACGGTTCTTAACACCCTATTTTTCATCATAAAAGTCTCTCAGTTCAGTTCTGAAGTCCCCCCCCCCCCTTTTGAGATCTTGGGCGGCACACCCTACCAAAAAGAAAGTTGAGTGCCCCCCCCCCCTGGTACGCAACATTTCAGAAGTGGCAACCAAACAAGTGTCTTATTTGCTTGATATAAACAAGTACCTACCTGATATGCTATTAACACCAAATCAAACATAACTGCTGTTGAGGCATTACACAGCTCTTGAACCAGCTTGGCAACCTGGGGAGAATAACAAACAGCAATAGACATTAAGATATTCATAATGGCACTGGGTATTAAAACATGCAATTAAAGGTGGGTGATCCGATGCTTTTTCCCATCAAAATTGAGATTTTGATATCAGAAGAAAACCCATATTTTTCTCATTACCACTGTACAATTTTAGAGCTGAGAGATGTTTCATTTACATGCTACATACAAACACAAATCTGGTGAATCTCCGAAATGTGGTATACAACACACCAGCCAATTGTGTACTGTTCTATGGGACAATTTCAAGTGATTTTTTGCTTCCATCTTTAGAACCCCTGGAGCAATATTTTACTCAAATTTCAGAATAAGACTGTATTTCGAGGGTTGAGCGCCAGAAGGCCGTTACTCAAGAAATGCTATTTTGAGATAATCAACTTTCAAATATTTGGGACTCATTACAATACACTGTAGCACCCAACTTATAACTCTAATTTTAGTCAAATTAAGAGTGTTTATGAGTTATCAATTTCAATTTGCCAAAAAATTGAGTTACGGCCTTCTGGCTCTCAACCCTCGATTTATAATAGTGCACCTCCATGTTCCTTTAAATATGAAAAAAACCATGCCCAAATTTGGTCATCCACCTTTAACAAACATCATTATAGGTACCACATGTATAATTGCAATGGGTAAACATGCTACATCAATGTTGTCCAAAGAAGGCCATGCAGTTTACATAAACCCTAATTGAGCAGAGGCATCAGAATTAGCACTATTGATTAATCAAATCGTGAAAATAAACATTAAAGCTGGTATAGAAATAAATCTTTCCAATTCATTTCTATTCATCATTATTTGACTGCCAGCTTGCTGTCATATTTCACATTGTGCTACTTTATAACTTGAAAAATGATCTATTTTAATATGCATTTCATTCATAAAATAGGGAAAAACACCTCGTTATCATCATATTCATATATAAACTATACGGCTTCTCATTAATGAGATTCTCGTAAATATGTCCTGATAAACCTGAGGTACTGATAATGGCAAATGCTAAAGGTAGGTATGTGCTGGCCAAAAGACCAAAAGACTATACACATGATTTGCACACAATTTTCATAAATTGCTCTAACATGTACGGTAATTGAAGAAGAAAAAACCCTGAATAATTCCAAATATCACATGCCATGTTATAATTAAATTATTTCATCCTAAAACCATCGAGTTGTAAAATTGAATTTATTATGGCAAAGGTTATGGTTGAACCAGTCACTCCTACTGAACAGTCAATACCCTAATCACAGTCAAATCTCACTATGAGCTGCATACGCATGCATCAATCAATCAATACATTCGCTTCTCTTCAACTCTGCCATTACCATTTACGGTAGAACATGTCTGAAAATCACGGAAATGATTCATAGTGGTAACACCTGGCCTTCGATTTGTCTCTCTGTTGGTTTTATATCATTTTATGTCAAATACATGAGGAAATTAGCACATGGATGTCATAGTCAAGATGATTACGTGTTATTGGACATTGAACCTATTATAGCAAGTGAAGTACTCCATTAAATATTCAGCCAAGATTCCACAATAATGGAGTGGAGGCAACTGCTAAATGTGCAATATGACATCCATGGGAGCAGTGGCAGCACCAGCATCAATTTTAATGGGGGTGGGGAGGGGGGGGGGGGGGGGGGGGGGGCAAGAAAAAAGTTGAGGGGGTGGGGGAATGCTGACAAAGCACATGGAAATGTTGGCTTTTATTGTAAAAATTAGCTTCATTTGTTCTAAAATAGACATCTCAGCCTAAGTTTAAACTAATTTTAGGCAATGTTAACACTAAAACTCTATTCGATTATTTGGGGGACAAAATGGGGTGGGCTTGAGCAGACTGGGAGGGGGAGGGCAAAGGTCGTGACTGGGGTATTTGTACCCCCACCACCACCACCACATAGTGCTGACACTGCATGGAAGTGACCGTTATACCACACTATCTGCTCCATGGATATAGACCAATGTCATACACATACACACTTTGAGAAGTAGAATACTCTGAAACCTTGGTTGGAAAAGTGAATTAAACATTGGATTTTATGAATGAAGTCTTAGAATTTGATATTGAAAAGAGGATTCTAGTAAACAAAAAGTGGAACAGAAATTACAACAAAGTGATTCAAGTCAAATAGATGATAATTACATGTGTTGTGTTAAATATACATTGTACATAAGCATAAAAACAATACAAACCATTCGTATGTATCAAATCAATAATACCAACCATGTCAAAAATGCAACACTGAAACATATACTCAAAACAAATTACAATATGTGATTTTAAACATGCATTCATTAGCCTTTGTTACTTCAAATTGATTGCATTACTAAGAATTATTAGACACACAATACAGTAGACAACATATGTAGATAGATGACTGAAGAGTTTTCAATACTACCTATTAAACGTAAATATTCCCTGCATAAAAATCGGAACATGTGTGATGCATATTCTTTAGCTTGTATGTATATGCGTACTGCGTTTAGGTTTGTCGGGTCAAAACTGTCCAATCCTGTCATTAAAGAGATTAGTAAAATCTCATTGCTGTGCAGTTACACGATCTGGAATGCTCGAAACGAGCCCCAATGGGACACAGCCCCATGTCTAAAAGTATGACCCAAGAACCTTCACGCAGTGCGCAATGGCTTCGGGTCTCCGCCATATACCTGATTCAAATCTTAAATTATTTATAATGATGATGTTTGTATTGTCTTGTCCTGTCCTGTCTTTCCCTGCCTGTATGTTGGTCGGTCATTGCTGGTCATTGACGGGCCAACATCGTATCGTGTCCTGGGTTTTATGTACGTTCTTTTTATCAATTTTACTGTATTTTTTAATGATTGAATAAAGAATGATGAAACACGTAAAAGCCAATATTTTCGCCTAAAGATATTTTCGCGCATTTTGATATCATTGACATTTCGCAACAAAAAAAATCGCGGGCAACCTTTTGGATGCACTGCATGAATGTTGAAAACATTTTTTTTTTAAGGAAAAATATTTTGCGCGAAAAAATAAAACCACCACGAAAATGTCAGCTTTTACAGTACACCTAACACAAAAAGTTCCAGACCAGATGCTTTGATGTTGGCTGATTCAAAATAAATAATCGGTACCAAAATCTGAGAATCTGAGATATACATTAAATGAGCAAATTTCATCTCTGTAGTTTCATACCTCATTCACAAATTTATGATGTCACAATCATTTTATGAGCCACAAATATTCCTCCACGTGAATTATTAGCTAAATAATTCAGCCATTAACTATTCATGAAAATGCATGTTCTTTATCTGGATTTCTTAAAAAGACAGCAACTTTCCCTAACAGTCTTGGTAAAGAACTTGATTTAGCACAAAACACAAAACAGCACAACAAACTATCACATACATACGTAATATTTAGCACATAATCAGACATAGACTTCATCAAAATACTGGGTGACATAGTTCATACCTCTACTTTCTGCATTGGGGAGAGGAGAAATTATCATGCAAAGCAACCATAGGGAGAAGAAAACGATTATGGGTAGAAAACAAAACAAAGGGTAAGTAGCTGGGAAATATACATTACATTGGGATTCACCTTTTTACTTTATCCACAATCAGAGGTGCCACTGAATGTTGGTCAAAAAATCTGAAAGTTACCGACCAATAGAGCGAAGCGAACGTAACGTCCTAGCGGGTGCTTCTGGGGGCATTTAGAAGCCTTTTCTCAAATTGAATTTCATTAAAAATATTACCATGATTTTGTTGACTATTTGGGGGATAAAATACCAGTTTTCCTGCACTCTCATAACCAATTTTGAGCCATTTCAATGCAGTTAGTATTTATTTTGTTGATTTCAGATAGATTAGTACATTATTTACCACTCTAAGTGAGTAGGTAAAAAAATTCAAAAATGTTGGTCAAAAAAATCTGAACTTTTTGTCAAAAATGTCAACAACAAAAATCGGAATTCCGATTTAAATTGGAAAAGTGGCATCTCTGCACAATGCCATGTAGTTTGAATGTACTTAGCTCGGAATAGCAGAATGCTAGATTCATTCATGCTTCGCAATCATTTGTTCTCATAAAACACATATAATTATCATTTTTGACTAAAAGATCCAATAGCACTTTTACTGTTTTCATCAGTTTCGTAAATCCTCTTATAATATGTCCTTTTATTACAATGATTTGTCCTTATGGGCTATCAGGACAAATCACTGTTTGCTGTTTAAAAGATCTGGTCCACCTTCTTGAGAAAAAAAAGATCTAGGCCATATTCTCGAAACATGATGATAGTTGGCTTTTTCGTTAATTGTAAATTAGAATACCAAATTTTAACTGATGAGCATGATAAATTAGAAGTATTAAACTGACCATTTTTAACAGTTAGTGAAACACAATTCAGTTAATATAGCCACTCCCAAAATGTGCAACATTTTATAGGATTGTAAGGAACTGTGTAAAAAGGCAGATTGCATAAGAAACATGGGAAACAACATAAGACGCCAGTAAATGAATACAAATAAAAATCAAGCAAGTTAAAAGCTAGATGTCGCAAAGAAATGTCATCAACTCCTAATTCAATCTTGGCAATTTGTTCCCAAATAAGACTTGTGGATGAATTATTCTCTGCAATGAGCAAATTTTATTTCACTATTTCAGATTTGATACGGGTTCAAGCATCCAACAAAAGCAGGGTACAGTGTATTTTTGTCTGAGTCAACGGCCTCGTTTGAACATAACCATATTACTCAAACGAGGCGTTGACACAGACAAATGCTATATAAAGGACTTTAAATTTCAGCGTAAATCCAAGAATCCCATAACAAAAAATCTGCTCAACAAAACTAAATGGATCCTGAGTTTGAATCTCTGTAACTTTTCAGTCTTTCATACCAAATTATATGGAAGAACCCAAGTCCATTTGGATTCTTGTAACATGTTTACAAATTACTACCCCTACAAGAATATCTCTTCAACTTCACTCACATGTAGGGTAACATTTTTTATATACGAAGCTACATACGATTTATTTACTACTACCAATTACATTGGATAAAGCAACAAACAATTTCAGATCAACAAAGTCTCTGGGATACAAAGCACACATCGTAAGGTCATGATTAGAATTAAAGAGATAGGATTACAACTTCCGGGGAAAAGGATTATTGGTAAATTCATAACAAAATCATCATTGAATAGTGAAAGCACAGGGGGTAAATTAGCCATGCAGTGTTAAGAAAATAAAAAGAACATGCCAGAAATATTGATGGAAAACCTGATAATCTGTGAAAGTGTCAAAAAACACCTTATAAATGGCTGCAAACCATGCAGGGCAAATAGAGCCATGCATCGATCAAAGTGCAGAGAGAATTAGTGAGTTAACAGAGTCTACCTAAGAGTTAAGTAGATCAGATGCGGCGTCATGGCAACAAGAAAGCCTGCAGTCAGCCGGCCCCGGCCAGCAGCCATCTTGGATTTTAAAAGCGTTACTTTTTTTCTTCTGTATAGCGATAAAGCAATTTTGTTGTAATTACGTAAGTAAGCAATAGAAAATAATGGCTATGCACAATGCTCAAAATATAGTAATGCTCAAAAGGAAGTGTTTCTTGGTTAACTTTGTCCATCTAAAAAATCAAAAAAATCAGGTCTGTATCTGTAAAATTGTTATCCATGTATCAATGACCTCCAGATATTATTTTTTCTTTTTTTGATGTTATTCTCTATGTTTGGGTGTTTATCCTATTCCTGTCCCACGCCACTTTCATTGGCTTATTGCATTTCTAATCTCATTGTCTGCCAGATAAATTTGTATTAGACAACTAAAAAGCATGTTTTATATGTCATACGAGCAAGATAGACCAAAAACACTTTTTGCATCCTAATATTTTAAGCAGTGTGCATATGATAGTATGTAAAACAAGAACATGAACAGCTAATAAAAGAAAGAGTCAGTAGAGAAACATGGGTCAGTCATAAACACTAAACAGCCAATCAGATCAGCTGGCCTTAACTTTGACAGCTTCTTACTTTAATTAACAAAGGGCAACTTAGTGTGTCCACTTGTCCATTAGTATTATAATCAGTTCAAAAATGTCTCGATCAGAGCATGACGCTGAATGGCGCTGTGTAATGACACACTGTATTCATTAATTAGGGCCCTTGTACTAATGTGGCTGTTACAGTTAGTATTACGCACTAGTCGCATAGGGTGCAATGGGAATTGTTTAAATTGATCAAGAAAATATTAAACTGATTATAGTAGTCATACCCTTTGTAGTTTCAAAGATTACTGATGCTTCCATTGTTGCTAGAGAAACAATGGACCGGTAATATTTTGTAGCTACGAAGGGTTGAGTATAACTAGTAATAATACTGTATTCTAAAAATATGTAATGCTTCGGATAGGACTTTTTACAATTCACCCTAATAGACAGGTAGATTTGTTAAGTTTTGATTTACAATATAAGTATTGTCATTCTTAAGACCTACCTCAGCATCGGCGTAAGTCTTCCAGTTTTCTGTGTCAGTTTCTAATAAGAGCGATGCAGCCTTTGACTTGGGAGGGCGCCATTTTAATGGAACCTCTGGTAAACATGTTGTTAATACCACTAAGTCCAAAGTAGGTTTGCCACTGTCAAGTAAATAATATTGTAAATAGTGTAAATTGTAGTTGTGATTTGGAGTAGGGAATGCAGTCTTCCACCTATCGGTGTCCAGTACACACAGGAGCGTGTGAATAATAAAGGTTACATGAATAGCTATAAAGTGTGCTAACCAGGCATGGAAATAGCACCTGCCCGCCTGCCCATAACTATTTCGAACTCACAGCATAAGTGTGTTACACTGGCTGGTAGAATTTCTACTGGGCAGGTGTTTTTTGTGAGTTACCTGCCCAACAGGCTGGTTGAAAAATCTGAAGTTCCAGCCCTGGTGCCAACCCAGTGCTTCATTGTGATATTGTCCATTTACTCATTGATCTTTATTACGCACATTTACAACAATGGATCACCATAAATCGCTAAGTGATCTCAATACATTGTGACGACCCTCTGGTTTATTCTCTTCTGGTAGTGAGTGGTCAAGGTGTTTCTTTGACATCGGTGGGAGTGAGTGTGTATTCCTAAGCCCCGGAAAAAAACGCACAAACTTTTGGTAAAAAACGCACGAACTTTTAAGCAAAAGCGAGATATACCGAGATTTTATCAGATTCACTAAAAACCCGAGAAAAACGCACCGAAATTGTTGATAGCGAGAGAAAAACGAGAAATCGCGCTATCACTCATTCTCATGCAATAACAAAAAGGTCGTGACCGTAATCACCCCTAAATATCGCTCCTTGAATTCTGTTTTAAAAAGTAAATAAGCTTACTTTTTGTCCAATTTTCTTACCTACATGACAGCATAATAATTAATAAAGTTATTCCAGATAAAGAGGTTTCATAATGTTCATTATATTCCAATTAGTAGCTGCCGTATTTCGACTTTTTTTATGTCAAACATTTATTTTTTCATCCGCACATGGTTTCATCATGCTCCGTTTCATGTTCCACACACGCTGGATAATGTGTATAAATTTGAGGACCAACCAATTCTGCCATTGCGTTGCACGCCAAAAATAAATACTGGGAATCATGAACTCTGAACTTTGTGGTTCCAATATTCCACACTCGCTGGATCGATTCAATTGCTAGACTCTGGCGCACATGTAAGAGCAAACCACATTATCACTGTGTTAAAAAGCAGATTGTCAAAAGATTAACAACATCGCTTTTGTTTACATTTAGAGAAGGGTATTTCCCACGACCGACCATGAGGTTTAAAAAAAGGTACGATTGAAAAAAATGAAGAATTTAAGTTGACATTTAATCCAATTTCTGGATCGTAAAATAGTCGATACATGGGTCAATTTCATCAGTATTTCGATGTGTTCAGATGACAAAATGAATATTTCAACATTTCTTCATAAAATACGCGATTCCGAGCCAAAAAAACGCGATTCACGGTAGGGCTGTCATCGACATGGACGATGTCGACATTATGTCGATATCGGCTATTATCCCGACATGTCGATATCAACTTTGGGATGTCGATATAATTGACATTAAATCGTCCGTAATGATTTGAGAAAAAAATAATCGGCAAAGTGATTTTTATAAATGACAATCGGCAAGAGTTGTGAAAAAACCCAATATCCAACTATAGCAAATCGTTAAAAGTAATTAGGCCTACGCTAGTTCCCCCCTCACCACTTCGCATATTGACTTGGCGATATTTTCGATCTGCGGTAATATTCTATACTATCGCGGACATTAATTTACGGGGACAATCGGCTTGGTATTTGGATCATAATATGTCGACATCATGTCGATATCGAGATTCTTAAATAGCAACATGTCGACATGAAAAAAAGATTTCGATAACAGCACTAATTCACGGGCGATTTTTCTGAAAGCGAGAATTGCTATCAAAAGCGAGAATCACGGAGTAAATACCGAGATTGCGTCTTCTTCCGGGCCTTATGTATTCCTCACTTTATCTGACCTGATCGTAATCGACGGAACTCAGAAATCACTCTAAACTAGGCATGAGATATAGGCTATGTTCTCTTCAATCTTTTATTAGGAAATGGGGGTTCGATATGATGGCAACGAATTGAGGAGAGGCAAATGTGAGATGGTGTAGTGTATAGCAACAGAGGAGTTTTACCATCTTCGTACCACACAAAGTCTAGCACCATCTCACCAACCCACTAAAATTAGCACAAACACTTGTATGAATACACAACAACCATGTAACTTCTCGAATATATCACATGACCATAATAATAATAATGTGGATGAATAATAGATGACTTACTTATTTGCTACAAGTGTGTCCAATCTGGCAGCGATCATCTCAGTCCCTCGGAACATTACACCAAGGGTCTCAATCAGAAGGGTACATAACCTAAAGTGTGTAACAAAATCAAATCATTAATCAAGACGATAGGGATGTTTTGTTAGATGCTATCTTGTTTTGCACTGATCTGAGAATGCTGTTTTCATGCAAGTACACATTATATATCAAGAGGTTAGGGGTAGGTAGAAATAGGAAAATTGGGTAATGATTGATCGAACAACTGTCGCAGCATTTGAAAAAGGTAAAACTATGCTTAATTTCCTGCCAAATGACCATGACGCTTCCGATAAATAACTTATGATGGTAATGATAGAATACATATTAAAGTATTTAAATAGTAGTGAAATGTGAAATTCAGTTTTTGAGACAACAACTGGGTTTACACTGCCCTTAACCTTAACCATCACTCTAATCCTACATACTACAAATCCATACGCTGTTAGCTGCTGGTCCCGCACGCTCAAGCTGACCAGTTAGCCTAGTCGGTAAAGTGTCCGACTTCCACGAACATAGCCCGGAGACTTACACCCAAATTTGACCCGTTTTTCTCCCAAAAAAACATGCCTGGGGAGTTAGGCTTAATAGATTATATTCCGTAAGGATACACCAGTTAATCGTTTACTCTACCATTTGGCAATAATAACATTCATTGTCAAAAACATCCGAACCCACCCGATAAGTAACTTATGATGGTGCTTCCCTGAACTTTTACTTAAATGGTGCTTCCCTTGAATGAAAAAGCAAACAGTATACAAATTAAAAGCCACATGGCAAAGTGTACAATAATGGACATCAAATTTAATCAACAAGCAAAAAGTTACTTTGTCGAAACGTAACTTCTCATATGGAAAGATATGAGCAGCTTGACTCTGCTTGAGTTGCATCTATTTGTAACTTGATGTGACACAATTTGACTTGGTAACTGGTCTGTTAATAAAAAAGAGCAACCAGTTGGGAATGATAGCGTATTCAGGCTTGTACTTACTCTAGTTCGTCAGCTCTATGATGGCGCCCCCTTTCTGTATTTAAATTAACAGATGACTTGGGTAGATATCGATGCAGTTGGGCCAGGATAAAATTGAACAGATCATCACTCTGGAAAACAAAAGTCAGAAATAAACTGAAATACTTTTTGAGTTAAACAGCACTTGGTTTAAGGGGGCTGTCAAGTGTCATTTCGTATTTTCCAGGAATTTCACTTTTCTTCATTTTTCAAAACTTCAGAGTGTTATCTATCAGTACATGCAAAGAAATTTTCAATTTTGAAATTCCAAAGCCTATTTAGAAGGATTTAAATCCCTTATTGTGATCATTGACAAAGTAGAATGGAAAAGTCTGCCCGCAGGGGATCAGCGAAACTCCCATGCGCCGCATATCCTGTGTTTTGTTTTTCACGCAAATTAGCACGCGCCAGTTCGCTTAAAATACGCGACGCTGTTGTTTCGAAAGCCGTCAGTGCGTGCTGCGTTACCCGCTATTTTTTTGCCGCGTTTGAGGGCTTGTTCATGCGCATTGTTTACGCATCGGAGGCCCGACTAATCAAACCGTCATTTTTGCCGGGGTGTGGCTGAGCCTGAAGCAAGTAGGCCTATTAGTAAAACAAGGCTTTAGCACAAGCGTTAGTGTCAAGGAGTTGGAAAGAGAGAAGGAAAAAAGGTAAAAAATAAAGGACAGAGAAAGATTTTGAATCCATGATCGGAGTATCAACAAGACTTACACCGGGTTTTATCCGAAGACGTTAATGTTTTGTTTTTGTTTGGCCTTTCGATGTTGTACAAGTCCGTTCCACCCGCCCCGTCCATCCAATAGGGCCTACCTGTTTATCTATTTATTGTCATTACTGAATATGGTAGGCCTATTACTTCGTATCGTTGTTAAGTTAGCTAGTTCTCAATTAGTTCAACTCGGTGTACTAATTTGTCATTCAGTTATATCAAACATAATATCAATTATAAGTGCCATTTTACCTACATGTAGGCCTACATGGGCATGATCGGAGAAGCATCCTCGGGCCGATGCTATCAAATGGTTCACATGGTTATCTCATAGTTATATATAGGCCTATAGTCTAACTTTGTATAGTATGTGCACACGCGGCAATTAAAAACACGACATGTGGAGTTGGCCGTTGGGGGGGGGGGGGGGGGGGGGGGGGGGGGGGTATAGGGCCATGGAGAGCAGGGATGGACAGCCTCTCCTGGCATGCATTTTAATATAATATCCATTATAAGCTCATTTATTTCAGTTGCGTTCGGGTCTAAGGCCCCGCTGTTAGGCCTACGGTTTGGTGACATGCCATAATATGAGACAAAATAAGTTCCAAGATAACCAGAAGAAGGCCTATACGGCCAAACAAGTCATGTTTCTAAAAAATCCTCCTAAAATGTCATAGTTAAATTGAATAATATAAAATTCTGGAACATTCCAAATGAAATTCGGACTGAACAAAGAACAGAGATCTTCCCATTTCGATCGCTAAATGGCCCATCATTCATATTTTTGAATCAATGAAACGTCCGAATGTTCTAGACAGAAAGCAAAGGTGAAAGGGATGGGATTATGGTGGGTGAGGATGCTCTATATTTCTGCCCCTCGGACCCACCCCAACAAAAAATAGGGTAACATCGGTTTGGTTTGGTTATGAGATGTAAACAATAGGCCTGATTAATTAAATGTGTGGTTGCACCTTTGATATCCTTGTACTTTTGTGTCCTCTCAATGAAAAAAGTTTCAATCTAGGTATAGGTGACAAGGCAATTCATAGGGATAGCCAATAAATAATAAAACCATATGCAGTAATGGAAATACCCACATGATTGTATATATATAGGTCTACTAGAGCTAATTGTTAATAATGACCGTGTTTTCACCGTTATCATCAGTAGATAGCAAACTACTTTTATAAGAGATCCAACCGAAATGTTTAATAGCGCTATTGTTATAACACTGAACAATCACTATTTAATAATTATCTTTGGTAGATAGCAAACCAATTTTAAAAGGATCCAAGTCCATTCTAATGGAAAATACTCATCATTTAACTACTGTGAAATGTGATCCATTACCCGCCAGTAGCGTATCTGATGAGATCGCTTGTCAGAGGGGGAAATGGTATCTTCCCGGTAGGCTTTAGCTTTACAGGCTGAGGATTGCCGCCGCCGAGTCCGACATTGAAAACGGGGAGGGTGGGGGTGTTCTCAAAATCCACCCCATCCGACTCAAATTGGGGCCCTTGCTCCCCCAACCCACTGTATTTACAGAAAATAAAACCTTTTAGCCCTGTTCTACCCGGTCAAATCCGACGAGGAAGGGGGACACTCTGCTGATACGCTACTGTTACTCGTTCGCTTGACAGTTTACCCATAGACAATTCCTATAGTCATTTTACAAACCGTTAATTTTATTTTCCTGCTTCATTAAACATTAGACCTATCGGATATATATTTCAGTTTCTTTTTCAGTGGGCGCTGGCATAACGAGGATCAAGTTCAGGTGGCATGTTGTGGCCTTTTACTATGATGAAATTACAATTCGTGACGTGACTCATATTAATCATGTTAATCAGAAGCTTACCCGAGTCCGTCTCTTTTAATATCTGAAGTAGAAGAAGAGAAAACATGTAGGCCTAGGCCTACCAAACGACAGGTCTTAAATTAAATCTTCATTCCCATTTCTCGCTTTCTCTTTAATGTTTCCAATTTTTCTCTCTCCTTTACTAAGTCCTTTATCTAGGATAGGTGTTGATTTTTATACCCAGACTACTCACTAATCCCGCCACGGTGCATTTTTAAATGATCACATTGATAAAGACTCGACTACACTGGGCCTATAATAATGATAAACGCTGATGATTAGCCGCAGAGTGTTGCGCACAGAAATTAATACACGAGCGTCTAATCTTTGTCAACCGGTTCAACGCGCACGCGTCACCATTTATTTTGCCAACTCAAAACATTCCACTCGCGTCTGCGCTCATTGTCGATTAACGCACGCGCTTTCATGCGTTACGCTTCCCGGAAATTGTGAACGCACTTCGAATGCGCATGAAATGGTATGGCTTCTTTCACAAACTCGACATCATGAAAAAGGTGTTTTTTAACACACATTTGAGGTTGTTTTGATACCAAGAAAAGAAGGGTTTGTAATGAAACTCTGCACGAAGTTGGGGATTTATATGCTTCCCACAATATCTAAAGAACAGGATTTGAAATACGTGTATTTCCCCGTAAACCATGATCAAACGGCGGTATTGTCACTTTTCACATTCATCGGTTGATTTCTTTATGTTCATTTTTGAGTAAAAATACAATTTACAGACACGATAACTCAATACAAACTGCATCTGATGGACAGCAAGTAAGTTTAACGCAACAACCATGATCTTCGCCAGGTTCCGTTTTTTTTGTTTTTTGTTTTAGGCCTATTTTCCGATTTTTCGGATCATTTTGTGGAAATTCACGTTTGTTGTATTTAAAAATCCCATTTTGTTGCCTTATTTGGTCAATAAATAAAAAAATATCTCAGTAATCAAAAAACAAAAAAAATGGAACCCGGGTAATTTTCTTAAGATTACAAATATCGTAATAGGACAGATTTTCAGAAAATATTTTTTTGGTTACCTTGTCCGAATTGAAGACTGGTCAAAATTCTCGTTTTTTATGATTTTCTCCAAAATGGTTCTTTTTAGAGCAATTTCATGTTCATGGTTAGATTTATTGAACCCTTTCCTTCAAAAAAATGTATACTTGTATATGGAATATATGAATAATGACGTAGTTACGGCAGTTTTACGGAAGCTATTTCTGACACTTGACAGCCCCCTTAATCCCATTTGATCCAATTCTATTCATTCCTGTTCCAATATGTTTAATCCCAATTGGCCTGTTCCAATATGTTTAATCCCAATTGGCCTGATCCAACTTGGTTCAATCCAACTTAATCCAATCCCACTTGGTCAAATTTGATTTGATCCAATCTATCTTGGTCCAATTTCACTTAGTTCACTCCCATTTGACTTAATAACACTTGGTTCAATCACATTTAGTCCAATCCTTTTTGGTCAATTTGGTCAAATTGCAATTGATTTTATCCCATTTGGTTACTCTTCTATCTTGTCAAATTCCACTACTTGAACCCTAACCCTGCAATCACGCAAATGTACATGGGCTCCGAAAATTTAAATTTGGGAGCCCTACTCCGGTAGCGTAATACACCCATGAGGGTTATGTAATTAACTTGATTTGCCTTGGTCTGAAATTATCCATGACTTGTTGATTCAAGTATCCATCATGAATTCAACAACTAGTATTGATTCATATCTGTATCAAAAGGTCAATTACCTTCCAGAAGAGTTTCTTGAGGAAGAAGTATTTCTCTGCAGCATTACTCAGCTCCTGTATCAGATGAAATAGGGTTTCCATGGAGTCTGCAGTGGTCAGGATCTCATCTTTAAGCTGCTGGAATAGACGAGCTAATTGCTCCCTGGATGTGTAGGATTTGTAGGGAATATACAATTATAAACATAGAATGGATGATTCTTAACACTTTCCACGCGGCTATTGGTTTTACCATATAAAAAACAGATTTTCAGAAACCTTTCCCAATTTTCAAAGTCTATCTCAAGGATTACTGAACCAATACAAGGCATGTTTGTACTTATTTCAATGCATTTCGCATGGTGATTCCAAATATGGTTATGAAATGTAAAATTGTTGACATTTTTTAAACTGTTAGAGACATTTTGAAATGTCGTCTGCATACGCCTGCCGCGTGGAAAGTGTTAAAGGTGGGTGACCCGATTTCAGCAAAAAGAATTCCACTTAGTGTTCACCTATTCTATATGAATGCACACCATGTACACCATATTCAAAATTGCTCCATTGATTCTTCTGAAAAAAGTAAAAATTCACTTGAAATTTTCTTTCCCATATAACAGTCGTCTTCTTGGGGGTGGTTCAGAAATGTGAATTGTAGAACAAAAACAGGGTTTTTTTATCTTCATTATATTTTTTTAAAGTAGCATTTTCAAATGGCACCACACTTAGGCACAAGAGTGTCAAATGATTATTCACCATGGCAATTTTATTTAACATATTTGTCTGTATTACGTCATAAAGGGGTAGAAAACTGGTTGTGGGTACACATGTGCCATTGGGGAAGTTTATGCTGAGTGACCCAACTCAGTGACACCCCCAGGAGCATCAACAGTTAGTTGTTTTTTCTAGATTGGAATAAAGCTAGGCACTGCTTACCCCTAAACAGCCAGGCTATGTTTTAGTGTGGAAACCGGGGGAGGGGGACAAAGTGTGAATCTTTTACCCAACAAATCTCTGCGAAACCCCTGGGATTTGACCCCAGGACCCTCCGATCACCACAACTACAATTATGGTCATAATTAGTTGGGACATCTTGGTAATAATTATGGTTGTTCCTATGGCTAATTTTTTATTTTATATTTTAATAGAGCTTGCTGAGCTCCACAATAATCTGAAATTTGAGACGGAGGTAGGGTTTTCTAGATATGACAATTTTATTGTCAAAAATGAAGCAAAATTGATGCGTTCATTTCTTTTGTTTCTTATTGTTCTTTTGTCCCCTAGGTGGCCTAGCAAAATAATTAATCTATGCAAAAATGTTTAATTAATTTTTACAAATAAAAAAATAGCCAATTGGAACAACCTTTATGTGTTACAGTTTCCTCAAAATGTACACTATTGAAACATTGATGTCTTTGACGGAAAGCTTGAACCTTTCCTCAACATAAATAACTCCCCCACCCCACTATACTTTAATGTGTTCCAGTTTCCTCAAAATTTACACTACTGAAACATTGATGTCTTTGACGGAAAGCTTGAACCTTTCCTCAACATGAATAACTCCCCCACCCCACTGGGCAATGTGGACCCCTCCCAGTATCCTGTAACCCAAAAATCATGTTTCAACATCGATCCAGGAGGAGAGGGGGAGTTTTTAAACACACATAAAAGTGTCCCAACAATATTGTCCAAGATTGCAGGTTATTTAGGACATACTCAACTTACAGGTAAAGGTACTTGATGATTTTTAAGAAAAGGTTGCAGCTTATCAAGAAAATCGCTTTATAAAAGACTAAAAGTAATATTGAATCCATGGTCAACTCAAAGCTGTGTGCAAATAAGCTAATTGCTCTCAATGGTCAAAATACAAATATGTTGAAAACATTTTGTATGAAGGGGAAAAGAAGTGCAAACATCTTTCTTAGTAGTTGTGTGCAATGCAATCCACATCAAACAAGTGGACAGCATAAGCTTGTTCATTGGTTTCTACTTTTTCAGTGACAAGGACCTGCAAACGGTCCCCTAAGAGTTTAACATGTTAATTGGATTAGAATTATTTTAAAGCAATTTGAATTTGCCCATTTGCATTTTATGTGCATGGGCAAAGGTAATAGAGTTTATTAGTCCCGACGGATTTCCAAATGGTGACTGGGTCAAAGAACAAATATAAAATTAATTTCATTTTGAAAACCATGGGAATCCTAAATGCCATTCCAAAGGAAGTATTGCATCCAACATTTTCTGGAAGCATGTGAATCAATGGTTAATATGGAAAAGTCAAGTGACAATTTGGCTAAAACATTTTGCACAATTTTTACACACTGGATCAAACCAGGATTAGAACATTAGCACAAAATGTAGAACTACTCATATCATAGGTTGCCCACAAAAAATTAATAAAGAATATGAACTGGGTATGGCATATTGACTCATTGTTGAAGTGTTTAGTTCCAATAAAAATATCTTAGAAAATTCAAATCTGCCCCAACAACCGACCAACCCAATTGTTTCGAGTATCCAATTGTTTTTATACAAGTTATTGAGATTTTTTTTTAATTTGTTGATTTAATTTTTAATTTTTTTTTTTTGAATTTGAATTTGTTTTCTTTCGAAATTTTTGATTTTTGCTGTTAAATTTTTTGAAAATTAGAAAAAAGAAAATGAACATTTTTGTTTGTTTTTTGTGTCGGCTGGTCTCCGATGGGTAGATATTCATTTGTATGTGAATCGTTTTTTAACAATGTGTCATATTTCTTTGTTGCCCAATCGCATCCCTAAGACAATTCATACAATTGCAATTCCGCTTCGCCACAATCTTTAGAATACCTTGTTTTCTTTACAAAGAAAAGTGAAAATTGAGTCAGTTTGATAGCCAAATATATTCAGTGTACTGTTGGACATAAGTTGTTATCCGATATTAAAAGGTTACCAATCAATACCTATTCAAAGCATGGCTCTAAGACTAAGAGAACGCGTCACTTAATATGTAAACTACGGATATGATGCAATCAATCTTGAATTTGTTGCACTTTACTGCAGATGGATATAGACCAGTATCCATAATGTGAAAGCTAAGGAGCAAAGTCCTATAATACAACGGTCAGATGAGAGATTGAAAGTTGCTCTCAGCCTGCAGAGAAAATATATAAAGTGTATGGGTCTCCATCGACTATCACAAATCTTATAAAGGATTTTTAAATCTACAAACCGTGCACAATACAAACAAGACGAGTCTTAAGAAAGACAAATGTCGCTCAGAGGGATTGTGTTTGAATGCAAGGGGCATAAGGAAGAATATGAACACAATGTGTGATAATAAAAAAACACAGCAATCTCAATTTCAACTGAATCAAATTTTATATATAACATAAACATTGTTTTAAAAGTACTTTATTGTTTGTCAGTTAACCCCGAATTTGTTTTGGGGTCACTAAATATGCTAAATGTGTATCTATAAAAGAGTATACCTATCACATCAAAATCAATCAAGTGCGATTGAACTGTCTCATTCAATGACTTTAAGGGATTGGAGATATGAGGTTGAGGAGGCACTAAAGAGGTTATGGATGTCATAATTCACGGCAGCTATTCCAATTTCCTTCTATCTCAATGATCTGGGTAATCAACAGCAGGGTGGCGGGGACTCGGGAGGCGTTTGAACAGAAGGGAAAATCCTTACCTTGAGGGTTTTCGTGTCCTGCCTATTCCTTTGGTAACACCCTTACGTTCTGCATACTCGGACTCAAGTAGTAAAGTTGAATGCTGTCAAAATATTATACAAATAAAACACAAACATTTCAAAATCAATAGAAATGGTGATGCGAAATGAGTGTTAGACATCTGCACAGTTCCACTAAAGCCATGACACTGGTCATACCATTGAAAAATTAACATAATATTCACAATCTATTTTAAACTTCAATCATGTTAAAGGCATACTACAGGAACCGATGAACAATCATGTTAAAGGCATACTACAGGAACCAATGAAATCTCTTTAATGGGAAATCCCTTATGGTCAAACTCCAATAGTAATATAAGAGTTACCATGACAGTAATAAAGCATATGGGATATATAAAACAACCTTACGGTGTTGTAAATGGTGTAGGGAGCGAGGGTGGAGAGCAGCGGGTGCCTAAGGCAGTGCCATATGGGGAAGGGGGTTGGGAAAAGCTTTTAAAATCAGTCGAGTGGGAAACAAATCATTCTCTTTTTGACATAACCAGGCAAGTCCTCACTCTCCCCCTTTCGGTTTTTTTTCTTTCATTTTTAAAATTAAGGGCATCATTCTAAACCTTGTCTCAGGAGGTCATTTACCTTGTATTCAAATGGCTGCCCCAGATATACATATTGAAAACAAATTTCTTTTAAAAATACAAATGCTTCCTATTTATACAAGCCGTCTACATCTACAAGCTGACGGCATATCTAATTAAGGAGTTTTTTAATTTTTGAAATGAGCGCATCCGCATGCACACAATGGCCAGCCAGCTATATCTCCCAAGTCTTCTTAATTAGAGCTCTCTTCAAAATTTGTATGGCTTTATTTTAATTACAATGATACTGATGACAAAAATAAATACATGCTTTAGTTTGCAAGGGGCAACATCTGTGCAATGTGGAGTCTAAAAAAGGTCATCCCATTGTAATGGAAAGTAAAAATAAAAACTGATGACATTTATGTTTATCTTCTCATATCACTGACTTAATCAATTTATTTGTCATATCTCCAAAATTATTTCAATATAATTGTTTTACAAAAAAACCCACAAATTTTGAAGAAGAAAAAAGTTGTCAAATTGTGGATTGTGTGATGTTTAGTATCATTTAAATTATAATAATCTTTTTAGAACTCAAATTCATTTTGAATTCAGGCCTACATTTGTTGGGAATGGCTTATATTCTCCATTTGTTCATACTCTCTTTTCATTTAGCCTAGCCAACATCCCACAGCGCAATTATTATAAAGGGATATGCAACTTATCCATCCCCCTTTTGACAATACATAAAGGGTGTTTATTGTGGAGGCTGATCGGTTAAAGGTTAACATGGTTATGAAAAAATAAATTTCTGATTTTGATATTGATAGGTACCTCACAATGTTGGACAATATCTAGGCTATCTGAAACTGCATTTAAAAAAATTCAAAATGCGGTACGTTCGCGGAACAGTCCATTATTGTCCAAGGGGTGAAAACAAGATGCGTCACGGACGGACATTTTACTTCAAGTTCATCATGCTATATTTTTATGTTTATGTAACATTTTCAGAGTTTTGGGATGTAATATTGATAGCTGACACACTTTTCCATCAAATAAGATAAATATTTGGGAAAAAAGTTCTGGGGAAGTTATATCGCTAGACTTGCGTTAACATTTTGATGTTTTGCTGTCCGTCCGTGACACAAAAAAAGTTTAAAAGTTTTTTAACTAATTTCAAGGACAAAGTTAAAAAATAAAAACATTGTGAAGTATCTCCCTTATATGTATTCTATCCCATGCAGGAGTATTAATTAATTAGGGCAGGCATAAATTAGTTAAATCTTTAATTAAAAGTTGTCACGGACGGACACAAATTTTGTCACGGACGGACACTGTTAGCTACTGTTCAGTTCTGAGCACACAAGCAAAGCTGAATACCACCCCTCTTACCATTAAATGAACTAGTCCATACAGGTATGCCCTTTATGCAAATGATAAGGTTTGCTACAGCAGTGAGCACATGTTATGATGCTCACCAGGTGCACTGTAAAATTACTTGAAGTCAAATGAAGTCATTTGCTTATTTGCGCATTTGTGAACCCTCAGCAGATCTTCTTTGGTGAATCTGTAGTATAGCTTGCGCTTGTTAACCTTACTGTCTGTACATGCTGAAATAATGCTTGCAAATAAAAGGGGTAGCATGAGATCAGTTAAAAGACACTGTTTAAAATTGCCCCATATAATAAGTGTATGTAAAATAAAAGCAAGTAACAGCATTGAAATCAGAAAGTATCATTGGAGATGTTAGCACAAATTTAATTTTAAGCATTGCACTATCAAAAGTTGCAGGCTTTTTCTTCATGAAACTTTGAAAAACTCAAAACACGGTTGGATGCCTACATGTATCCATTATCACTAACCTTTAATTACACAATTAATTTAACAAAAACTTATCAAAGAAGGGTCAAAATTGTTTTAAAAAGTTGTATCACAGCATACAGTCTTTTACACAATTAATCGAACAAAATTTATCAAAGGGTCAAAATTGTTTACAAAGTTTTATCACAGCATACAGTCTATTTATATGATGCAGCAGGTCTATCTCTTGCCATTTATGGTAAGAGGGGCAGGATTCAGTTTGGCATTTGTACTCGGAACTGAATAATGTCCGTCCGTGACAAAATTTGTGTCCGTCCGTGACAACTTTTAATCACTGATTTAATTATTTATTGACGCCATTGTTAAGTTTCATTTCTACATGAGAAAGGGGTATATAGGGGAGATAGCTCACTATGTTTTTATTTTTTCTCTCTTTCCTTGAAAAAAGTTGTAAAACTTTAAAACTTTTTTTGCGTCACGGACGGACAGCTCTGCATCAAAAAGTTATCACAAGGGCAGGGTAATTACTTCCCAGAACTTTTTTTCTAAAATATATTTCTTATTTAATGGATAAATGTGCCATCTATCAATTTTTAATTAAAAAAAAATGAAAATGTTTGATTAACATAAAATATGGCAAGGTCAACTTCTACTAAGAATGTCCGTCCATGACGCATCTTGTTTCTACCCCTTGGGCAATAATGGACTGTTCCGAAAACTTTTCCGCATTTTTTCTTCTTTTCAAATGCAGTTTCAGTTAGCCAAGATGTTGTCCAATATTGTGAAGTACATTTCAATATCAATATCAAAAAGTAATTTTTTCACACCAATGTGAACCTTGAACCGATCACCCTCTGCTATCAAAGTGCCAAAAAAGACTAATATCTTGACTGCTTTTTATTCCTAAGACTGAAAATTCATGACTTAACATTTTTCTTACTATTTTGTAAGTATTTGATACCATTTTTTCATACTAAAGTGTAAATAAGTGGCAATTTCAAAGTTTGTTATGTAGTTAACATTTGCGTCCGTCCGTGACGCTCAAAAATGTCCGTCCGTGACAAAGTTTGTTACCCTACCCCTGTGAAAAATAAGAAATATTTTCAAATGCTGTGTATCAGATATTCAAACCATGTATCTTACTTGCTATTTGACCTGGAAAGCATTGGGGAATATGGAGTTGACTAGATAGAAATTAAAAAGAAGCACTAAAAGGTAGAGAACCCTATTTCTATCTAGTCCGTCCGTGACACAAACATTTCCGTCGTTCTATTTTTAGTAAAAAACCACACCTTAATTTTTTTTTTGTATTTCAATAAAGTTGATGATTCTCTATAACATTAAACATAAAAAGTTGAATAAATGTCAGTAGTTACTTTTTACAAACTGTTTTTCGCTCATGTTTTGCACAAACGTCCGTCCGTGACAAACCGATCAGCCTCTGTGTACAAAACACTCTTATGATGAATAAAGTTACCATCTCTGTTCATCTGGCTATGGGCAGTGACATCAGAGAGTATTCCAGTGACCACACCTCATTATTGCATTGATTTGATCAATGCACTGGCTTTTTGCACACATGCAATCAAATTCATCAACGATAAACCATAGTAACCATGCATTGCATACAAAAAAATGCTGCTTCAATCAGTGGAATATGATCTGAGGTCACTGCACAGGGGTGTGTGTGGAGCATACACAGATTTATAAACAAGATCTGATGTGCCGCCATTTTGCTTTTCCACCATGGGGACAAATTTGGAACTTACAAAGTATGTTGGTATTTTTCTGAAAATGCATGTGATGAGCATCCGGAAAGCATCATCACTCTTTTTGCGTATTTCAAACCTGCCTACGCAAAGAGAGACACTGGTCCAGTATGCGCAAGCAGCTGCCTTCTTTCTTTTTGGTGCAGTTCTGAAAAATACCGAAATACCTCCAAATGTTGCTCCCATGATGGAAATTCAAAATGGCGCCCGTTACACGTAAAGAGATAGGGCAATACATTTCGTACCAGATCTAGTTTTTAAAACTATGGGAGCATAAGATTATTCATGAGTCATGGTAATTCGATACGCAATGCGAGTGACGCGAACATCCGGCAGCTGTGCGTGCATGTATAGCGCATCTCAAAATTGAACTCGCTCGATAATATGATGGCGAAGTGCAATGTGATCAGACGCACATCGCGCAGATTACAAAAACCCTGGCATGATTCAAACGCTTTGCTTCTCACTCTCCAACACAGCACAGCATAGCGTCCATGCGCCATGTTAGGAGACAAGAAATGAGTCTAGCATAAGATCCCCATTCTTGCTCATTTGAGTCCCATACTTACAATGATGTAGTTATTCCATGTGCTTCTGAGATGCATAAGAACAGGAGATACAGCCGATAATATGTACAGATTAATGTCCAGATCTTCTTTCTGGAAGACAGTCTCGATAGAATCAGTTTCCTCCTCTTCTTCCTGTAAAGGACTCTCTAAGCTTCGAGTACGACCCAATTTGGTATGACTCAACCCCCTCTGTGAGGAGTATGTATTCTCTGGAGAACTGTCACTGCTGGGAGGAAACTGAAAGGGTTGCGATTTTTTGTTCGCATCGCTGGCAATGTCTGGTGATGGCAGGCTCCTACGTGGACTTGTCGACGATGCAGCTGACGCCGAACTTGAGCTGTTTTTACGTCGATTCACAAGAGTTGTTGCAATCTGCGAAGTGTACGTATCCGGCTCGTCCACTCGGGGGGTCGATGCACTGGGGTTGTTTAAAGGCCTCTGCGGTAACGGACGGCATGCTCCCATCTCTGATGCAGAACTGCTTCTTCTCTTTCCACTCTCCACGTCCAAAAGAGAATCACTCTCGCTCGTTGTATCAGACATTGACATCGCAAGTTTCTTAAGCTCGGCAGTCGGCAACGAATTCGCCATCCGATCGTTGCCACTATTGCTGTTTTCATCCAAGTCATCCTCGCCTAGCCCTAGTAGCAAAAATTCAGTCTCGTCCAGGCTATGGTGTCTGTGAAGGCTTCCTAAGGATGACCTTCTAGAGTCACCGTAATCATTTGTTCTGTCCAGACTTTCCTGGTTGTTCTCGGCTTCTTCACTCTCTGAGATGATGACATCCGGAATGCCGCCATTTTTCTCTTTCAGTAGTTTACCCCTCTTGACCTTTGACCTTTTGACTTTGACTTCAAACTCCCTGGCATACTTAATCTGTATGTGCAGAGTGTTTCCCCTCTGTTCTCCATTCAGAAAGTCGGGAAACTCATTGACCTGCATTATGAAATGAAAAGAATATTGACATTTTACATCGTATTCCTATTTTTAATGTGTCACTATTAATATAAAAGCTATACAATTTAATCTGAATATTATCAGGGTTGGAACTTCAGATGTTTTTCAACCAGCCAGTCTGGCAGGTAACTCACAAAAATAACTGTCCAACAGAAATTCCACCAGCCAGTGTACATGTAAATCACTTACACTGTGAGTTTGAATAATTTACAGTCAGGTACTTTTTGCATCTTCACCAGCCTAACACAAAAGTTACCCGCTATGGGCAGGTGGACGCCAGGCAGGTGCTATATATCCAGGCCTGAATCTGAGTTTTGATAACTGTGTAAAATCCATGTTGCTTACTAAATTTAAAGATCTTGAAATTCAAATTTACAGCTTTTGAATACCGTACATATTTCGTGTAATTTCAAAATCCTAGTTAAGACTTACCCTAGAGATGGCATTTTCTATACCTTTGAGTAAATTTGTTGCAGATATATAATTAACAATACACTACAGAGTGCTTGACAAACTATGATTAGTTACTAAGCTTAGAAGGATTTATGTAGCCCAAATTTCATGTAAACTGCTCACAAAAAGTTAGGAAACTTTTTTTAATCAAGTATAGTTTTGTTATGTGGTACCCTCTTGTATTATGTTGCATATCAATGGAAAGCTGAAGTGTTCTTCTTTAAAATGATACCAAATGTGCAATGATGACATGTCGCTGGACTTGGCCACAATAACGAGAATGAGACAAAGTCACAAATCAAATGTGCCAAAATTAGCAATTTTGTGTTACTGTGTGAACAAACAAATTGACATTGTAATGAAAACAAGCAAGACATCTCAATCTTAAAACGTTTACCGTGTCTTAGACATTTTTACAAGTTGTAGGCCTAAACCTTCCATCACTTACCTTCATGACCTTCCAGCCGTTAACCTAGTCTTGCAAATACCCAAACAATGATTTCTAAAGAGATGAGTGTTGGGGTGTGTGTGTTGTGCTCACTGGTGCAAATCTTTGTGTAAACCATTCATGGTTCTCAAGCATGACCGGTTTGATTATTGATCATTACCTATTGACTGTTTAGCACAGATAAAGGTAATTTTGGCACATTTGATTTGTGACTTTGTCTCATTCTCATTCATGTGGCCAAGTTCAACAACATGTAATTATTGCAAATGTGGTATCATTTTAAAGAGGAACACTTCAGCATTCCATTGATATATAACATATACAAAGAGGGTAATAAATAATAAAAATATACTTGATTAAAAAAAGTTTCCTAACTTTTTGTGAGCAGTTTAGATACCTCATGTGCCTATTGTATGTAAATTGGTATGAAGAAGAAAACATTATACCATACATGCAGATTAATTTCTTTGATGCTATCAAAATGTATGAAATATTGATTTTGTATGCCCATATTCTTTCAAATAGATTTCTTTTCAATAAATGTTTTAGGTCATGGTATGACCATTGGTATGACCTTGGCCAGTAATACATGTATGTGGACCACAAGGCTGATCAGACAATAATTAATCAATAATCAATTACTCGTAAATATTGTATATTGAAATAGCTTGTGATCATACTACAATTCTAATATTCTAATGGACTCTGTTATCCTTGGAGTTTGAATGCCTTATTGCTTAGATAGCCCCAGATCTTCTAGTATTTATATCAGTTATCACTCCAAACAATTTGCAATAATGGTAACACTCTCACAGTAATGGAAGGTGCTCGAGGAAGCCTATTTTTCTATTTCTATGGATTAGGGTAAGGTCCGAAGTTTACCGCGTGCGAAAATCGCGGAATTGAGGTTAAACGCGGAAAACAACATTTTGATGAAAAGAAGGAAAAAAATGCACAAAAAATTGTCCAAAACACACAATTTATAAATAGTCTTGAATAAAACAATATAAATATTAAAAAACTATACGTAATAAAACAAAACAAACAATAAAAATTATTTGTTTTTCTGTAAAGTGTGTTTATTTTGGTTTCATAGATCGTAAATTTTAAGCTTTCTTGGGGAAAATTACATCACAGAAAAATGCAAAATTTACAAAGCGGAAAAACGCAGAATTCGACAGCTACAAAGCGGTAAAATTCGGACTTAGATTAGGGCAGTTGGGGGTAATACCAAGCTCTGAGTTTCACGACCTCTCTGCGTACTCAAATTTACCAAGTGCCCCATAGAACACATGATTAAAATGTCCTCGTCATCCCTAAATTGCCTCTACACCATCCTCTAAATGTTGATACTTCCGCTGCCATTGTAAATGACTATAAGCGTGTTTCTGTTTGATTCTGTTATTTGTGGTGATAATCATAATCAGCAATAACATCTAAATGCGCATTTCTGTTCGGCACCAAAAGATGGTGACACAGCAAAAGGTGGTGATACAGATTTTTATTGGATTTTTTTAATATCTAATTTTTTTTGGAATTATAGACCAAAAAGTGCCAAAAAATAAGATTCCGGTATTACAAAATAAAATACAACTAGTATGACAATATTTGACACAATATATTTTTAGTTATCTTTTCCAAACCTACAATGTGTCAAAAAACGTGGTTTTTTATCATTTTCTCCAAAACGGTCAATTTCATGATCATGGTTGGATTCATTGAACCCTTTTCTGCAAAAGAATGTATACTTTTATATAGATTAAATAAATAATGAAGAAGTTATGGCAGTTTTACAGAGGCTATACATAAGGGTCCACACACCCTTAAGGAGGGACTCAAGGATTTTTGATTTTTGCCAGTGCTGTTATTATTGAACTATTGATAAAATGCATAGAAAAGTACATTTTTTGGAAAGGAAATAGATCAGAGAATCCAAATTTGGTGTCAATTTTGACCAAAAATGTTGAATTTTTGAGAAAATCACATAATTCAATTTTTTGACCCAATTTTTTTTGGGACAAGCTGACAACTTGTTAGTTAAAAATTCCCAAAATTGGCTTGATTATACTATTAGGACACTAATCTATACTCTGTTTGGCCATCTCGAGACAGTGACGTAACTGAACAGGCGCGGCTTTTACGCACGCGTGTGTATCTTCCGCCTTTCAACGCTCGTGTTTGTACGCCAGCGCCGCGAGTATGCGCGCGCGTTATGTGATGCAATTAGTAGAATACGCGGTTACGTCACTGTCTCGAGATGGCCAAAGAGAGTATAGTGCTCATTTTTTCTTTTAAAACTGTATGTTTTGAAATTTTGACCAAAAAGTGCCAATTTATTTTCTTCACTTTTTTGGTTAAAATGTCAAAATACAGCTTTGGAAGAAAAAATGAAAAAATGAGCACCAGATTAGTGTCTTAATAGTATAATCAAGCAATTTTGGGCATTTTTACTCAAAAATTAATTTTGTTAACTTGTCCCAAATAAATTTGGTCAAAAAAGTGATTTTTTTTGTGATTTTCTCAAAAAATCAACATTTTTGTCAAAATTGATGCCTAAAATGGATTCTCTGATCCAAATCCTTTCCAAAAATGTATACTATTATATGCATTTTATTAATAGTTTAATAATTACAGCATTCACAAAATTTTAAAAAAAATCCTTGAGTTCCCATTACAGCATTCACAAAATTTAAATAAAAACTTCCGTGAGTCCCCCCTTAAATACAAAAGGTCACTTGTAAAAGGATTTCAATATTTTATATTCATAATTTTTTTTTAAAAAACCTGCATTCCGCATTAGGTTTTGAAAAACTGAAGAGCTTTGAGACAAAAGATTTTTATAACCCTACATGTAACTCTAGATCACCACACGGTAACAGATTTCTTTTCCGACCCCAAAAATTCACCAGAAAGGTCACCCCGACCCCGACCCCCCAACCCCCCACACCGGATTTGAACCATTGACCTCCAGCACCAGGGCCCAGATCCTAGCCACTACACCACGGCTGTCAGTCGACACTCGGCGAGTATATTCACCTCGTTATAGCCTGGGTCCGTTTTGTAGCCCAAAAACCTGCACGCCGGCTGAGACGAATATACCTCTCAGACGCCGGGTTATAAACACTTTTTTCCCGCACAGTTGCCGTGTGGTGTAGTAGAGTTAGGGTTAATATAGCCTAAGTAACGCGATGTGTGGATTTCATCACCACTAAAATAATCACTGTCTGCTTCTGTTCAAGATCACCACTAAAATCACCACCAATAACCCAGAAATGCTGGGTTATTTTAGGGGTGACGGAGGTGGTCGAGAAAAAGGTGGTGATGGTGTGTTTCTGCTCAGGCCATCACCACCAATCACCACTGGGGCCTTAGCCAGGATTTGAAAGTTGGGTGTCTAAAGTGTGACCAAAACAAAGTTGAGTGAGCAGCGTGAGCGGAGCGTCCACGTTCCTGTGTAAATTGACCGCATCAGAAGCCGTGAGCTACGAATTTAATATTAATAAAAATTGGTCAAAATTTAAAATGTTGCGCACAAAACAGTGTTTTTTGACATTAAATAGTACCCACCTTTTGGGGTTCAAATTGTGAACAATTTAAAAACTTTTTTATTTATTTATTTTTAGGGTGTTCAATTGGACGGCTTTAGCATTTTTTAGGTCGTCTATTTTCGCGATAGGGCGTCCATATGACGCTCAGACAGCCTTCTGGCTTATATGCCTTGCCAATCACCACCTTTTGCATTTGACACGCTTTGCGAGAGCTAGTTAATAGTACTCTACTGCTTGTGCAGCTTTACACTGTGCCTTTCACAAAAAATAAAACCAAAAAAGAAATTGCTAACAATTTATATAAAACATGCAAAGCAATACTGAATTCAATTTGGAAATTATAATTTGAAAATTTCGAATTTGTAGGTAACCCAATAATAACTTATTGGCAATGATCTAAATTTACCAGTGTTTATAACTGAAAAATAACCACACTGGACTGCATCATGGTTAATTGCTATGGCGGTGCACACTACTTGTATATGTTACCATGCCAACCGTACACAAGCATGCTTTCACCCGACTGCCTCCAACAAATGGCTGCATGTATGCCTGATTACACAGACATTTAATAGTCAGACATCAGCAAGCAACAGATGAATACAAATCAGCAAACAATACATGGTCATTAACTAAATGATATACATGTATGTAATTACTGTATTAAAAGTTAAAACTGGAAATGTTTGTGCTGAATACATTTATTACTAATATTTATTACTAATATTTTGCTTTTAAAAAAGCAGTCACAAAAACATAACACTAACAGTCAATTTCAGTACAAGCTTACCATACATACAATTCTGTTTATTTACACTGTATCACACTCTGTATTAAAATGTGTTCTCCAAATTATAAAAGAGACATTTTAAAATCTGATATTTTCATTTCTATTTTATTAACTGACTAAGATGATGGTTTCAAAGGGGGAAAAGAAGAAGAAAAGAACATTGAAAATTGTCAAATTTAGTAATGTCAGCCAATATAATATTGGCTGAGATTATTAGGCCAAACAAAGAAGATTGTCTGTCTCAGAAGCCCGCCTGCATTGGTATGTGAAATGAGCTACGGCGCGTTGGTCTACGGCTACGCGCTGAGACCTTAAAAAAAATGTTTGGATTATTTTTGGATTTTCTTTTGGATTTTTTACAAAATATTTAAAAAAAGGTCTCTGTAAGCTTGGATTAGCAACAACAACAAACAAACAAAAAATTGCATACTTCATAGCCTTTTTCCTAAAAAAATAATAAAATCGCACAGCACTTAGCTTTTTTGCCAAATGTTTCTGAGACAGACCTTCTTCTTTGTTTGGCCATACTAAACTTGAAATATATAAATGTGTACTGTTGCGGCAAAAGGGTGCAGTTGCCTCTCAAAGAAAAGTTAAGATCTAATACCAATAAAAAAGCTTGTCCTATTTTTCAATGCCTAAGTCCATCAATATTTCAATATTAATTTTACCGACAACTGCATCCTTTTGCCGTGACAGTACACATATAGTCAAAACTGAAAATCAGTTTATCTTATTATCTTTGGCGCAATGGAGGGCGTTAAAAACGTCTTTCTGAACCTTTTTAGTGTTGAAAATGCAATTTTCTGCATGCTTCGTGTGTATTAGTTTCAATGTTTCAGGGTTCTAGCTAGGACGGGCGGCGCCGGGTGGGCCCGCCCACCACTGGGCTAGCCTGCCCGGCGCTGGGCCCGGAATTGGGCTGGCCGCCCGGCACTCTAAAAAAATTAAAAATTAAAAATTAACAATTTGTGGATAAAATCATTAAACTGCCTCATAAAACAAGAAATTATGTGGCAGGAACCCTCAAAGTGCACTAAAAAACCCTAAAAAGACATTAAGAAGGCCTCTGGATCCCATGCCATGATCCACTGCACTTCGTTCGCTACATTATCTCCGTTCGCCGTCAGTAAATTTACCCGGTTCTAAAATGGTCCTGGCTAGGACCCTGCAATGTTTCAATATATAATCTTAACAAGATGGCTTCAGGATAGTTTTCTGGACCATTTTAGTTTATAAACTGAAAGTTTTTGAGTTTTTCTACAGGTTTCAACAATATAATGGGTCTCGAACCACCCTAAAACTTATTGCTTCAGAATGCTGCAGCTGAACTGCCTTGATGGGGAACCTGTTTTTCAACATAACCATTTGGGGATTCTGATTTTCAACATTTAACAATTTCAACCATCTATACTTAAATCATGAAAGTATCTGTTCTTTCTTACATAACAAAAATAGCTATAGCATTTTGACATGATTAATAAAAACCAAAATATTGATTGAAAATGAAGTGGTGGTTTTTCAATAAAATATTGGTATACACCAGATCGCACCAAATGGGTTCGAAAATTGAAATAATTTTCACTTGTGAAGGGGGCACATCCCCCCTCATACTCCCCCCAGTACGCGCTAGCGCTCAGCCCGGTGCCTGTTGTGACCCCCGCCTAATCACAACTACCACGTTACGCCCCTGTTAACATTGTTATCTTCAGTAGATAGCAAACTCATTTTAAAAGAGATCCAACCGAAATGCTTAAAAGCTAATTGTTCTGAACAATCATTATTTAATAACTATCTTCGGTAGATAGCAAACCAAATTAAAAAGGATCAAGTCCATTCTAATGGAAAATAACTCATCATTCAACTAGTGAGAGGTGATCCAAAGTTTTCCATTACCTGCCAGTGACGTATTTGATGAGGTCACTTGTCGGAGGGGGCAAATGATATTTTCCCGGTGGACTTCAACTTTACCAGGCTGAGTATTGCCGCCGCCGAGTCCGTAATTTTAAAACAGGGAGGGGGACTTGTGACGTGGTGACCTCAAAACCCCACTTGACTCAAATTGGGGCCCTTGCTCCCTCCAACCCACTGTTTTTCAAAAAAACATCTGACTCAAATTGGGGCCCTCGCCAACCCACTGTATTAACAGTAAATAAAAAATCACTTAACTACCGGTCAAATCCATCAAGGACGGGGGAAACTCTGCTGAAACTGTACGCTACTGTTACCCGTTCGTGTGACAGTTTACCCATAGAAAGTCATTTTACAAACTGTTAATTTTTATTTTCCTGCTTCATTAGGTGTTTATACCTAGACCTATTTTAATTTCTTTTTCTGTTGCGCTGGCACAGAGAACACAAATGTTTCAAAAAATTGGGGATTTGGAATCAACATGTTTTGCAATTTTTGAATTTTGGGGGTCTTACTCTTAAGGGAGGTGTTTGGCGCCAAATTTGTCAAGCACTGTAACTTTTAAACTATAAAATTTATAGTTTAAAAGTTATTTTATAAATGTTGATGTACATAATAAAAGTATACATTTTTTTGATGAAATGAGTCAGAGAATCCATTTTTGGTATCAAATTTCACTAAAAATTGTGATTTTTACATTTTTGCCCTAAAATCACTTTTTTTGGCGACAACAATTTTCAGAAAAGCTAACAAAATTCTTTAAGGGTACTGTCAACTCTTTTTTATGAAATTTATCAAGCTCTGTAACTTTTAAACTAAAAATGTAATGTACATAAAAGTATACAATTTTTCAAATGAAATAAGTCTGAGAAACTATTTTTGGTATTAAATTTCACCAAACGATTTTTACATTTTGGGCCAAAAATCACTTTTGGCGCCAACAATTTTCAGACAACCTAACAAAATAAGTTTTGATTCAAAATTTCACCAAAATCATCTAAAGTCAATCATCTAGGATCAAACAAAATGTTGGGCTTAAAAACTTTTAGTTTTGAAAATATTGACCAAAAAGTGCCAAAAATGTGATTTCTGAGATTAAAAAAAAATTGTTGGCACTTTTTGGTCAATATTTTCAAAACTTAAAAATTGTAAGCCAAAAAAAAAAATGCAATCGTAGATAATTGACTTTAGATGATTTTGGTGAAATTTTGGCATTTTTAATCAAAAACTGATTTTGTTGTCTGAAAATTTTTGGCGCCAAATTTTATACCAAAAATGGATTCTCTGACTCATTTCATTAAAAAAAATGTAGGGGCCTATACTTTTACGTACATCACATTTATAGTTTTAAAGTTACAGTGCTTGATAAATTTGGCGCTAAACAGGGTTAACACTTCCCTTTAAGTCAATTATCTAGGATCGGGGGGTTTTTTGGCTTAAAAATGTTTAGATTTGAAATAATTGTCCAAAAAGTGCAAACATTTTGTTTTTAATCTCAAAAATCACATTTTTTTAAAACTTTAAGTTAAAGAATCGTAAAAAATCCCATTTTTGGCACTTTTTGGTCATAACTATTTTTGATGTCAAACCAAAAAATGCGTTCCTAGAGAAGTGTCTTTAGAAGATTTTGGTGCAATTGGGGCATATTTTACCAAAAACTGATTTTGAAAATATGTCTGATAAGATTTGACCCAAAACAGTTTTTTAAAAATCAGCATTTTTGGAATTTTTTATACCAAAAATGGATTCTCTGACTTATTTCATTAACAAAAATGTATACTTTTATATATACAACACATTTAAAATATTTAAAAAGATGTTACAGTGCTTGATAAATTTCATAAAAAAAGGGTTGACACCCCCGGGGTTGACACCTCCCTAATAAGAGCTAGCAGAAGAGGGTGAAAAAGGGGTCTTCAGGGTGGCACATACCTAATATCCCTTTCCAATGTCAGTGCCCTCCCCCTTGGGTATCAACCCAAAGATAATGATCAGCCCCAGTAAATCTTTTTCACACAAGCATGAGAATGAAAAAACTTGAAGAAAAAACTGAAAATGTGCATGAAATCAAGGGCCAAGAACAGGCTGACATCAAAAGAAAGTGCGAAAATTTGGACCAGAAAAAAACCTCAGTTTTAAAACTGAAAATTCTCATGCCTGTTCACACTAAAAGCCTGAAGACCAACACTGTGCGCCAACACCACAGTTCAAAAGCACTGATTTCTGATCTTGTAACAGCTTGCAGTTTTTACTGTCAGAGATTCACAACCACAGCTTCAAATAGGGAAAATGAGTGTCTGAACTGAACCAATCCTATTATATTATTATACCTTGGTTGGTTGGTTTGGAAAGAGATACTATAATCGGATTTGTAATTGAACAAACAAATTGGGAATTGCAGGAAGTGTGCACAACCGTAATCGTGATCATTCTGGGCTCAATTGTCTTAGTGCTGCGTATGTGCGTGTTGTTTGTTCAATTTTTAATCATACTATCATTATAATTCTAATTCAAATCATATTATCAAAATCAAAACAACAATTTGTCGATCACAGCTCGCGATCATTACAAAGGTAGAGCGTGTTCTTGCATGCAGTGCATTCCAAAACATGCAACGCGGCGTGGGGTCTTGTTGATTAGGGCCGCGATTGGTCAATTACCTATTTGTTTACATGTACGTCACATCTTCTGGTTTATCTGCGTCCTTGCCATCGCGAATGACGTGGTTACGCACAATACACACCAGTCCCATGGGACGCTGGGGAATCGAGTACGCTGTGATTGACAATTTTTGTTTTGATTAAAGCATGGGGGTAAATTGTTCAAATCGAGGGGGGGGGAGACAAAATTATCTTTCTTTACCATGTGTTATGAAACAATAAAGCCTATGAGTATGACTACATACTTTGAAATGTTACTTGTGTGAACCAAATTTTGTATGGCTTTTAATATAAAATTAAGAGAATAAAATATAGCTTGTAAAATTGTAGCTGTTTTGCTATGTGATCTCATATAACGCCCTTACAACTAGATTCCCTGCTTTCTGTGACACTTTTTTCAATTATTCATCATTTGACACAATATTTATTTATTGCATAAGTTGTTGTAACCGTGTAAAGACAGTGTGAAAATATGGATTTTGCAGTATACTCTATCTTGTCTGTGTAATCTCTTGTCTAGCTCTACTGTAGAGTCTAGATTTCCCCATATTTGCCCATCCCATGTTTATCTTGAATCCAAGTTCTTGAAACACTTGTACATGTAGGTCAACCATTTTTGCAGTCACTCTGTACTCCATACCGGTGTGTGCTGTACGCCTGCTGCCAAACTCTTCGATGGTCAGTGTGCCTAGCATGCTATATTACTAGTAATTTGAGCAGTCTGTCTCTGGTCTGGTCTACTGGTCACTGGTGTCTGTGATCACTGTATGTAACCAGTTCCAGTGGGTAGGCGTGCCAACTGCCAATGTGATCGCAGGTTATGATCAACAATTATTTGTTTTGATTATAGTCAGAACTTGTTCGTTCAATCATTAATCAGAGGCAGACTACTACTACTACTGTAATCAACAAAATAAAAATCATTCACATCGTCATGATCCGAGCGCTCGCGATAATTACAAAGTTTGATTGTGTCCTTGCATGCAGTGCGTTCCAAAACAGTCGCAACGCGGCGTGGGTCTTGTTGATTAGGGCCACGTCACATCTTCTGGTTTTACTGCGCCCTTGCCATCGCGAATGACGCGGGAAATGCATGCTGGGGAATCGTATGATCGTCAAATGTTTGCTTTGATTTTAATTAGTATACATGTAGTTAGTCAAACTAACAATTGGACGAACACACACGCAGCACAAAGACGATCGCGCCCAAAATGATCACGCTTATGGTTGTGCCTGCTTCACGGAATGTACGCAATACGCTGCTTCAATCAATTCAATGTGTTCGATCAATTATAAATCCGACTATTTAGTAAGTACTATAAAAAAGTATAATTAATAATTGAACGAAACAACACACACGCAGCACAAAGATGGTCACGCCTGAAATTATCACGCTTTATGGTTGTGCGCGCTTCACGCAGTGTATGCTGCTTCAAGCGTGTCCTTGCATGCAGCAGCGCAGTGCGTTCCAACACACAGTCGCAACGCGGCATGGGGTCTTGTTGTTGATTAGGGCTGCGATTGTTCAATTAAAATTAGGCTACCTATTTGTTTACAAGTACGTCACATCTTTCGGTTTTACTGCGCCCTTGCCATCGCGGATGACGCGGTTACGCACCAGTCGCATAGGACGCTGGGGAATCGTATCGTATACGCTGTGATTGACAGTATAATACTCAGAATATATAGAATTAAATTAGAATTTGATGTTTTAAACTCACCAGTTCTATGCTCGTAACCTCACCCAAATGTACCGATTCCTCTTCGTTTATTTTCTTTGGGGGATTTTCTGTGATGTAGATTCTTTCATCAGTTAGAACCATGTACTTGAACACCGGTTTCACTTTGGCCGATTGTACAATGCACGGCTCGTACGTACGGATTTTTTCGTAGACATCTTCAGGGAGTTTCTGCCTGAGAAACGCCTCAAGCTTCGAGTCTTGCTTGGTGGTCACGATATTTGACCCAGCCATCAAAACCTATTATTTTTCTGTTATGCATCGATAAAAAGTCTTTAACTAAACGCTGTGATCGGGTGGTAACTCCATGGAATTCAAAAGTTTACGCCATTTTGTGTTGTTACGGTAAATAACGCCATGCACAATGAATGATTATGATGTACCAACAGGTGCATGAACTCCTGTACCATCACCATACCACTGAAATGTCAATACACACCACCAGTCAATACAACGAGACAAAACTCGTGAACAGACATTCCGCGCAATACACCTGCAGCCATACTTCTTGCTGCAGCGGTATCGCCCACTGGTTCCCAGTCGATAATCGAGTATTCCATTAATTCACAACAAGTCAAGCCAATCACAACGCACCATTTTGTTTACTTCCGATAATGAGACTTCGTGGACTGATTCAAAAGTGATTATAGGGGTGTTATGAAAATAAGTAATTCAATAATTGATTAACTTGAAATTTCTATGGAGAAACTATTGAAGGTGGGCAGGGTTGGGATTGAAACATTTTCTTCGCATTTTGAATTATAATTTGACTTGAAGTTTTACTTATTATTTGCTTTAAATGTTCTTGTGGCTTCGTCGAAAAGATGTTTAGAAATGTGTGGATTTGTCCATGAAAGTAATGATTTGTCGGGGAAGGGATACCGGGAGACTCGGGGGAGGGGGGCACGGCCTCAAATCCTAAAAAAAGGCAAGCAAAACAAAAGAGTGTTTCTGGGACTGGAATCCTGAGCAATAGCATCCATTATCTTTAAAATACCATTTCATAACGAAATAATCTTAGGTTTTTAAGCCCAGATGCCATAACCACTGCTTTTATAAAACGTAAAGAAATTAATGTATTTGGAATAAAGTCAAGTCCCGAGTCAAGTGGGGTAAAAGGAATTATCCAATCAACGGTCAAGTCATTTCGAGTATTAATTGAATCAAGTATTCAAACCCCGACATCAGGAAATATTGAAGGACAACATTACCCTTGATTCGGCCTACAACCACATATTATGCCCCGATAAATGCAAGAATCAGACCGGCCCTTCCAATACATTTAAAGGGGCATTAAGAGATGTGGTGGAGGCAGCGCCCTCAATTACAAAAATATATGATACAAACTGGGATTTGTATATTTTTACAATTGTATTACATGTATGAACTTACACCTATATAAGGATTAAGAAAAATCAACCCTCTTTGTGCAACAAAACGCTGATTCAAAAATGCTCGTAGAGCCGCAACGAGAATTTTACGTCCGACAGTACCCTGCAGTACTCGTGATACATAACGCGAACCATATTTGCATAGAGGGCGTTTTTCGATAAATAGCTATGGTATTGTTTTAATCACGTTTTGCTGTGTTTTTATTAGTAGAAACAACAATAATGGCAATTTTTAATATTCATCTTGAATTCTGAAGTAAATTTTTAACACCACTAATGTTCCTTTAATTTCATTAACTCATATATAGCCCCCTAATAATATTAATATTATTAGCACCCCCGTAACTCAAGCCGGATGACGTGCTAAAACTGGGCAGAGCATGAGAGAGAGCCCAGGCCCGGTATGTAAAATAGTCCTGACTAAACCATTTATAACATAGAAAAAATATCAGATGTGGTGTTGTGTCATAAAATTTGGAATTCTAATGTTCTTATTTTGATTAATTGATGTTTACAAACCTTAATTCAGGATATTGTTTGAGGAAAGAGATAATTAAATCCACTTTCTTTCGCGTATTGATATACTGTTTCTGAAAATGTTATTATTTTTACCGGAACTAATTCCCTGAGTTCTCTCTTTGCGTGCTACCCACCCAAATGGAGAACAACATTTTTGTTTGAGCTAGGAAATCATCGATTTGGTACGAAATATAGCATTACATTATTCAAGAAATATAATTGCTTTGTACTATAATATATGGATTTGTATGTAATATTGAAATATTTCACAGCTTTACCGCATGGCTGGATTGGCTGTAAATTTTACAAACGTAAACAACTTGTTCTCCAGAAAAAGATGCCAAATTCTGCATACATTGCACACTGTGTATTTACTGCTGCAGGAAAAGAGAATATTATTGCTTCTTCTTCTGATTACTTCTCAAATAAGGGCAATGTCTGGTTAGACGTCCCGTTACTCAAGTGCGCATGCTCAAACCAATTAATGATACGTTGTAGCTATACGGTTTATTCCGTACGGGACGTGAGGCAAGATATAGCCCAAATAAGGACTTAGGCCCCACCAACTTGATCTTTAGTTTCCCGTAACATTTTTTTTCAAAACAGGGGAGGCACCCATTTCATTATTCATTATTCATTATTTTTACGACTTTCATTATTATACAAAATGTGGATGTCAGACGTATTGTTATACACCGCTGCACACCATCATAGAATGAAATGGGTCAATTTAGATATATATATGTAAGTTACAGAAACTGAGAAAGGCTATTCTGGTCATAATGAATAAACGGACGATTGATCAGACAATTTCATCACACAAAATGCATGAATTCGGACGTTTTCATTGCAAAAACGGTATTTTTTTCTCCAAAATTTCAATAATGAATTCAAACGCGGGCATGAAAATGAAGCGCGGGCGGGTTACGGGAAACTAAAGATCAAGTTGGCGGGGCCTTATGCTGATAACAAAATTAAGGCAATATCCTCAAATAGGTCTTACATACAGAATAAAGCACAAGGCAGCAATCGTTTTGCAGTTGATTTGCATTGTAAATATGATAGCTGCCGTGTGCTTTATTGATTCCGTATGTAAGACCTATTTGAGGATATTGCCAAAATTAACATACTGAGGGAACTTTGCGCTCCCGATGAAAAATATACGTCATACATATTTATTATTATTTGTTTATTAAAGGTAGATGTTCCGATTTTCAACTTGAAGTTTTGGCTATATCTTGCCTCACGTCCCGTACGGAATAAACCGTGTATACCTACAACGTATTTTAATTGGTTTGAGCATGCGCACTTGAGTTAACGGGACGTCTAGCAAGACATTGCCGAAGTTTTCTATTCTACATCAGTACATGAAAGGTCATCCTTAAAAAATTTGTGTTCCAAAGTTTGAGTTGCATAGCTCTAATGGTTCTTATTTTAGACGCACAAGATGCTGTGAACTGTACCCATTGAGTAGTACACAAACTATATCGGTGGTTACCACCATTCGCGGTAATTCGACGCTATTTCATCGATTTCTCCGTAATTATACCGATTTAGCCCGTCAAATTTCAGTATGATGATGAGAAAAATACGAGCTTTCATATGATATTTAAATCTCCGTATGTTTGAAATAATTATGTGTTACGAAAATGTGATCGGGTCATCTACCTTTAAGTAGGCCTATAAAAGGCTATATTATTATTAATAATTTAATCGAAGACTCGTCGAAGTGTTTGCGTAGCCGTATTCCCCATACATAGGCGTATACGGCTACATATACGGCTACGCAACCCCGGGGTTACGTAGCCGTACTTTTTTTTTAAACGCCGGATGTATTAGCGCCCTCAATCTCGTATATTTTGTATATTAATAGGTCTAACAGTTAGTGTATATTTCAGCATGTAGGCCTAGGCCCTAGTATTTGTAGTAGTTGTGTATGTACTTGTATGTTTTTAAGAGTTTCTGTGCGTCAATCTTTACTTTGTAGTTGTTACATCGTAAGACACTCAATATTTTCCAGGTAGTTTTATTTTTATATTAGCATATTGCTATACTATGATTTAACCTTATTCAAATAACACCGCAGAATCAGAATGCATATTCTTATATATAGGTTATTATCGTACATGATCTCGTTCATCTTAATCTGATATCTCAATGAATTGTCTTGTGTTCACATGAGCAGTCCCATAGTTAGGTCGGAGTTCAACTGTGATACTTACAAACTATCTATCATTGTTTGAAAAATAATCATGTGATATCGTGATATATATATAACAAATAATGAATGCCCTTGGCTTGTGCATTAGTTATAAAGTGGGGGTGACAGAGATGAGACGCAACTTGAAATCTAATAGTAGTAGGCCTATCCAGAATTCATTAGATAATTAAGAGATATTTCTAACACAACAATTAGTTGTTGAAAGATATCAACGTACCATAGACGGGAGCAAATGTTACAACTTTCAACATTGTTCAATTATAGAAGTATTGAATATATTCCATGCTGGGTTTGAGGATGGGTGTGGGTGTTATGTAAGTTGGTTTATTCCTGTTAATATTACAGAATAAACGGTATGTAGGCTACCGTGTGCTTTAGCTCTCGGGTGATTTGTGAAAGTTTGGTTTATTCCGTATCGGAATAATAGTTGGAGATGAATATCACTCCTAGAAGATAAACTCAACCAATTGATATACAAATGTTTAGGTGAACAGCTTACAGATTATGTTAGAATGGGATGTAGCTGGTAGTAAATCGAACAAACTGTAATAGGACTGCTCTTCAAGATGATTACATCTTAATAGCAAAGTAGGTGGCCATTAATTAATTCATACATATCCCCCCCCCCCCCCCCCCCCCCCCTAATTTAATTAAGTAGCCCGGATCAACGCATAATATGAATAACTAAATTAGCTGATTATTTAATTCAATTTGATGTATACTGTAGTGGATATGAGGTTACGGGTTGTGCCTCCAAAATAATATTAGGGCCCCTTTTTATCACCATCGGGTAAATGAATGACCCCCTCATTCTAAATCTTTTTTTTTGGTCAATTTATGGGTCTAAAATCCTTAATTTTAGTTATGTTTTTCACAGAAATGTTAGCATATAATATGTCAAATATAGGAACATTATGGGTCTCCGGTAAACAAATGGAACAATTTTGTTATAGGTTAGGTCAATTTTCATTTTGCTGGCGGCACATCCCTACCAACAAAATATCTGAGTCCCCCCTCCCCTAGTAATATTCAAGACGAGCGGGTTTATTTACCAAACAGCCGATGTCGGTATGAATCTCATGAAGATGAAAGGAAAATAGTTATTGCCGACGCTTTGGAACCCGACTGGGTTTTTTTTACGGAATAAATCGCATTCAACAATAGCGCGATGCAGGGGGTAACTCTCGAGCTGCCAAAAGTCAATTTCATAATATACGGCTATGTAACTAATGCGCCGAGTATCGGTTAGCGCCCGGTTTACGTAGCCGTATACGGCTACGTAACCACTGCCTAATTTAATATAGGCCTAATTATTATGTATCAGTGAACCATCAGATTCTGTGCATCTAGAAGTTCAGCTTTGTTCTTCGCCAGTGACGTCTCTTGGCATTGTATCTAATTCTGTTGCCCGTCTTCATCCGTACCCATTTGGGATTGTAACTTCCTTAATCATCAGCCATTTTTAGCGTGTAATATCTCAAATTGAAGAAGAGACATTTCTCAACATGTTTATAATTTAATATGTTATGTAGGAGTTATACTTTTAGAGTTACATTCATTACCTGGTCAGTTACTTATTGTGATGACTGTAGTCCCTTTTATCATGCTTATATAGTAAATACTAGCAAGCTTGCCTTTAGTTATTAGAGAATAAATTAGAGCAGAGGGCTTTTGACTTTGTTAATGTTAGGCCAATGATCAATGTATATGTATACATGTATGTATGAATAAATAAGGTGTAGGCCTAAAGACTAACACTAAGAGATATACAAAATTTATTTATATTAAAGATAATCATTATATTGGCCATTATTGTTGTTTATGCTCACAAAAAAGCAGCAAAACAATGTTAAAACAGTGTTTAAATATGTTGAAATATCATCGCTATTTATTGAAATTTTTCTTTAAAATTGCCCTCTATCTACTAGTATGTAATTTGAATCGAAAAGAAAAATAGCGTAACGCTGTTTACCATAAAATGCTGTCGGAGCAGGGATGGAATATTTTGAAACAATGTTTTATTGCACAAAGACAGCGATACAAAAATGATGTAGAAGCTGCATTTACAGTGTTGGAGTCGAGTCCTCATCATCCGAGTCCGAGTCCGAGTCCTTGAGGAAAGGACTCGAGTCCGAGTCTTTGCCAATTTTTATGTCCGAGTCCGAGTCCGAGTCCGAGTCCTCAATATCCGAGTCCGAGTCCGAGTCCGAGTCCTTACACAGATAGCAATACTACGTTGGGCCAACATATGCACTTACGTTGGGCGAACGTCAACAAATGACGTTGGGCCAACGTCCGGCAAGCCAACGTTGGCACAACGTCAATTGATTGACGTTGGCACACCGTTGGCACAACGTGACTACAATAGAGAGTGTTGGTATATAATTGACCTGCTTTTAATAGTGTTTCTAGAACTTGGATTCGAGACCTATAACACGGGGTGGGCAAATAATTTTGTCCGGCAAGTCAACGTTGGCACAACGTCAACTGATTGACGTTGGCACAACGTTGGCAAAACGTTGGCACAACGTGACTACAATAGAGAGTGTTGGTATATAATTGACCTGCGTTTAAAAGTGTTTCTAGAACTTGGATTCGAGATCTATAACACGGGGTGGGCAAATAATGGGAATTCTGGGCGATGCAGCAGAGCTACATCACTTCTTCTCGGTTGTGAATCGGTAACTTGTATAAACATGTTATTTAATTGCCCGGATTGGTCTTGTTAGTAATCTTCGGACACATAGATCAAATTCAACTAGCTAATCTTTGTTGTCATTGTCATCTTTGCTTTGCGATGGACGAACAACAACAGATCAAGCTAAAGAAGTAAATTATTGCTAAAGGCTAATAATTCTGATAAAAGCCAGGATACAATTAAATATTCTTTGCAATTCACTGTTTTTAGCGCTATACTAAATTGACGATATCTTTGCAACTGGGAGTACTTATAATGGAAATAAGCATGTCAGTAAAATAAGGCTATGAAAATGAAACAGGGAAGAAAATTGAATTTCAGTGCTTGACAACACCTGAGTTTTGACCTCATCAATCATCAAAAGCAGTTTTGAGTTGGCCTAATGTTATATGTTGAATTTAAAGAATATGCTCATTGCACTTCAGGAACATCAGCATCTATCTGCACCATTTTGGGGGACTATCTGGCGCATGATCAACCCCTCTGCTGAATGTGCGTTGCACGGGAGCGCTACTTGCTGGGTGATATTGGGCGCACCCGCATGCACTAAATAGGTGTGAATTCGAGCTCAATCGTATGGCGTTTATTTCCATGCGGCTTTTGTCAAGTTGTCATTGTGTCAACCAATGGTAAAATTTTATTACACAAAGTATCGCACCTCGGCAGGTAAAATAACGGATGAATCGATTTATTTGTTGGGCATTTGTCTTGGTTCATTCGATCATTCAATCATTATATCGGCAAGTTATTTTTTGCTAGCGGCGGACTGCGGAATTCAGTCCCTCAGCAAAACAAAATTCATGTAAATTAATGAAAATAAAACACTGAAAAACCCCAATTTTGCCGGACTCGTTGAGGACTCGAAGCCGAGTCCTCGAGTCCTTGGGTCCGAGTCCGAGTCCGAGTCCGAGTCTTTGAGTACTGGGACCGAGTCCGAGTCCGAGTCCTTGAAAAAAAGGACTCGAGTCGGACTCGAGTCCGAGTCCGAGTCCCGAGTCCTACAACACTGTGCATTTATGCTTTGACTTTGAGTAGATTGAGAATTTATTTATTTATTATAAGGTGGTACATGTAAGACCAAATAAAAATATATAGTAATTTCTCGTCTTCGCACGGATCCGTATTGGCTGCCGCATCAAGAAAAGATGCTTTTTATTCTTTTAGGCAAAATAAAAGATGTTTAGCGTCCTGCCTTTTTGAAAAAGAGGAAGGAGGCCCCCCCCCCTTTTTTTTTTAAATGGCCGCCCGACACATTTTATCAAGATAGCTGGCAGGGCTATTCAAGATGGTTGCCTGCTTTTTTCAAAATGACCGCCACTTGGACTCAAGAATTCTTAATGTGCAAGATGAAACAGAAAATGAGACCAAAATGATGTCTTGTCCTGAGTTCTGAGACGTTAGAGAACCAGCTTATTTTACGGGGAAAACAGCTTAATACAAGATGTGCTGAAGTCAAAAAATACTTCTTTTTTTTGCATTTTTTGTTGTTGTTTTTTTGCATAATTTCTTTTTCAAAAAAAGAAAGAAAAAAGATGTGGCCCCTAAAAAGGAAGTGGGCTGCTAAACATGATTTTTTTTTCTTTTTTCTTTTTTGGCCTTATTTAATTTTTTTTAACATTTTTTACTTCTTTTTTTTTACTTCTATTTTTTCATTGTCTTTTTCAAGAAAATTTCGAAAATCCGTGTCATTTTTCACAATCTGCACTTTTTCCTCAATCGTGAAAATATTCTCTTTTGCAGTCTATGCACAGGTGGAGTAAATACTACCTATGAATATGATGCTATTATAAATTCTGTGATAAGTCTATCCAAATGCATCAAATCCTCCGCCATCTTGGATCGGCAATTTTGAAGAAGAAACAAAAGGGGCCTGCATCCTCCGCTTTTTCAAAAAGTTCGGACGGGAAACTAGGTGTTTTCAGGGCTGTCAACTTTTGAGATTTGCTGGGAGGGAGAGATACAGACTCAAATTTTTTTCGTAAAACATGCACAATTTTTGTCCCGCCAGGAGCTGAAATCTTGATACGTAGGGGGGGGGGGGGGGGGGCGGGGTAGCGATGATGCTTTCCTCAAATCCGCACGAAAATTGCATGGTCAAAACCGCAAATGTATAAAGGTGTTGATAAACATTTTAATTGAGGTAATTTTGTTGAGGCGGGAAATTTTATATGCTAGGCGGGAGAAAGAGTGTTGAGGCGGGAGACTCCCGCCTACTGCGGGAGAGTTGACAGCCCAGTGTTTTTACTTGGCCTAATTTTTTGTGCCATTTGTTATAGGGTCAGTAACTGAGTCTATAATATCTTTAATTAAATTTCTTTTTCTCACATCATTGCTTATCTTCCCGTCTGCTTTTTTCCAAAAAGTGGTAGGCCTACATTTATGTGACACTTTGGTTGGCCGCAAAATATAAGCCATGCAGACATGCAAACTTATTGTTGTTGGTCAGTGATACCGTAAACTACACTGAAACATTAAGTCGGTTTCACTTTAAGCCAAAATATCATGAAAATGATGTGCATGTTATGTTTAAAGGCATATTAAGTGATCTTTTTAGAGCGCCCTCTACTCATGGTTTTTTTTAGAAAGTAGATTTTCTTGCAGATTTACTGCATTTCTGATCATAAATCGTAAATATTTTCTGAGTTACATAGCGATTCGATTCATAATTACTTCAAAATCATAAGAAAAATAAAGAAAAAAGTGACCAGTGAGATTCGAACTCACTGGCAAAAGATTTCATTAGACCACGCCTTAGACCACTCGGCCACAGTGATAGTTCCCGATTATGGTGGCAGAGAACCAACAAATACCAAATACTTATTTAAATGTCGTTATTTCCCAATGTCCGAGCCGGGGATAGAATATTTTGAAACAAGGTTTTTATTGCACAAAGACAACCAATTTTTCTTAATCCTTACTGTAAGTTTGTGTATGTGATACAATTGTAAACATGTAGAAATCCTGGTTTTTATCCTAATTGAGGGTGCAGCCTTCAACACATCTCTTTATCCCTTTAACGTGAGTCACTGTGTTATATATTGGCAGGCAACGTGTTATGCACATATATTCTAATACAGTCCAAGCTCCAAGGCATTGTGATTCAGATTTTAGGATTTCAATATATTCCAATCAGCATGATGTATTAACAAGTAATGAACATTTGTTGGTTATTTTACTTTTGAAATTGTCTTAAAGTTCTCTGTAATTTATGTTTTACATGCAGGTGCAGACAAGGAGTAATTCAAACCTTCAAATCCTAAGAAAAGTGAATGTGTCAACCAGAACACAGATCTCAACAAGGTAGGACAGAATTCTCATCTCTATGAAGACTTTTAACAAAAAGCATTACAATACAGGAAATATTAGTATTACTGAGTAACAATAACATGAACTAACATTAACATCATAATGGATGGCCTGACAGTACATCTGTGGGGCAACTGATTCTAGGTAACAGTGCTCTTTGTTACCATCAGTTATAGTCTGTATCTTTGTTATCAAAGAAGAAGAAGAAGGCAATGGGCTTGTTAAGACCTTTTATGTGCTCATATTGTGGAAAGTATTTACTTTCACTTGATAAATTAAGACGCCATATGGGAAGACACAATAGCCGGTACATGGACTTGTATAGTAAAACGGGAGCGGATTATGGTAGCTGGTATCTGTCACGTCGTATTATCAGCACTAAGACACACATTTTGAGTTTATCAGGAGATAAATCCTTACGATTTCCTGCACAGAAGACTGTCCTGAGTGAACCCATATTGACTAATACAAAAAAGAGATCGTATAGGTGTAAATATTGTCAAAAAAACTTTACATGGCAGAATGACTTGACAAAACACATACGGACCCACACTAAAGAGAAACCACACCTCTGTGATTATTGTCAGAAAACCTTTACACAGAGGGGCCAATTGACAAGGCACATTCAAACTCATACGAAAGAAAAACCACATAGCTGTGAATTTTGTCAGAAGTGCTTTTCGCGGAAGGATGTTCTGAAGGAACACATACGGACCCACACTAATGAGAAACCATATCAGTGTGAATATTGTCAGAAATGCTTTGCACTGAAGCATCACCTTACAAAACACATCCGGACCCATACAAAAGAGAAACCATATCAATGTGATTATTGTCAGAAATGCTTCACAAGGAAGGATGTTTTGATAAAACATATGCGGACTCATATTAATTAAAAAGAAGAGACCAACAGTGTGAAATTGTGAGCAATATTTTGCAGTGAAGATTGACACTTGATATTACTATCCCCACTCCCCCCTGTGATTTTTTTAAAACTTGAATTGACAAATAAATTCTTTATTTTTGGTGCTCCCCCTGTGAGTTTTTCTTAACTTGAATTGACAAATAAATTCTTTATTTTTGGTGCTCCCCCTGGGAGTTTTTCTTAACTTGAATTGACAAATAAATTCTTTATTTTTGGTGCTCCCCCTTGTGAGTTTTTCTTAACTTGAATTGACAAATAAATTCTTTATTTTTGGTGCTCCCCCTTGTGAGTTTTTCTTAACTTGAATTGACAAATAAATTCTTTATTTTTGGTGCTCCCCCTGTCAGTTTTTCTTAACTTGAATTGACAAATAAATTCTTTATTTTTGGTGCTCCCCCTGTCAGTTTTTCTTAACTTGAATTGACAAATAAATTCTTTATTTTTGGTGCTCCCCCTTGTGAGTTTTTCTTAACTTGAATTGACAAATAAATTCTTTATTTTTAGTGCTCCCCCTGTGAGTTTTTCTTAACTTGAATTGACAAATAAATTCTTTATTTTTGGTGCTCCCCCTGTCAGTTTTTCTTAACTTGAATTGACAAATAAATTCTTTATTTTTGGTGCTCCCCCTTGTGAGTTTTTCTTGACTTGAATTGACAAATAAATTCTTTATTTTTGGTGCTCCCCCTTGTGAGTTTTTCTTAACTTGAATTGACAAATAAATTCTTTATTTTTGGTGCTCCCCCTGTCAGTTTTTCTTAACTTGAATTGACAAATAAATTCTTTATTTTTGGTGCTCCCCCTGTCAGTTTTTCTTAACTTGAATTGACAAATAAATTCTTTATTTTTGGTGCTCCCCCTGTCAGTTTTTCTTAACTTGAATTGACAAATAAATTCTTTATTTTTGGTGCTCCCCCTGTCAGTTTTTCTTAACTTGAATTGACAAATAAATTCTTTATTTTTGGTGCTCCCCCTGTCAGTTTTTCTTAACTTGAATTGACAAATAAATTCTTTATTTTTGGTGCTCCCCCTGTGAGTTTTTCTTAACTTGAATTGACAAATAAATTCTTTATTTTTGGAGCACCCCCTGTCAGTTTTTCTTAACTTGAATTGACAAATAAATTCTTTATTTTTGGTGCTCCCCCTGTGAGTTTTTCTTAACTTGAATTGACAAATAAATTCTTTATTTTTGGTGCTCCCCCTGTGAGTTTTTCTTAACTTGAATTGACAAATAAATTCTTTATTTTTGGTGCTCTCCCTGTCAGTTTTTCTTAACTTGAATTGACAAATAAATTCTTAATTTTTGGTGCTCCCCCTGTGAGTTTTTCTTAACTTGAATTGACAAATAAAATTCTTTATTTTTGGTGCTTCCCTGTCAGTTTTTCTTAACTTGAATTGACAAATAAATTCTTTATTTTTGATAGGCCAAATTACCCATCAAGGGCCAAAGTATCCACATTCTATGATACATCATTGTTCTAACTTTGCATCAGATATCATGAATGTTCACAGAATACATAGCCCTTGGTTAATTTACGAGAAAACTGTGACTTATCAAATTATTGCTTTATTAACAAGTATATCTTGCTTCCCAGTAATAAAACTGTACACTGTTAGTGACCATTTCAATAATTGGACAAGGGGTATAATTGTGGTGCTTCCAATTATAGATATCTTTGTAGACAAGATAATTCAATGTTGGACTAAAAACTGAATTAAATAAAGATTTGTTGTTGATACATCATTGTTCTAACTTCGCATCAGATATCATGAGTGTTCACAGAATACATAGCCCTTGGTTAAAAAGCTAATAAAAGCTTTAATTTACGAGAAAACTGTGACTTATCGATATCTTGCTTCCCAGTAATAAAACTGTACGCTGTTAGTGACCATATCAATAATTGGAGTGCTTCCATAGATCCACTCAATTAAAGATATCTTTATAGACAAGATAATTCAATGTTGGACTAAAAAATGAATTAAATAAAGATGTTTTACCCAATTAGTGCGATACTGTAAATAGTGTTCTGTGAGCCGTAAAGCCTATAATTCAATCTTAAAATAGTACTTCAAAGGCTTTAATCCCCATTGTACAGCTCATTAAACGTTTTGTCCAATCATAGATCATAAGTTTTCAAAGTTAAGAGTGCAAAAGATTTGAAACCCTGATCAAGGTCGTCTACAAAGGGGCACAGTTTTACCGTAGGGACAGCACAGTTAATGGCTGCTAATGATATTCTTGATCTGGGGTACAATCCAATCGGCATACAACTCTAAGGTTGATTGCAGTCAGATGCCGAACTGTATTCCAAAACAGCAACAGGGCTATACATCCCGGGGGTACTCAAATTTGAAGAGGGTAGGGGTGTGCGGCTGCCGGCTGGGCAGTCTGAAAACAGGGGCTTACCGAACTGGACGGGCACCAAAACAGGGGCTTACGGAACTGAACGGTCGCCGAAATTGGGGTCTTAGAGAACTGAATTCTTATACAAAATTGTATTATAAACGGAATTTTACGCAAAATGTTGCCTTATGAACTGAACTTAGGCCAAATGTGAGGCTTCATAACTAAATTCATAAGATTTTCACACATTTTATGATTTTTGGTTGAATTTGGGGTCTAAGGGAACTGCCAATGGATGAAAAGGGGGTCTTATGGAACTGCCAGTGGATGAAAAGGGGGTCTTACGGAGCGACCGAAAGGCGTGAAAAGGGGGTCTTGGCAGCCTCACGTACCCGAACATGGCCAATATATGTGAGTACCCCCCACGGATATACATGCTGCAGTGCTTGACTGTTGTGAATGGCACTTGACTGCTATGTACAGGGGGGTGCATACTCATATATATAAAGATATACATGTTAGTCTATAACACAAAATCTGTGAGTCATATCTGATGAATTTGACAGGGTTGTCTAATTCTAAAGACATATTTGTGAGTTTTCAAGCATGCACAGTGAGCTGTATCTGAGTGCGCCCAATTAGTGTGTCTGACTGTGGCCCCTAGCGGTATGTCCATTGAATTGAGAGACAAAGTTTCATACTATTACACCATCTCTAATAGAATCACTTACATCCCATAACAAGATCACTTTCGTTCCCCATTGATCCACTTACTACACAGTTCAACAAAAATAAGTTCCCCGTTAGATTATTATGCCTGATATTTTTTAAATGAGTTTAAAATGATTTTTGGCACATTAATGTACCTGTGCACAGCAACACTGGAACAGGACTGTAACTACGCAGGTGTTGTAATGCCTGCATCAGCACATATTTAATGGAGGAATACCTCAATTCAAACATTGCCAAATGATGTATTGAAGGAGGATGGTTAAGCAGCTTGAACCAGGGTTTTTGCTTGAACACTTTAAAGTTGTTGTGCTGCTTGAATGAGCACACATTGACTGGAGGAATACCTCATTTTAAAAGGTGAAAAATGCGTTGTTCAACAAAGACCCTGGTTCAAGCTGCTTTATAACCATCCTCCTTCAATACATCATTTAGCAACTTTTGAATTGAGGTATTCCTCCATTCAATGTGTGCTCATTCAAGCATTAAAACACCTGCATAGTTAATTTAAGTTAAAGCCCCGTTCTAGTGTTGCTGTGCACAGGTACATTAATTTAAAGATGGTGACTGCATACTATTTTAATAAGGTTCATGTTTGAAATCGGTGACTTCGTTTTGGCACCAAGGGATTTCCCCGATGCCGCCCCCGAGGGGCAATCCCGAGGTACCAAAACAGTGTCACCGATTTCAAACATGAACCTTAAAATAGTTGTACAAATTTACCAATCTTATTCATAACTGTCACTTAATGTTGATTAGCATCCAAAATGTAAATGTTATTAATTATTCTAAAGGTTTATTTTGACTTTGGAGTTCGTATTTTTTTGTGATTTCCTCCTGAGGTAAATATACCACCCCAGGCCTCAAATTAATCGAAGGCATCGAAGGCAATTGCCTTCGATGCCCCACCTAGTTGCCTAGGTGCCCCCATTTCTGGCTATTTTCACTCCATTCAAAAGTACATAATTGCCTTGGTGCCCCTATCAAATTGCCTTAAATTGCTTGCCCTTTTCATTTATTTTCATTTCTTAATTTGAGGCCTGTACCACCCCATACCACTACGTCATTGTTTTTCTTCGGGTTAACCAATAGCAGAAAAGCTTTTATAAAGGAAGCATTATGGAATACATGTATTATTATGCATGTTCGGGGCCACCAATTAACCTAAAACTTTTCGATGTGCAAACAATCACAGAAAATAATTAATAAAATCAAGACAGAATACAATGGATATACGCTATTTTCTTTCCGGAAACATGGAAACATCAATTTTGCCAATTGGATCTAACTAATAATAAGAAAATGTGACTTCATCTACGAGACCAATATTTTGTCTCAGATCTACCAAATAATTTTGAAGCTTTTTTTGGTAAGCTTATTTAATCATTGAAAAGGTCAACGCCGATGTCTCATCATATTCATGGATCCATGGATCAAAGTCGAATTACTTCAACAACTGTATATGTCGGTATGTTTATGGTCAATTAATGGGAAATTCAATCAAATCCAAGCTAAATCGTTCTTGGTATTCTGTATAACAAGGGCTTGCGATAGAGACGACGTTTTTTCGGTGAGTAAATTCCTAAAACATTAAATTAATTGGGATTGTGAATCTTTTTGACAATCAAATCTCTTTTGTCTTGTCCCTTAGTCATGTTAGTAGATTCTTCTAGTTGCAGAAAACATGACAACATTAAATGGGTTGCCATGATATTATGGCCAAAGGGGTATAGATAGATCCCTATAAAAAGGGTACCTGGCTGCTGAAAATTAGTAACTCCCATAATACAGCACGGTCGATATCTCAAAAATATAAATAGATATGACACCTTGGAAATCATATTGATATATAATGGTATGCCAAAACACTCAGGGGGTTAAAACAAGGATGGCACAAGCTAAAACTATAAATTGGATATCCTACAATCTTAACTGGCGGAACTCCTGAAGAAAGTCAAGGTGGAGAGTGAGCAGCTTGGCCTACGTCTAAATGTCAGCAAGACCAAGATCATGTCCATAGGCACAGATGGTGTTGGAGAGCCTCTCATAATTGATGGTAATGAGGTGGAATTGGTCTCAAAATTCAACTTTCTTGGATCCCTAATCACCAAAGAGGGTGGTTGCAGCCAAGAGATTAGACACCGTTTAGCAATGGCTAGATCAGCAATGATCAACCTAAGTAAGATCTAGGCTGACAGAGGAATAACCAGAGCAACAAAAACCAGGCTTGTCCAAGCCCTTGTATTTCCAATACGCGGATTTAGGGTTTCCCTAGTGTTGGGCGGTATCGCGCTGATGTTGGTACGCCAGACTTCTGGTTTTACGCTACTATAGGAAAATGCATTGAAATGGGACGATCGGCCAAAATAAACTCGGAAGATTTCATGGTCGACGCACCCCTCAAGTACAGAAGTCTTTCACAATTAAAAATAAAGATAGTATACCTAAACTATCCTTGGGGTTCGGCAGAATTAAAAAGTGCACATTAAGTTGAAATATCCATTGAAAGTTCCGCGTAAAATACCGAAAAGTTGCCAAATTCGGCAGTCTAGGCGTCATGTAATTTACCGAGCCAGTCATGCCAGTGGGGACTGGATATAACAGACTAAATCTAGAGGCAATGTAAAAGCTCATCAAAGTCCTAAAATGACGTATTTTAGGTTTATTTACGTTGTTTTTTGTGTCTAATTATTTATTTAAGGGACTGAACATAAATAATTTTGTGTGAAATATCGGGGGCTTATTATTTCTTTATCTCTTTAGTGGGGGGGGGTGGGGGGGGGCCGGGGGATTCGGGGGGAAATTACTTGCCAGTCGGGGGAAACTACTGCCAGTCGGGTGCAGGGCCGTCGCTACAGGGTGTGTGCAGGCCAGGCGCGGAATACAGGGGGGGGCTCAACGCCCCCCCCCCCCCCCGACCACCACCAACAAAAGGGGGGTGGGGGGGGGGGGGAGAAAGGAAAAACTAAGAGGGGAAAGAAAGGGTGGGAGGAAGAAGAGGGGACAAACGAAAAAGAAAAGGGATGGGGCGGTACAAAAAGGCGGGCGGGGAGGCATGCGAGCGGGGAGGCATGCGAGGGACATAACGTTTGGAGTTTATTAAACGTCGGTCGGGAACATAGGCCTACGCGTACGTACGTTGACGAGAAATCTGATATTTTGGAGGTAACTATAACTTCTTTCTGGCATAGGCCTATATAAAAAGCCAATATTGATCGGAAATAAAGTGATTGCTTTTCAACAAAATATTAGTCAAAAGTACACACCAAATGGGTTCGAAAATTGAAGAAAAAAAATCCAATTCTAAAGGGGGGCACATCACTCACCTCAGCCTCACCCCCTTTTCGAGCTTTTAAACAATACTAAATCAGGAAAATATGCTCAACTTCTTTCTTGCATTGGAATAAAAACAAAATATTTATTGGAAATGAAGAGGTGGCTTTTCGATAAAATATTGGTCAAAAGTATACACCAGATCGCACCAAATGAGTTCCAAAATTGAATTTTTTTTTCTACTTCTGAGGGGTGAGGGGGCATATCCCCCTAAGACACCCCCTGTCCAAGTATGGCTCGGGCGGCAGCACCGCTTGGATGGTACATTATTAATTTCATTTATTACCCCCGGCCCCTTAAACTTTTCTGGATCCGCGCCGGGGGGGGGGGGGGGGGGGGGGGGGGGGGTGGTGTGACCCAAATAGTCAAATAGTCGGCAAATCTGTACATGTAGTCGACAAAATGTATGCAGCAGTCGGCTAAATAAAGACAAATGTTATAAAGAACTGATGAAAACCGTTGTTGACTGTGCTGTTTTTGGACAGTGCGATTTGTTTTGACCCTGTGAAAAAATGTTGACCCCCCCCCCCCCCCCCCCCCTTACGTGAAATTCACGAGGTGACTGCAAAAATAAATGGGGCTACCTTTTACTATTTTTTGTTTGGTACGTATACGTCGGGGGAATTGAGAAGAATCTGAGGTCGGGGGAATTTCATTTATGGTCAGGTACCCCCCCCCCCCCCCCCTCCCACTCACAATATTCTGCGCACGCCACTGTACATAATAACATAGTTGTTGTTTTTATAGTTTATACATACACAATTATTGTACCACGATACTGAGACGAATATATACCTGTATATTTGTCTCAGCCACAAGGCTTATATTATAAATTTGCAGAGTAATTTGCATGCTAAAACACCCAAACCCCATTTTTCAAACTGTCTTTTCCTCTGAATTTCGGCCTTTTAAATCAAATAAGCAGATTTGATTGGCTCTCTAGCCTATCCTAGGCCTAAACAAAGTTACCGCAAACACGGTCAAACCAAGGAGTTAATACTATAATAACTCTTGGTTGCAAACTACGCCAGACTAGTGTGGCGTAATACGCACATTTTTCTGGCAAGGTGCAAGCCTTGGAGAGTTTGAAGTCCTAAAATATAGAGGGAAACTGTTAACTAATGTAAAACAATTATTCTTTTTCGTTAAAACTATCGAATACGGCGTAGTTTTGTTTGTTTTCATCAGCGTTATTAGCTGGTTATCAGCGTATTTCAATGCAATCCCACACGTTAGCGTAAAACCAGAAGTAGGGCGTACCAACATCAGCGCGATACCGCCCAACACTAGGGAAACCCTAAATCCGCGTATTGCCATGTATGCGTGTGAGACGTGGACCCTAACCAAAGCTGACAAAAACAGAATAGCTGCTTTCGAGATGTGGTGTTGGAGGCGTATGCTTCGTATCGTATGGACAATGAGAAGGACCAATGCCAGTATTATTGAAGAAATAGGGGTGTCTAAACGACTTCTTCATGCTATCAACACCCAAATGCTGAGCTACTTCGGCCATATCTCACGTCGCAAGGGTAATAACCTGGAGAAGATGATCATGCAAGGCATGATTGAAGGGAAGCGCAAGAGAGGCAGACCTCGTTCCCGGTGGATTGACCAAATAAAGTTAATTACTGGACACCCGCTCCGTGATTGTTACTCCTTTGCTGAAAATCGTTATTTGTGGCGTAGTATCTGTAAGGTCACGAGCTGTCAGTCATGACAGGACCGAACCAACCAACAATCTTAAACTAGTAGTTAATTGCGATTTATTCCAAGCTAAAACAAGCTAAAACTATAAATTGGATATCCTACAATCTTAAACTAGTAGTTATTGCGATTTATTCCGTTGAGTGCCCTCAAACGGAATAAATCGCAATAACTACTAGTTTAAGATTGTAGGATATCCAATTTAGGATGCGTGTTTTTTTCAGCAAGCTAGATGGTTCACCGCCAAAAATATGCGATCTCTACCACCATCGCGATATTATGGCTTCTATTAAATAGACCTACATGTAGGAGTAGGCTCGTAGACGTAGGCCTAGTAAATTGAGTAGCCTAGGCTAAAGTTCATCATTGCTATCTATAGGTAAATTAATAATTGAACGAACATTACGAACGCAGTACAAAGATGAACGCGCCCGAAATTATCCCGCGAATGGTTGTGCGCGCTTCACGATACGCTGCTTAGTTGTGTTCGTTCAATTATTAATTTACCTATAGTTCCGGTTTTGCAACACAATGGATGACGATGCCTGATTTCGATATTGAAGATATGTTTGTTGAATTGAATTGCAACCTTTGAGTTGACAAGATGCATTTTTTTGCTTGTCGATCATTTCCAATTTCTGTAGTTTTTAACTCTTTACCTGACATAGACGCATTAATGCGTCAACACAACCTTTTTACGTTTTACCCTATAACTCGTTAACCAAACATCGGAAGTATGGCAAACTATACCTTTTTCGAATCCTTGTGCTCAGCCGAACAATTTGGTATGACTTTTAGTGTAATTGAAGGCATTTTAATTTTTGTGCCCCTGTATGGCGGCCATTTTGGATTTGGGGCTTACGGTATATTTGTCGTGCTGATCGTACACGATTCTGGTCGTTGCGCCATAACCGAATAACCCACTACAGCAAACAGTATCAAAATGTTCAGAATTATAATGCCCATCTCTTGAAAGCATTTTGAAGGGCTCAAGTAGTATAGTTTTCATACAGGACTACTAAATATTTGTAAAAAAAGTTGTTACAAAAATTGCATGCTGGGTAACGGTTACCATGGCAACCGCCACGATCGTCCGGTATCGTTGAAATTTTCACAGAAGTGTCCGGCCATTCATAAGCTTTCAGAATATATATAGTTTTACTACCTTACAGAGTCTCATATTCAAATTTTAAGTTGATGTTTACATGCATGTGCAAATTCACAATTTCTTCAAAAATTAATTTGTCAGGGAAAGAGTTAACCTGTGATGTGTGTTCGCGTTTCCATATAACGATCAATTTGAGTGGAAGCGCAGTGGTACGCACCTATTCATAAGTTATGAATGTGTGTCAATAATTGTTTCTATGGAGTGACTCATTTTAAAAATATCAGGCATAATCTAGTAAAGGGGAACTTATTTTTGTTGAACTGTGTAGTATTCCAATCCACATACAATGTGAGTCAAGTTATGAATGTGCTGTTACAGCTATTTGTTATCTTATTATTCTGTAATTTATGTTTTAAATGCAGGCAATCAAAACCTTCAAATCTAAAAACAAGTGAATGTGTCGACTGCAGCACGGAATCTTAACACAGCTATCTCAACAAGGCCAGGTAGGACTCTCATCTCTATGAAGACTATAAATAATAATATAAATCTGTGAATATTACTGAGTAACATCATGATCAATGGACTGCCTGAATGTACCATACTTGTGTATCTATGGGGAAATTGATGAGCTTTCTACAGTCCATGATTCTATGGGCTCTTTCAATAGAATCACTCTAAAGCATCCCATAACAAGATCACTTGCATTGACCCACTCGCACTATTCCAATCCACATGTGTCAAATTATGAACATTTGTTGGATGTGCTTTTATTTGAAATTACTTATTCTGATTTTAATTTTAAATGTTTCAAATGCAGGTGCAGACAAGGAGCAATAAAAACCGTCAAATCCAAAGAAAAGTGAATATATCGACTGCAGCACAGAATCTCAGCACAGAATCTCAACAAGGCCAGGTAGGACTCTCATCTCTATGAAGACTATAATAATATAAATCTGCAAATATATCTAAGTATGGACAGGACTGCCTGAATGTATGAGGAAATTGATTAGCTTTCCAGTCCATGATTCTGTGCTCTTTGTTGCTCATCAGTTTAAGTCTGTAACTTTGTTATCAATAATGAAGAAGGCAAAGGGCTTGTTAAGACCTTTTAGGTGCTCATATTGTGGAAAGTATTTACTTTCACTTGATAAACTAAGATGCCATATGGGAAGACACAGTAGCCGGTACATGGACTTGTATAGTAAAACGGGAGCGGATTATGGTAGCTGTAATCTGTCACGTCATATTTTCGGCACTAAGACACACATCTGGAAATTACCAAGATATAAATCCTTACGATATCCTGCACAGAAGAGTGCCCTGGTGGAACCAATATCGACTAATACAAAAAAGAGAGCGTATCGGCGTGAATATTGTCAGAAATCCTTTGCATGGAAAGGCCGTCTGAATGCACACCTACTACAGATCCACACTAAAGATAAACCATATCAGTGTGAATATTGTAAGAAAGGCTTTGCACAAAAATGTACTATGATTAGACATGTACGGACCCACACTAAGGAGAAACCATATCAATGTGATCATTGTCAGAAATGTTTTGCACAGACAGCCCACCTTACAACCCATATAAGGACTCACACGAAAGAGAAACCATATCAATGTGAATATTGCAAGAAATGCTTTGCAGTGAGGAGCATCCTGAATAATCACCTGCTGATCCACACTAAAGAGAAACCATATCAGTGTGAATATTGTCAGAAATGCTTTGCACGGAAAGACAGTCTGAATAAACACCTGCAGATCCACACTAAAGAGAAACCATATCAATGTGAATATTGCAAGAAATACTTTGCAGTGAGGAGAATCCTGAATAATCACCTGCTGATCCACACTAAAGAGAAACCATATCAGTGTGAATCTTGTCAGAAATGCTTTGCACGGAAGTATCACCTTACAACCCACATAAGGACTCACACTAAGGATAAACCATATCAGTGTGATCATTGTCAAAAATGTTTTACACGGAAGGATATCTTGAAAAGACACATACAGAGCCACATGGTGGAGGAGAAACAGTATCAATGTGAATATTGTCAGAAATGCTTTGCACGGAAGTATCACCTTACAACCCACATAAGGACTCACACTAAGGATAAACAATATCAATGTGAATATTGTCAGAAATCCTTTGCACAGAAGAGTCACTTGATTGTTCATGTACGGATCCACACTAAGGAGAAACCATATCAATGTGATAATTGTTTAAAGCGTTTTACACAGAAGAATGTCTTGAAGAGGCACATACAGAGCCACATGGTGGAGGAGAAACAGTATCAATGTGAATATTGTCAGAAATGCTTTGCACGGAAGTATCACCTTACAACCCACATAAGGACTCACACTAAGGATAAACAATATCAATGTGAATATTGTCAGAAATCCTTTGCACAGAAGAGTCACTTGATTGTTCATGTACGGATCCACACTAAGGAGAAACCATATCAATGTGATAATTGTTTAAAGCGTTTTACACAGAAGAATGTCTTGAAAAGGCACATACAGGTTCACACAGTATCAATGTGAATATTGTCAGAAATCCTTTGCACAGAAGAGTTAATTGATTGAACATACGGACCCACACTTAGAAGAAACCATTATTATCAATGTGATAATTGTCAGAAATGTTTTACACAGACAGGCCACTACAACCCTCCCACTAAGGAGAAACTATATCAATGTTAATATTGTTGAAAACATTTTAATGTCCAGGGGTAAAATTTCGTAACCAACCGCGCGAATCTGTTAAGATTCTCGTGGAAGGGGAAGGATTTTGCAAGAAATCATGGATTCTCGCCAATTTTGAGAATCCATGGATTATTGCGAAATTAATGAAAATAATATCAAGAATAAGGCTATAAGCTTGCAAACCTTCCAAATTCGGCATGTTTGTTGACTAAGGGTCAAATACCAGTCATCTAAGGTCCTGTTCACGTGATAGTCTTTTTACGCGAATCGATTCGCGACGAAATTCTACCCCTGATGTCTCGAAAAGGCACATACAGAGCCACTTGGAGGATCAATGTGAATATTGTCCGGAATTCTTTACATCGAATATTAATTTGATTGCACATAAATCCACACTAACGAGAAACCATATATAAATGTGAATATTGTAAGAAATGCTTTGCATAGAAAAGTAATTTGATTGTACATGTACTGGGACCCACCAAGGAGAAACCATAGGCCTATCAATGTGATAATTGAGGACCCTAGATCTAAAAGAGGGTTAAGTCACAATCTTGTGAAATTGTAGTTAGTATCAGTTTTCTGCTACAAGGAGGATCTCTGCACCCTCTGTTCCAATTTTAAAGTTAAGCCATGCGTTAAAGCTGTGTAAGAATCCATGGGAGGTAAAACCCGAGTGGGTCAAGTCCACACATGGACACAATGAAACCCAGTTTTTGCCATTTTTCTCAATGTGACTTAACCCTCTTTTAGCACTAGGGTCCTCAATTGTCAAAAATGTTTTACACGGAAGCATGTCTTGAGAAAAAAATGTGATCCTAGATAATTGACTATGGATGATTTTTAGGGAAATTTTGGAATTTTTAACCAAAAACTTGATTTTGTTAGGTTGTCTGAAAAAATTTGGCGCAAAAGAGTGATTTTTGGGCAAAACTGTAAAAATCACTATTTTTAGTATTTTATGTGGAATTTTATACCAAAAATGGATTCTCTGACTCATTTCATTAAAAAAAACTGGCTCTTTCATGTACATTTTGTACATTACATTATTAGTTTAAAAGTTACAGTGCTTGAAAAATTTCATAAAAAAGGGTTGACACCTCCCTTTACAGGTGTCTGTGTGTTTAAACATATTTAATTCCACAATGGTTATCAGATTAAATGTGGTTTCTGAACTAACTATAAATGAATGCAACAATTATATTGTATTCTTATTAATTATCACTATTGATTAATTAATTAATTGATTAATTAAATCAAGACTCACTAATTGATATATTGCAAAAGTTGCGATGGTTACCATGTAATTTTTTTATACATGTATGATTAGAAACTTACTTGATGCAAGGTGCAGTTATAATTCCTGATAGTGTGCATTTGGACTTTTAAATTGCGGCAATTACGACTCTCGTTGTAATGGTATCCACAGAATTTTGCTTTTCAAAATGTGTGCATAAAATTGACCATTTAGTTATATTTTTAATGACACCCTAAGTAATAAAGATGGTATATCCAGCTTGATGTTATGATCTGAAATGTATAAATGTAGTCAACTCCAGCACAGCAATCATGTTGTTATCAACTCAAAAAATATTTATAGACTTTTTTCTTCTCTTGGAATTTTCCCGCTCTACATTTTGATCACCCTTATTAAATTTAGTTTCAACTAAATTCTGCTTTAATTGTATTCTTCATCTATCTAACCCAATGGTTCAAAACATTACTCCTGCAAAACACAAAATATAATTTATTTTGTCTGTATACTATAAAGCATTGTTTTCCATTATTTTATATACATGATTGTGGCCACCCCTACCACCCTGTATATTTCAACGGAGGATGATTGGTCGATTTACTTTTTTTAACCATTTTACTGAAAGCCCTATATCCCGCCTTCTTAATACTACTATACTGGTTTTTAATGTAATATTTGAAATAACATCATTGGATATATCAAAACTAGTAAGAAATGTGTTTTTTCTTATGTTACACCCTGTATAATTAATGCACACACCCTGTATAATATCACTTGGTATTTACATATATCTGGTATCCTTGTAGTAGGTTTCTAAATATCTTTACTCTGTATAGATCGGATGCATACAATAAAAGTTATGTTGATTTGAATCAAAATTGGTGAATTTTCTCTCAATTTACAGAGCATAATTATTTGTACACCAATGACATACAGGGTGAGTCAAAAAAAGTGTACTCAACTTTGGGATTTTATATCTTAAAATCTGTGAACAAATTTCACAGATTTTTTATTAAAGCAGCTTTTTAAAGAATTTTAGTTGGTTGAAATTTGTTTGTTTGTTTGTTTACACGGTCGGTCCATACGGACACACGCTTGGGTCCTGAAGGGACCATGCTCAAGCAAAAGCTCAGGCCAGGCTTAAACAGCCTATATAAGTAGGCATAGCACACATAACATTCAAATGATTGAGACATGTACAAAATTGGATTCAAATGAAAGATTGCAATGAAAGATTTATTTTCCAAAAAGAATTATGACAATCGGTCAATGCATTCTTGTGGTACGGTGTTTTGAGACACTTGGAAAATGGCCGAAAACCTGCCAAAAACAGTAACAATGCCCACAAATATAATTGACAAGACGCATGTTTGTCAGTTTTTTTGCTTGTCGATCATTTCCAATTTCTGTAGTTTTTAACCTGTGATGTGTGTTCGCGTTTCCATATAACGATCAATTTGAGTGGAAGCGCAGTGGTACGCACCTATTCATAAGTTATGAATGTGTGTCAATAATTGTTTCGATGGAGTAACTCATTTTAAAAATATCAGGTATAATCTAGTAAAGGGGAACTTATTTTTGTTGAACTGTGTAGTATTCCATTCCACATACAATGTGAATCAAGTTATGAATGTGCTGTTACAGCTATTTGTTATCTTATTATTCTGTAATTTTAATTTATGTTTTAAATGCAGGCAATCAAAACCTTCAAATCCAAAGAAAAGTGAATGTGTCGACTGCAGCACAGAATCTCAACACAGAATCTCAACAAGGCCAGGTAGGACTCTCATCTCTATGAAGACTATAATAATATAAATCTGCAAATATTACTGAGTATGGATAGGACTGCCTGAATGTATGAGGAAATTGATTAGCTTTCCAGTCCATGATTCTGTGCTCTTTGTTGCTCATCAGTTTAAGTCTGTAACTTTGTTATCAATAATGAAGAAGGCAAAGGGCTTGTTAAGACCTTTTAGGTGCTCATATTGTGGAAAGTATTTATTTTCACTTGATAAACTAAGATGCCATATGGGAAGACACAGTAGCCGGTACATGGACTTGTATAGTGAACCGGGAGCGGACTATGGTAGCTGTAATCTGTTACGTCGTATTTTCGGCACTAAGACACACATCTGGAAATTACCAAGATATAAATCCTTACGATATCCTGCACAGAAGAGTGCCCTGATGGAACCAATATCAACTAATACAAAAAAGAGAGCGTATCAGTGTGAATATTGTCAGAAATTCTTTACACGGAAAGGCAGTCTGCAGACACACCTACGAACCCACACTAAGGAGAAACCATATCAATTTGATAATTGTCAGAAATGTTTTTCACAGATAGCCCACCTTACAACCCATATAAGGACTCACACTAAAGAGAAACCATATCAATGTGAATATTGCAAGAAATGCTTTGCAATGAGGAGCATCCTGAATAATCACCTGCGGATTCACACTAAAGAGAAACCATATCAGTGTGAATATTGCGAGAAATGCTTTGCAGTTAGGAGCAACCTGATTAATCACCTGCGGATCCACACTAAAGAGAAACCATATCAGTGTGAATATTGCAAGAAATGCTTTGCAGTGAGGAGCAACCTGAATAATCACCTGCGGATCCACACTAAAGAGAAACCATATCAGTGTGAATATTGTCAGAAATGCTTTACACGGAAAGACAGTCTGAATAGACACCTGCGGATCCACACTAAAAAGAAACCATATCAGTGTGAATATTGTCAACAATCCTTTGCAGTGAGGAGCAACCTGAATAATCACCTGCAGATCCACACTAAAGAGAAACCATATCAGTGTGAATATTGTCAAAAATCCTTTGCAGTGAGGAGCAACCTGAATAATCACCTGCTGATCCACACTAAAGAGAAATAATATCAGTGTGAATATTGTCAGAAATGCTTTGCACGGAAGTATCACCTTACAACCCACATAAGGACTCACACTAAGGATAAACCATATCAATGTGATCATTGTCAAAAACGTTTTACACGGAAGGATGTCTTAAAGAGGCACATACAGAGCCACATGGTGGAGGAGAAACAGTAGGCCTATCATTGTGAATATTGTGCAACACTCTTTGCATCGAAAAACAGTCTGAACAGACACCTGCAGATCTATACTAATGAGATACCTTATCAATGTGAATATTGTCAAAAATCAATGTGAATATTGTCAAAAATCCTTTGCAGTGAAGAGTTATTTGATTTTACATGTACGGACTCACACTAAAGGTGCGTTCATACTCATGTCGTTGCGCATCGGCCGACGTCGCAGACATCGGTGTGCGCGAGTTGAAGCAATGTCAACTTTTGTCCGTCGACGTCGACCGATACGCAACGACGCGAGTATGAACGCACCTTAAGGAGAAACCATATCAATGTGATCATTGTCAGAAATGTTTTACACGGAAGAATGTCTTGAAAAGGCACATACAGAGCCACATGGATGAGAAACAATATCAATGTGAATATTGTCAGAAATCCTTTGCACAGAAGAGTCACTTGATTGTTCATGTACGGATCCACACTAAGGAGAAACCATATCAATGTGATAATTGTTTAAAGCGTTTTACACAGAAGAATGTCTTGAAAAGGCACATACAGGTTTACACAGTATCAATGTGAATATTGTCAGAAATCCTTTGCACAGAAGAGTTAATTGATTGAACATACGGACCCACACTTAGAAGAAACCATTATTATCAATGTGATAATTGTCAGAAATGTTTTACACAGACAGGCCACTTTAACCCACCCACATAAGGACTCCCACTAAGGAGAAACTTTATCAATGTTGAAAACGTTTTAATGTCCAGGGGTAGAATTTCGTAACCAACCGCGCGAATCTGTTAAGATTCTCGCGGAAGGGGAAGGATTTTGCAAGAAATCAAGGATTCTCGCCAATTTTGAGAATCCATGGATTATTGCGAAATTAATGAAAATAATATCAAGAATAAGGCTATAAACTTGCAAACCTTCCAAATTTGGCATGTTTGTTGACTAAGGGTCAAATACCAGTCATCTAAGGTCCTGTTTTGGACTTGGAAAGAAAGATTTATTTTTTTATTATTTTATTTGTTTGCGCGAATCCACCTGGATTCACGTGATAGTCTTTTTATGCGAATCGATTCGCGACGAAATTCTACCCCTGATGTCTCGAAAAGGCACATACAGAGCCACTTGGAGGATCAATGTGAATATTGTCCGGAATTCTTTACATCGAATATTAATTTGATTGCACATAAATCCACACTAACGAGAAACCATATATAAATGTGAATATTGTAAGAAATGCTTTGCATAGAAAAGTGATTTGATTGTACATGTACTGGGACCCACCAAGGAGAAACCATATCAATGTGATAATTGTCAAAAATGTTTTACACGGAAGCATGTCTTGAGAAAAAAATGTGATCCTAGATAATTGACTTTGGATGATTTTGGGGAAATTTTGGAATTTTTAACCAAAAACTTGATTTTGTTAGGTTGTCTGAAAAAAATTGGCGCAAAAGAGTGATTTTTGGGCAAAACTGTAAAAATCACTATTTTATGTGGAATTTTATACCAAAAATGGATTCTCTGACTCATTTCATTAAAAAAAACCTGGCTCTTTCATGTACATTACAATTACATTATTAGTTTAAAAGTTACAGTGCTTGATAAATTTCATAAAAAAGGGTTGACACCTCCCTTTACAGGTGTCTGTGTGTTTAAACATATTTAATTCCACAATGGTTATCAGATTAAATGTGGTTTCTGAACTAACTATAAATGAATGCAACAATTATATTGTATTCTTATTAATTATCACTATTGATTAATTAATTAATTGATTAATTAAATCAAGACTCACTAATTGATATATTGCAAAAGTTGTGATGGTTACCATGTAATTTTTTTATACATGTATGATTAGAAACTTACTTGATGCAAGGTGCAGTTATAATTCCTGATAGTGTGCATTTGGACTTTTAAATTGCGGCAATTACGACTCTCGTTGTAATGGTATCCACAGAATTTTGGTTTTCAAAATGTGTGCATAAAATTGACCATTTAGTTATATTTTTAATGACACCCTAAGTAATATAATAAGATGGTATATCCAGCTTGATGTTATGATCTGAAATGTATAAATGTAGTCAACTCCAGCACAGCAATCATGTTGTTATCAACTCAAAAAATATTTATAGACTTTTTTCTTCTCTTGGAATTGTCCCGCTCTACATTTTGATCACCCTTATTAAATTTAGTTTCAACTAAATTCTGCTATAATTGTGTTTCTTCATCTATCTAACCCAATGGTTCAAAACATTACTCCTGCAAAACACAAAATATAATTTATTTTGTCTGTATACTATAAAGCATTGTTTTCCATTATTTTATATACATGATTGTGGCCACCCCTACCACCCTGTATATTTCAACGGAGGATGATTGGTCGATTTACTTTTTTTAACCATTTTACTGAAAGCCCTATATCCCGCCTTCTTAATACTACTATACTGGTTTTTAATGTAATATTTGAAATAACATCATTGGATATATCAAAACTAGTAAGAAATGTGTTTTTTCTTATGTTACACCCTGTATAATTAATGCACACACCCTGTATAATATCACTTGGTATTTACATATATCTGGTATCCTTGTAGTAGGTTTCTAAATATCTTTACTCTGTATAGATCGGATGCATACAATAAAAGTTATGTTGATTTGAATCAAAATTGGTGAATTTTCTCTCAATTTACAGAGCATAATTATTTGTACACCAATGACATACAGGGTGAGTCAAAAAAAGTGTACTCAACTTTGGGATTTTATATCTTAAAATCTGTGAACAAATTTCACAGATTTTTTATTAAAGCAGCTTTTTAAAGAATTTTAGTTGGTTGAAATTTGTTTGTTTGTTTGTTTACACGGTCGGCCCATACGGACACACGCTTGGGTCCTGAAGGGACCATGCTCAAGCAAAAGCTCAGGCCAGGCTTAAACAGCCTATATAAGTAGGCATAGCACACATAACATTCAAATGATTGAGACATGTACAAAATTGGATTCAAATGAAAGATTGCAATGAAAGATTTATTTTCCAAAAAGAATTATGACAATCGGTCAATGCATTCTTGTGGTACGGTGTTTTGAGACACTTGGAAAATGGCCGAAAACCTGCCAAAAACAGTAACAATGCCCACAAATATAATTGACAAGACGCATGTTTGTCAGTTTTTTTGCTTGTCGATCATTTCCAATTTCTGTAGTTTTTAACCTGTGATGTGTGTTCGCGTTTCCATATAACGATCAATTTGAGTGGAAGCGCAGTGGTACGCACCTATTCATAAGTTATGAATGTGTGTCAATAATTGTTTCGATGGAGTAACTCATTTTAAAAATATCAGGTATAATCTAGTAAAGGGGAACTTATTTTTGTTGAACTGTGTAGTATTCCAATCCACATACAATGTGAATCAAGTTATGAATGTGCTGTTACAGCTATTTGTTATCTTATTATTCTGTAATTTTAATTTATGTTTTAAATGCAGGCAATCAAAACCTTCAAATCCAAAGAAAAGTGAATGTATCGACTACAGCACAGAATCTCAACACAGAATCTCAACAAGGCCAGGTAGGACTCTCATCTCTATGAAGACTATAATAATATAAATCTGCAAATATTACTGAGTATGGATAGGACTGCCTGAATGTATGAGGAAATTGATTAGCTTTCCAGTCCATGATTCTGTGCTCTTTGTTGCTCATCAGTTTAAGTCTGTAACTTTGTTATCAATAATGAAGAAGGCAAAGGGCTTGTTAAGACCTTTTATGTGCTCATATTGTGGAAAGTATTTATTTTCACTTGATAAACTAAGATGCCATATGGGAAGACACAGTAGCCGTTACATGGACTTGTATAGTGGACCGGGAGCGGACTATGGTAGCTGTAATCTGTTACGTCGTATTTTCGGCACTAAGACACACATCTGGAAATTACCAAGATATAAATCCTTACGATATCCTGCACAGAAGAGTGCCCTGATGGAACCAATATCAACTAATACAAAAAAGAGAGCGTATCAGTGTGAATATTGTCAGAAATTCTTTACACGGAAAGGCAGTCTGCAGACACACCTACGAACCCACACTAAGGAGAAACCATATCAATGTGATAATTGTCAGAAATGTTTTTCACAGATAGCCCACCTTACAACCCATATAAGGACTCACACTAAAGAGAAACCATATCAATGTGAATATTGCAAGAAATGCTTTGCAATGAGGAGCATCCTGAATAATCACCTGCGGATTCACACTAAAGAGAAACCATATCAGTGTGAATATTGCGAGAAATGCTTTGCAGTTAGGAGCAACCTGATTAATCACCTGCGGATCCACACTAAAGAGAAACCATATCAGTGTGAATATTGCAAGAAATGCTTTGCAGTGAGGAGCAACCTGAATAATCACCTGCGGATCCACACTAAAGAGAAACCATATCAGTGTGAATATTGTCAGAAATGCTTTACACGGAAAGACAGTCTGAATAGACACCTGCGGATCCACACTAAAAAGAAACCATATCAGTGTGAATATTGTCAACAATCCTTTGCAGTGAGGAGCAACCTGAATAATCACCTGCAGATCCACACTAAAGAGAAACCATATCAGTGTGAATATTGTCAAAAATCCTTTGCAGTGAGGAGCAACCTGAATAATCACCTGCTGATCCACACTAAAGAGAAACCATATCAGTGTGAATATTGTCAGAAATGCTTTGCACGGAAGTATCACCTTACAACCCACATAAGGACTCACACTAAGGATAAACCATATCAATGTGATCATTGTCAAAAACGTTTTACACGGAAGGATGTCTTAAAGAGGCACATACAGAGCCACATGGTGGAGGAGAAACAGTAGGCCTATCATTGTGAATATTGTGCAACACTCTTTGCATCGAAAAACAGTCTGAACAGACACCTGCAGATCTATACTAATGAGATACCTTATCAATGTGAATATTGTCAAAAATCAATGTGAATATTGTCAAAAATCCTTTGCAGTGAAGAGTTATTTGATTTTACATGTACGGACTCACACTAAAGGTGCGTTCATACTCATGTCGTTGCGCATCGGCCGACGTCGACGGACATCGGTGCGCGAGTTGAAGCAATGTCAACTTTTGTCCGTCGACGTCGACCGATACGCAACGACGCGAGTATGAACGCACCTTAAGGAGAAACCATATCAATGTGATCATTGTCAGAAATGTTTTACACGGAAGAATGTCTTGAAAAGGCACATACAGAGCCACATGGATGAGAAACAATATCAATGTGAATATTGTCAGAAATCCTTTGCACAGAAGAGTCACTTGATTGTTCATGTACGGATCCACACTAAGGAGAAACCATATCAATGTGATAATTGTTTAAAGCGTTTTACACAGAAGAATGTCTTGAAAAGGCACATACAGGTTCACACAGTATCAATGTGAATATTGTCAGAAATCCTTTGCACAGAAGAGTTAATTGATTGAACATACGGACCCACACTTAGAAGAAACCATTATTATCAATGTGATAATTGTCAGAAATGTTTTACACAGACAGGCCACTTTAACCCACCCACATAAGGACTCCCACTAAGGAGAAACTTTATCAATGTTGAAAACGTTTTAATGTCCAGGGGTAGAATTTCGTAACCAACCGTGCGAATCTGTTAAGATTCTCGCGGAAGGGGAAGGATTTTGCAAGAAATCATGGATTCTCGCCAATTTTGAGAATCCAGACCATGGATTATTGCGAAATTAATGAAAATAATATCAAGAATAATACAAGCTTGCAAACCTTCCAAATTCGGCATGTTTGTTGACTACTTGTACATGTAAGGGTCAAATACCAGTCATCTAAGGTCCTGTTTTGGACTTGGAAAGAAAGAATTTTTTATTTATTTATAAATTTATTTATAAAGTTATTTATTTTTTGCGCGAATCCACCTGGATTCACGCGATAGTCATTTTACGCGAATCGATTCGAGGATTCTCGACAAAATCTTACCCATGATGTCTCGAAATGGCACATACAGAGCCACATGGAGGATTAATGTGAATATTGTCCGGAATTCTTTACATCGAATATTAATTTGATTGCACATCATGTACAAATCCACACTAACGAGAAACCATATAAATGTGAATATTGTAAGAAATGCTTTGCACAGAAAAGTAATTTAATTGTACATGTACATGTACTGGGACCCACCAAGGAGAAACCGTATCAATGTGATAATTGTCAAAAATGTTTTACACAAAAGCATGTCTTGAGAAAAAAATGTGATCCTAGATAATTGTCTTTGGATGATTTTGGGGAAATTTTGGAATTTTTAACCAAAAACTGATTTTGTTTAATAGGTTGTCTGAAAAAATTTAGCGCCAAAGAGTGATTTTTGGGCAAAACTGTAAAAATCACTATTTTATGTGGAATTTTATACCAAAAATGGATTCTCTGACTCATTTCATTAAAAACAAAATGGCTCTTTCATGTACATTACATTATTAGTTTAAAAGTTACAGTGCTTGAAAAATTTCATAAAAAAAGGGTTGACACCTCCCTTTTTACAGGTTTCTGTGTGTTTAAACATATTTAATTCCATATATCCGTTATCAGATTAAATGTTGTTTCTGAACTAACTATAAATGAATGCAACAATTATATTGTATTCTTATTAATTATCACTATTGATTAATTAATTAATTAAATCAAAACTAATTGATATATTGCAAAAGTTGCGATGGTTACCATGTACTTTTTTATACATGTATGATTAGAAACTTACTTGATGCAAGGTGCAGTTATAATTCCTGATAGTGTGCATTTGGACTTTTAAATTGCGGCAATTACGACTCTCGTTGTCATGGTATCCACAGAATTTTGTTTTTCAAAATGTGTGCATAAAATTGACCATTTTTAGTTATATTTTTAATGACACCCTAAGTAATATAATAAGATGGTATATCCAGCTTGATGTTATGATCTGAAATGTATGAATGTAGTTAACTCCAGCACAGCACTCATGTTGTTATCAACTCAAAAAATATTTATAGAATTTTTTCTTCTCTTGGAATTGTCCCACTCTACATTTTGAACCCTTATTAAATTTAGTTTCAACTAAATTCTGCTTTAATTTTGTTTCTTCATCTATAGAACCCAATGGTTCAAAACATTACTCCTGCAAAACACAAAATATAATTTATTTTGTCTGTATACTATAAAGCATTGTTTTCCATTATTTTATATACATGATTGTGGCCACCCCTACCACCACCCTGTATATTTAAACAGAGGATGATTGGTCGATTTACTTTTTTTAACCGTTTTACTGAAAGCCCTATCCCGCCTTCTTTTAATACTAAGTTATACTTGTTTTTAATGTAATACTTGAAATAACATGGATATCAAAACTAGTAAGAAATGTGTTTTTTCTTATGTTACACCCTGTATAATTAATGCACACACCCTGTATAATATCACTTGGTATTTCAATACATATATCTGGTATCCTTGTAGTAATAGGTTTCTAAATATCTTTACTCTGTAGATCGGATGCATACAATAAAAGTTATGCTGATTTGAATCAAAATTGGTGAATTTTCTCTCAATTTACAGAGCATAATCTTTTTTACACCAATGACATACAGGGTGAGTCAAAAAAAGTGTAATCAACTTTGGGATTTTATATCTTAAAATCTGTGAACAAATTTCACAGATTTTTTAATAAAGCAGCTTTTTAAAGAATTTTAGTTGGTTGAAATTTGTTTGTTTGTTTGTTTGTTTGTTTACACGGTCGGTCCATACGGACACACGCTTGGGTCCTGAAGGGACCATGCTCAAGCAAAATAGTCCATGAGCCCGTAGGGTCGGTCGGTACCATGTCGAGGGAGTAAGGCTAATAATGATTTTTGTATTGGTATGGATCCATGGAACCAGAATATGGTTGATAGCAAATTCAAAGCGGTAGCTTTCTGTGTGTTATCAGCACATTTTCAAAATGGCCGCCAAAATGCAAACAAAAAGCACACTAATAAACTTATGATGAATATTGGAAACTCTGGTGGATGTAAATAATGCAGTAATGTATGTATTAGACCACTAGATACTCATATCCGGATATTTTGCTTTGTTAACACATCTAAATCCAAAATGGCCACCAAAAATGATAAAATTCCATATTTTGGCATACCAACATGTATGATCAGAGTATAGTTTTAACAATGGGATGTATGTGTTAGACCCTTAGAAATTCATATCTAGTATTTTTGCTTTGTTAACATACTTTAAAACCAAAATGGCCGCCAAAGTAATGGCCAAAAATGGTAAAAAGTGGTCAGACTTCCATGAAATAGCATAATATCAACCGAAATGTATGATGAAAATATATTTTTAACGATGGGATACATGTATGTTTGTGTTAGACCACTAGTAACTCATATCTAGTATTCATGCTTTGTTAACATAGTTCAAAATCCAAAATTGCTGCCAAAGTGGCCCAAAAATGGTTCCCGAAGTGGCTGCAAAAATTGTCAAATTCCATAAAATGGGATAATATCAACCTAAATGTAAGATGTAATACAATTTTAATGATGGGATGTATGTATTAGACCACTAGTAACCAGTATTTTTGCTTTGTTAGCATACTTGAAAATCCATTATGGCCACCATACCAACTGGATCCCAAAATAACTGAACAAATTGTCGAAATTCCATAAAATGGTATAATATCAAGCAAAATGTATGAAGAAAGTATAGTTTTAACATCGGGATGTATTTTTTATAGACTACTCGTAACTCATATCCAGTATTTGCATTGTAATAACGTACATTAAATCCAAGATGGCAACCAAAACGGCCGCTGTAAATGTTAAAATAGTCTACATGAGTGAATGATAATCCACAATAGACATTGTAAGAGTGTATATTACATCACATTCGCCAAATAGTATGTTCTAAAACTGCTAAGCTATTTCTTTTAGATATAAGGCTCACCTCTGTTACAATTTTGATTCTGTATCACTTTCCAAAATGGCTGCCAGAATGGTTAAGTTGATGTTAAATGACCTAAAACAATTGTTTAAATGACCATTTTATGTAATACTAATTAATACCCCCAAATCTAATAAGACAGCATTCAACATAATGTCTATGATCAAGTTTAGGGGCTGTAGATCTAGTTTGAGTATTTTAAAGTATCCAAGATGTCTGCAAAATGTTAAAATAACTGAAAAACAGTATTAGTTTTATTGTTAGTGGTACATTAGATATGACCAAAAGATTATATCTATAGATTTTAATCCACCAATTAATGGTATCTGTAGGTGACAAGGTATGATTAAATGGTATAGACTCCATTTTTTTCATTCTGGTCATATATTTTTATCAATTGGTGTCCACCCGTGGTAATTATTTTGGCCATTAGGAGGTAATTTTAATGAAATGTTCATTATAATGCCCATCTTAATAACATGACATTGTCAAAATGGAGTCTATACCATTCAATCATCCTTGTTTCATATACAAACACGTTTACTGGATGGCTTAAAGCTGTAGATATAATAATGTGGTCATATATAATGAAATACTAACAATAAACTAACACTGTTTTTCAGCTATTTTAACCTTTTACAGCCATCTTGGATATTTTACAATACTCAAACTAGATCTACAGCCCCTAGGCTTCATCATAGACATGTAGTGAATGCTGTCCCATTCAATTTGGGGGTATTGGTATTACATAGTACCGGTCATTTACAATACAAAACAATCGTTTTAGGTCATTTAACATCAACTGAACCATTCTGGCAGCCATTTTGGAAAGTGATTGGAATCAAAATTGTCACAGATGTGGGCCTTATTTCTAAAAGCAATAGCTTACTAGTTTAGAACATACTATTTGGTGGATTTGATGTAATATACACTCTCACAATATCTATTTTGGATTATCATACACTCATGTAGATAGACTATTTTTACATTTACAGTGGCCATTTTGGTGGCCATCTTGGATTTAAAGTATGTTAGTTACTACAATGCAAATAATAGTGGATATGAGTTATTAGTGGTCTAATACACCCCAATGTTAAAACTATACTTTCATCATACATTTTGGGTGATATTAGCCCATTTTATGGAATTCCAACAATTTGTTCGGTCATTTTGGGGGCCATTTTGGATTTATAAGTATGTTAACAAATCAAAAATACTAGATATGAGTTACTGGTGGTCTAATACATATATCCTATCATTAAAACTATATTTTCATCATACATTTAGGTTGATATCCCATTTTATGGAATTTGACAATTTTTGCAGCCACTTCGGGAACCATTTTCGGGCCATTTTGGCAGCCATTTTGGATTTTGTACTATGTTAAAAGCAAGAATACTGTATATGTGTTAATAGTAGTCCAATACATACATCCCATCATTAAAATTATATTTTCATCATGCATTATGGTTGATATTATGATATTATATGGAATTTTGACAATTTTTGATCATTTTTGGCCATCAATTGGTGGCCATTTTGGTTTTAAAGTATGTTAACAATGCAAAAATACAAGTTATGAGTTTTTAATGGTCTAACACATACATCCCATTATTAAAACTATACACTGATCATACGTGTTGGTTTATATAATATGCCAATATATGGAATTTTACCATTTTTGGCGGCCATTTTGGTGGCCATCTTGGATTTTGATGTGTTAACAAAGCAAAAGTTCTGGATATGAGTGTCTAGTGGTCTAATACATACAAGACTGCATTATTTACATCCAACAGAGTTTCCAAAATTCATCATAAGTTTATTAGTGTGATTTATGTTGGCATTTTGGTGGCCATTTTGAAAATGGCTGAAAACTCATATAAAGCTACCGCTTTGAATTTGCTATCAGCCATATTCTGAAACTAGAGGTTAATACCTTTCCAAAAATCCAAGTTAGCCTTACTCCCTCAATATGGTACCGATGAGCAAAAATTTGGGTCCAGGCTCATGGACTAAAAGCTCAGGCTGGCTGAATGAAATGAAAGTTAGAAAAGATGGAAGAAAAGAATGAAGTAAAAAGAGCCACTTCCAACAAATAAAGTTAACAATTTTGCTGTCAGCCTTGGACAAGAGAAAAGAATAGTCTTGATCCAATCTCATTTGCCACATGGGCTACGAATTTGTTGTAATAAACATGTTATGCTCATTTGCGTAATTTTAAGTGAACATTTTATTAAGTGAACAAGATTTGCGATATTTTCTCTTATAAGATCTATTGAATTCCACTATTGAAAACGGTCCTCAAAAGGCACATTTTGTGTTGACATTGTTGCTTAATTTGTGTAATAATCATTATTTCGCAATTAATGTTTGAAAAAATAACTGAGAATGTTTTATTTGTCTTTATTAGTTCATTAGTGTGAAAGAGAAAGACCTTACCAATAAGCTAAGAGAGGTAGAAAATGCTCACATAAACAGCAAGCATGGTAAGAGTTGGAAACTGATAAACCAAATATCAGGAAGACTGACAACAAGAAAGGGGCAAATCAAAGGGTCCACGCAAAAGGAGAGATTAAACAACTGGTACACTCACTTCAAAAATCTACTTGGGAGCCCACCACATATAAGTAATGAGGATGAGGAAATTGCTCCAATACTATCAGATCTCAACATTAAAGTAGGAACCTTTGACTTGGAGGAATATGAGAAGGCTAAGAAGGCACTAGTAGAAGGGAAAAGCTGTGGGGAAGATGGTATTACACCTGAAATGCTCAAAAGATGCGATTTGGATAACATCATTCTCGACTTCTGCAATGATGCCTTGTTGAACGGGAAAAAGCCAGAACAGTGGTCCATTCTCAACATAGTACCAATACTTGGGGGGTAACTACCGTGGAATAAGCCTGAGTTCAATTGTTGCCAAGCTATACAACAAGATGATACTCAACAGAATTAGACCAGAGCTCGACGTCCACCGAGCTAATCAAAATGGCTTCAGAGTAGGACGTACCACTGTAGGTCATATACTTGCCCTTCAAAGAATTATTGAGGGAATAAGATCAAATAACCTGCCAGCCATCATAACCTTTATCGACTTCAAGAAAGCGTTTGACACAATACATAGGGGACGAATGCTGCAAATATTGAAAGCCTATGGTGTACCCGATCAGCTTACAAATGCGATAGCAGACATATACAAAGACACCAAGGCAAAGGTCATATCACCAGATGAGAAACAGAAGTGTTTGAGATACTGGCTGGAGTACTACAAGGAGACACCCTGGCTCCATATCTTTTTGTCATTGTTCTTGACTATGCCCTAAGAGAGGCCATAGATGGCAGAGAAGAAGAGCTAGGATTCCACCTCACAAAAAGAAGCAGCAGAAGAATAGGACCAACCGTACTAACTGACTTAGACTTCGCTGACGACATTGCACTGTTGTCTGAGGAAGTGTCTCAAGCGCAATCACTACTCAACAGAGTGGAAACTTCAGTGGGCAGAGTTGGGCTCAAAATGAACGCTGCAAAGACGAAGTACATGTCCTTCAACCAGACGCAAGTACCTGTAATTACCACAAGCGAAGGCATGCGCCTTGATAAAGTGGAAGACTTCAAATACCTTGGAGCCTGGATGAACAGCACTGAAAAGGACATCAAAACACGCAAAGCAGCTGCATGGAGAGCTTGTGGCAAACTTAGTCAGCTATGGAAGGCTAAATCATTATCCAGAAAGCTCAAAGAAAGATTGTTCATAGCTACAGTAGAATAAGTTCTACTTTATGGATGTGAGGCATGGACAGTCACCCCAAAGCTTGGTAAACAACTGGATGGATGCTACACTAGGATGCTAAGATCTGTGTTCAACATCAACTGGAGTCAGCATGTGACAAATAAGGACCTGTATGGGACATGCCAAAAGTCTCGGACAAGATCAGAGAACGCAGAGCAAGATTTGCTGGACACTGCTTCAGAGGGTCCAAGGAGCTAGTACACAAACTTATACATTGGATCCCAAAGCACGGAGCAAGAAAGCGTGGTAGACCAGCCCTGACCTACATTGACATACTCAAACGTGATACAGGACTGCAGGTGGAAGAAATCAAGACAGCTATGTTGGATAGGAAGATCTGGAGAGGCATTGTGGTTCGGAAAAATCATCCGCCCTAAGTCAAGTAAGTCAAGTAAGTCAAGTGTGTACCGGTACCATACATGAATCCACTTGTTCCGTAGTATCATAGATCCTCTCAAGGAAGCATTATTGAGTAAAATATTCAGTATTGTGTGCGGTTCGGTTTCAAAATGCAGTTACTTTACCAAAATAGTCATTTCTGGTAAGCGGTACCATGAAATGGCATGATTCTTTTTGCTGATGATAGTGAATAAATGCATCTATTGGTGCACTGCATACATTGGTTGCCTTCATATTTTGATACCAATATTTGTAATAATAATTTTATTTTGAGTACACTTTTGTTTTTTACTCACCCTGTATGACCTAAGACCAGTAGCGTAGCCAGGGGGTGCACTCTGCCCCCCCCCCTTCCAAAAAGAAAATTGATCGGGAAAGCAGTGAAAAATAGGGAAGTTAAAGGAATGGAAAGAAAGGGAGAAGATGAGACAAAAACGGAAGGAAGGGAAAGGAAAGGAGTTCAAAGGAGTTCAAAGGAAGACGTAACCCCTGTAACAGTATTCAAGCTCTGCTTGGTTCTCAGAATTGTGTGAGATTTCAAGCATGCGCAGTGAGCTGATCGGGATGTGCCGACATGTGTTCTGACTGTGGCCCCAAAATGTGCCATATGACCATTATGCATGAAAGACAAAGGTTCATACTTGTTATAGAATCACTCAAGCATCCCATGGCAAGATCACTTTCATTACGTATTAACCCACTCGCACTAGTCTAGTCCAATCCACATCAAGTTATGAACATTTGTTTGATATGTGCTGTTATCTTACTTATTCACAAGATGTTCAAACGTGGTTAAACGTCCCATTGATATTACAATGGATATGATAGGCACCACTCATGTTTGCTCGGCCACTCCAACGCTACCTGACACAATAGTGGATTTCTCATAGACAAGTGATCTGTTTACTAGTATTAGGTCAATTGTTTCAAAAATAGGACAATCGTATTGATTAATACTGATTTCAGAATAATCTTAGTGAATCAATTTAAAGTGTTGGCACCTCCCGATATTTGAAAACTTAAATTCCAGTAGATTCAGAAATAAATATTAAAGTGAAGATTCCATTTCAATCAGTTGCAAATTAATGCCTGAGTTGGATGGACATGACGTCGATACGATAGGCCTAATTGATGACCAGACGATTGGTACCAAGTGCGAAAGGTTGAAGAGAAAGTCTAACGATCAGAGCGTGAAGGGGTTTGTATGACAACAAAGGGCAATTGGTGCCTATTGTATCCATTTTAATATCACTTAACCACGTTTGAACGTCTTGTACTTATTCTGATTTTAATTTTGAAACATTTTTAATTTATGTTGCAGGTGCAGATAAGGAGCAATCAAAACTTTCCAAGTCCAAAGAAAAGTGGATATATCGACTACAGCACGGAATCTCAACACAGAATCTCAACAAGGACAGGTAGGACTCTCATCTCTGTGAAGACTATAATAATATAATATTACTTAGTATGGACAGCCTGACAGGACTGCCTGAATGTACTACTATGGAGAAATTGATTAGCTTTCCAGTCCATGATCCTGTGCTCTTTGTTTACCATCAGTTATAGTCTGTAACTCTGTTATCAATGATGAAGAAGGCAAAGGGCTTGTTACGAGCTTTTATGTGCTCATATTGTGGAAAGTATTTATTTTCACTTGATAAACTAAGATGCCATATGGGAAGACACAGTAGCCGGTACATGGACTTGTATAGTAAACCGGAAGCAGACTATGGTAGCTGGAATCTGTCTAGTCAAATTTTCAGCACTAAGACACACATCTGGAGATTACCAAGAGATAAATCTTGACGATATCCTGCACAGAAGAGTGCCCTGATGGAAACAATATCGACTAATACAAAAAAGAGATCGTATCGGTGAAAATGTGTGTGTAAAGACTCAAAGACTTTTATTATTCACAGCTAGTCAGACCCTTTATCCCGCAAATTGCGGTTATCACTCCAGACCCATTCATCCAGATACCTAGATGGCTCGTTCAGTTATGACAATTCAATTGTTTCAAAAAAGGGACAATCATATTGATTTATACTGATGAAAGAATAATCTTAGTGAATCAATTAAATTAAATAAGTGATGGCACCTCCCGATATACTTAAATTCCAGTAGATTTCGACATAAATATTTAACTGAAGATTCCATTTCAATCAGTTGAAAATTAATGCATGACGTCGATAGGCCTAATTGATAACCAGACGATTGGTACCAAGTGCGAAAGGTTGAAGTGAAAGTCTAACAATCAGAGCGTAAAAGGGTTGTATGACAACAAAGGGCAATTGGTGCCTATTGTATCCATTTTAATATCACTTAACCACGTTTGAACGTCTTGTACTTATTCTGATTTTAATTTTGAAACATTTTTAATTAATGTTTCAAATGCAGGTGCAGATAAGGAGCAATCAAAACTTTCCAAGTCCAAAGAAAAGTGGATATATCGACTACAGCACGGAATCTCAACACAGAATCTCAACAAGGACAGGTAGGACTCTCATCTCTATGAAGACTATAATAATATAATATTACTGAGTATGGACAGGACTGCCTGAATGTATGAGGAAATTGATTAGCTTTCCAGTCCATGATTCTGTGCTCTTTGTTGCTCATCAGTTTAAGTCTGTAACTTTGTTATCAATAATGAAGAAGGCAAAGGGCTTGTTAAGACCTTTTAGGTGCTCATATTGTGGAAAGTATTTATTTTCACTTGATAAACTAAGATGCCATATGGGAAGACACAGTAGCCGGTACATGGACTTGTATAGTAAACCGGAAGTGGACTATGGTAGCTGTAATCTGTCACGTCATATTTTCGGCACTAAGACACACATCTGGAAATTACCAAGATATAAATCCTTACGATATCCTGCACAGAAGAGTGCCCTGATGGAACCAATATCGACTAATACAAAAATGAGAGCGTATCGGTGTGAATATTGTCAGAAATTCTTTACACGGAAAGGCAGTCTGCAAACACACCTACGAACCCACACTAAGGAGAAACCATATCAATGTGATAATTGTCAGAAATGTTTTTCACAGATAGGCCACCTTACAACCCATATAAGGACTCACACTAAAGAGAAACCATATCAATGTGAATATTGCAAGAAATGCTTTGCAGTGAGGAGCATCCTGAATAATCACCTGCGGATTCACACTAAAGAGAAACCATATCAGTGTGAATATTGCGAGAAATGCTTTGCAGTGAGGAGCAACCTGATTAATCACCTGCGGATCCACACTAAAGAGAAACCATATCAGTGTGAATATTGTCCGAAATGCTTTGCACGGAAAGACAGTCTCAATAGACACCAGCGGATCCACACTAAAAAGAAACCATATCAGTGTGAATATTGTCAAAAATCCTTTGCAGTGAGGAGCAACCTGAATAATCACCTGCGGATCCACATTAAAGAGAAACCATATCAGTGTGAATATTGTCAGAAACGCTTTGCATGGAAATACAGTCTGAAGAAACACTGGCTGCATATCCACACTAATGAGAAACCATATCAGTGTGACTATTGTCAGAAATCCTTTGCACTGAAGAGTTATTTGATTTTACATGTACGGACCCACACTAAGGAGAAACCATATCAATGTGATAATTGTCAAAAATATTTTACACAGAAGTATGTCTTGAAAAGGCACATACAAATACACATGATGAAGGAGAAACCATATCAATGTGAAACTGAATATTGTCAGAAATCCTTTGCATCGCATTCTAATTTGATTGCACATAAAAGGATCCACACTAACGAAAAACCATATCAATGTGAACATTGTCAGAAATCCTTTGCACAGAAGGGTACTTTGATTACACATAAACAGACCCACACTAAGGAGAAACCATATCAATGTGATAATTGTCAAACATATTTTACACGGAAGTATGGCTTGAAAAGGCACATACAGAGCCACCACATGGAAGAGAAAAGGTATCAATGTGACTTTTGTCAGAAATCCTTTGCAATGAAGAGTTATTTGATTTTACATGTACGGACCCACACTAAGGATAATGAGAAACCATATCAATGTGATGATTGTCAAAAATGTTTTACACAAAAGCATGTCTTGAAAAGGCACATACAGACAGCCTGCATACAGAGCCACATGTAGGAGAAACAGTATCAATGTGAATATTGTCCGAGATTCTTTGCATCGAATACTAATTTGATTGCACATGAACGGATCCACATAAACAAAAACCATATCAGTGTGAACAATATTGTCAGAAATCCTTTGCACAGAAAGGGTCATTTGACTGTACATGATCCACACTAAGGAGACCATATCAATGTGATAATTGTCCGAAATATATATAGAGGTTTTTATATTAATTATTCTTTCAAATTTCAATGCGTCAATCAGGGGAATCGAAACCTAATTCGTCTAAAATCAATAGTATGAAAAATCATGTTCGGAAAATAAATGAATAACGAACAAACCTAAAGAGTAAAAATGCTGCTTCATTTTGCTATACGTGATGAGTTGTTGTTTTTTAAAAAGCTTCCATTCGCTGTTACCCCGCGAAAAAGTTTATCATCATAACATTGTTAGCGGTTCTTAACCTGGGGGTCGTTTGGGGTTTTCCAGGGGATCATGAATGGGTCATAAATATAGCTTTTTGGGGAACTATTTTAATATTTCGTTCTAAAAAGCTTAGAAAACCCCCCAAAAAACGTTCAAATATGCAAAAAATTCTGCTCGCTACGCTTGCATCGTATCACTAAACACTTTCAGTTTTATTATACTGTAAAACAGTGATGTAGTACTCGAGTCCGGACTCAGACTAGGACTCAAGACCGGTCTCGAGTCCCTATTTTGAAGGACTCGGAGGTGAAGGACTCGGACTCGGGCACTAGGGACTTTGGAATTGTGTCCGAGTCCAGGCAATATTGGCTTATTTTGTTTGCAGTAATTAAATACTTATATAGTCATCCAGTCTTCAACAGTTTATAGAAATAATGTCATAAATCATATCATCATAAATACATCTGAACAGTTAACAATATGCTGTTGAAAATACCTTTTGATAATCATTACAAGCATTAAAACACAATTCAAGGGAACCTATAAATAATTAAAGTGATAATAATCATGTGCAATCGAAGGCTGTTTGTATGATGTAAATGGTTTTTAGGTGTTTTTGTGTCAGTATTTATACTGTTTAAAAAATGATAACATTTCTTACAAAGAGGATATTTCATTGGCAATTTTCAAATTGATGGAATTAGGGATGACATTTTCAGTGAAAAGAAATAGGTGAAACGACAGGAAGGGTTGCTTTACAGAATATCACACATTTTAACAAGTTTGTAATTTCTCGATCTATGAACTTCTGGACACTTTTTGAATATCTGAATCAATTCTTATGCCTATAATTCAAAGTGGTAAACATTTGTCCATGTATAGGGATGCGAAGGTTAAAAATGCATCATTATGTTGACTTCTGATATGTTGGCCATAGATAGCAAAATTAATGACATGTGATCAGAACTTAAATTCATATAAGGACTCGTGACTCTGACTCGAACATGAAGGACTCGGTCTCGGACTCGGACAGTAAAGACTTGGTCTCGGATTCGAGTGGTAATGACTCGGACTCGGGTAGGGTGGACTCGACTACAACACTGCTGTAAAAGTAGAAATTTTCGCAAGGTTTTTATTTTCGCGAATCAATCCTTATCCACAAAAATATAAACTCGCGAAAATTATTGACTTCCATTGACTTTTTAATCACAAATGTTGAAAATCGCTAAAATAAAAAATCAAGAAATGCCTGTTATGACCATTTTCGTGAAAATATTGACCATTACAGTATCAGGCGGATTTGTTCGCAATTTTTTGGGGTCACGGTTCTGACCCGAACAATGTCTGATGGGGTCGTGGGGCCAAAAAGGTTAGGAACCACTATTATGTATACTTACTTAAATCAAGAAAAGATCATTAGTATTTATGCACAACTTCTTTCTCGCATATAACGAAATAGCTGTCTAACTTTGATAAAATGCCAATATTGATTGGAAATGAAGTGATGGCTTTTCAATAAAAAAAACTGGTCAAAATTACACAACAAATCGCACCAAATGGGTTTGAAAATTGGGGGGGGGGAATGAACGCTTAGGGGGGCACATCCCCCCTCAGACTCCCCCTGTCCGCACTAGCGCGGTGCTTCGCACCTTGGTGCTTCGCACATCACTGACAAAAATGCATTTACAATTTATTTTATATTTTGGACGGGCAAAAGTTTGCCCCCCCCCCCTATCGAAATACCCTGGCACCGCCCCTGCGCACACAGTAGACACTGACAAGAGCTGGAGAGGGTCCCCATGTAACACGCAGGAAGAACGCTGAAAACTGCTAAAATGTGTAATTTTTTAAAAACAAGACAGCTCTTAGTACGCTCCTCACGTTTTCACGGCGCTCTTATTACGATTCATTGTGTTTCTTTTTTAAAGTCTTAGGCTCTCAGCCTATCACTGCGCTTCCACTTTAGTGTGTTCAAGTTGCTGTCTTCGTTACTAGTACGTTCAATTAAAATTCCGATTAAAGTGTAAATATTATTTTTGGAGAAATGCTGTACACTAAAGCATCACCTTACAAAGCACATCGGACGCACATAAGAGAAATCATATCAATGTGAATGCTTTAAAAAAGAAAGCATGTTTTGATAAAACATACAAACGCATATTAAAAATTAAAAACTGTGAAATTGTCAGAAATAGTTTGCGCAGAAAATTACTGCAATGTATACACTTATTTTATATGTCTACTGTAAACGTGAACCATTTTTGCGCTACATTAATTTTCGTGCTTCAAGCAGCTACCGCGAAAATAAAAACATGCAAACATATTTATTTTGCGTATAAGTCTATATAATGAACTTTCAAATCGTGAATTTAAAAACAAGCGAAATGACGGAAGTCGGCAAAATTTAACCACACGAAAATACCCACTGTTACAGTATTTTATTGTATATTTTTGTATTTATGTTGTTTGTTATTTTGCTCTCTTGATCCTTGTTTCCTTCTGGTTTTGTTCCTCGTCATGTGCGTCTTGCGGATTGGCACGCTTTATACATGTTCACTATTATTGTTATTATTATTATTATTATTATTATCATTATACGATCAAAACGATCCTTAAAGCGAAAGAGAACAATGCGATTTATTCTGTCTTTTGTCGTTAGGTGGAAATCTATTGATGTTAGGGCGAAAAACAAACAAAAGATGTTTGCCTTTAAGGGGGGAAAAGGGATTATTATTATTATTATTATACAAACCCTTGAGTATATAGGAGAAACCATAAATATTATCAAAAATGTATTTTTGTCATGCAAGCACAACATAAAATAGGTGGAGATGCAGGAAAATAAAAGTGTACATTATAATTACATACAGGTTTAGTTGTACATGTTAAGATATTGTTGATTTTGAAATAAATTGTATTTCAGTGTGAACCAGGAATGGCAAATCTACATTAATCAACAACAAAATAAGGTAGATTTGCTATTCCTGGGGCTAACTGTTAAGACAACTACAGTCCTCAAAATAAGTAACTGACCAGGTAATAAATATGCTCTCAACTCCAAAACTATAACTCCTACTTAAAAATATTAGACAATAAAGTTGTAAGGAAATTTCTTGTCTTTAATTTGAGATATTACACGTGAAGATTGAATGAATATTAACTCAGTTATGTGCCCTAAACCAAAACAAAGTCCGTTTTTCATTTTAACATTTCGTTCGTCTACACGCGGCCTAGGACTAGTAACAGGCAGATTATTGATTAACTTGTAGCAACAACTCACTGGTCGATAGTAACACGGGGATTGGGGATGCATCAATTGATCAATGCAACCCATACACATACCTGTCACACTGTCCCGCGTGTTCAAATCCCAAGAGTTAAAATGTAAACTGCACTTTGTTTGATCCTTTTCAATGTCGCATTCTTAATTATTAACCGATCTCAATGAATAATGTATCAACTTAAAGAAGAGAAATTTCTTTACAACTTTATTATTTAATATTTTTATGTAGGAGCTATAGTTTTGGAGTTAAGAGTATATGTATTACCTGGTCAGTTACTTATTTTGAGGACTGTATTTAACCTGTATGTTAATTGTACACTTTCATTTTCAGTGTTTACAAAATCATACTTTAGATAAGAATGAATTAAATATTTTTGTATAAGATCTTAGGTTAGGACTTTATTATCCCTAATGGTGTGGGTCAAGGGGTATTATGTGGGTTAATAATGGTAGAATACGAGTCGTCTAAGGTTCTGTTTTTGACTTAAGAAAAAGAAGGAAAAAAGGTGGCGGGGCGGGTACCCGGGTACCCGCCCGAAAAATATTTTGGGTACCCGGGTATACAATTACCCGAAATTCCCATCCTTAGACTTTAAAAAAATGATAACATTTCCTACAAAGAGGATATCATTTCATTGGCAATTTTCAGCTTCCTAGAGCAGCGCTCTTAAAAAATTGATGGAATTAGGGATGACATCTTCAGGGAAATGAAATAGGTGAAACGGCAGGGGAAGAGTTGCTCTACAGAATAGCACACCTTTTAATCAAGTTTGTAATTTCTCAATCTATGAACTTTAGGGACATTTTTTGAATATCTGAATCAATTCTTAAGCCTACATAATTCAAAATGGTATCAACATTTTTCCAAGTATGGGGATGCAAAGGTTAAAATGCATCATTATGTTGACATCACTGATATGTTGGCCTATTATAGATAGCAAAATTAATGACATGTGATCAGAACTTAAATACATGATAAGGACTCGTGACTCGGACATGAAGGACTCGGATTCGGACAGTAAGGACCTGGTCTCGGACTCGGTCTCGAGAGGTTCTGACTCGGGTAGGGTGGACTCAACTACAACACTGCACCACAATATGTCACACATACATATAACTTCATAACAGCACCACTCATCCTTTGTTTGCTCAGCCACTCCAACGCTACCTGACACGGTCGATAGTGGGTGTCTCATATAGACAAGTAATCTGTTTACTAGTATTAGGTCAATTGTATTAATTATTACTAATGAAAGAATAATTTTAGTGAATCAATTAAATGAGTGATGGCACCTCCCGATAGTTGACAACTTAAATTCCAGTAGATTTCGAAATAAATATTTAACTGAAGATTCCATTTCAATCAGTTGAAAATTAATGCCTGAGTTGGATAGACATGACGTCGATAGGCCTAATCTATAACCAGACAATAGGTTCCAAGTGCGAAAAGTGGAAGTGGAAGTCTAACGATCAGAGCAGGAAGGGTTTTGTATGACAAAGGACAATTGGTGCCTATTGTATCCATTGTAATATCACTGGGACGTTTATAAACCACGTTTAAACGTTTTTTAATTTTGAAACGTTTGCAATTTATGTTTCAAATGCAGGTGCAAAAACAAGGAGTAATCAAAACCTTCAAATCCAAAGAAAAGTGAATATATCGACTACGGTACACAATCTCAACACAGAATCTCAACAAGGCCAGGTAGGACTCTCATCTCTATGAAGACTATAATAATATAAATCTGCAAATATTACTGAGTATGGACAGGACTGCCTGAATGTATGGGGAAATTGATTAGCTTTCCAGTCCATGATTCTGTGCTCATCAGCTTAGGTCTGTAACTTTGTTATCAATGATGAAGAAGGCAAAGGGCTTGTTAAGACCGTTTATGTGCTCATATTGTGGAAAGTATTTATTTTCACTTGATAAATTAAGACGCCATATGGGAAGACACAGTAGCCGGTACATGGACTTGTATAGTAAACCGGAAGCGGACTATGGTAGCTGTAATCTGTCACGTCATATTTTCGGCACTAAGACACACATCTGGAAATTACCAAGATATAAATCCTTACGATATCCTGCACAGAAGAGTGCCCTGGTGGAACCAATATCGACTAATACAAAAAAGAGATCGTATCGGTGTGAATATTGTCAGAAATCCTTTGCCAAGGGTCATTTGATTGAACATGTACGAACCCACACTAAGGAGAAACCATATCAATGCGATCATTGTCAGAAATGTTTTACACGGATAGCCCACCTTAGAATCCACATATGGACTCACACTAAAGAGAGACCATATCAATGTGAATATTGCAAGAAATCCTTTGCAGGGAGGAGCAACCTGAATAATCACCTGCGGATCCACACTAAAGAGAAACCATATCAGTGTAAATATTGTCAGAAATGCTTTGCAAGGAAAGACAGTCTGAATATCCACACTAAAAATAAACCATATCAGTGTGAATATTGTCAAAAATCCTTTGCAGTGAAGAATTATTTGATTTTACACATACGGACCCACACTAAGGAGAAACCATATCAATGTGATCATTGTCAGAAATGTTTTACACAGACGTCAACCCTTACAACCCACAAAAGGACTCACACTAAAGAGAAACCATATCAATGTGAATATTGTCAGAAATACTTTGCAGTGAAGAGCAACCTGAATAATCACCTGCGGATCCACACTAAGGAGAAACCATATCAATGTGATCATTGTCAGAAATGTTTTTCACAGACTGGTCACCTTACAACCCACATAAGGACTCACACTAAAGAGAAACCATCAGTGTGAATATTGTCAGAAACTCTTTGCACGGAAATACAGTCTGAATAAACACAGGCTGCGGATCCACACTAATGAGAAACTATATCAGTGTGATTATTGTCAAAAATTCTTTGCAGTGAGGAGCAACCTGAATAATCACCTGCGGATCTACACTAAAGAGAAACCATATCAGTGTGAATATTGTCAGAAACTCTTTGCATGGAAATACAGTCTGAATAATCACCTACGGATCCACACTAATGAGAAACCATATCAGTGTGAATATTGTCAGAAACTCTTTGCATGGAAATACAGTCTGAAGAAACACAGGCTGCATATCCACACTAATGAGAAACCATATCAGTGTGACTATTGTCAGAAATCCTTTGCACTGGAGAGTTATTTGATTTTACATTTACGGACCCACACTAAGGAGAAACCATATCAATGTGATGATTGTCAGAAATGTTTTACACAGAAGCATGTCTTGAAAAGGCACATACAGATCCACATGATGAAGGAGAAACCATATCAATGTGAAACTGAATATTGTCAGAAATCCTTTGCATAGCATTCTAATTTGATTGCACATAAACGGATCCACACTAACGAAAAACCATATCAATGTGGACATTGTCAGAAATCCTTTGCACAGATGGGTACTTTGATTACACATAAACAGACCCACACTATGGAGAAACCATATCAATGTGATAATTGTCAAAAATGTTTTACACGGAAGCATTGCTTGAAAAGGCACATACAGAGCCACCACATGGAGGAGAAACGGTATCAATGTGACTATTGTCAGAAATCCTTTGCAATGAAGAGTTGATTTTACATGTACGGACCCACACTAAGGATAATGAGAAACCATATCAATGTGATGATTGTCAAAAAAGTTTTACACAGAAGCATGTCTTGAAAAGGCACATACAGACAGCCTGCATACAGAGCCACGTGTAGGAAAAACAGTATCAATGTGAATATTGTCCGAGATTCTTTGCATCGAATACTAATTTGATTGCACATGAACGGATCCACACTAACGAAAAACCATATCAGTGTGAATATTGTCAGAAATCCTTTGCACAGAAGGGTCATTTGTTTGTACACGTACAGACCCACACTAAGGAGAAAACCATATCAATGTGACTATTGCAAGAGTATTTGACATAGAAAGGCAGTCTGCAGAAACACCTACGGATCCACACTAAAGAAAACCATCAATGTGAATATTTTCAAAAATGCTTTGCATTGAAGGCATCCTGACTACACACCTGCAGATCCATACTAAATTGAAACCATATTGACCCCAGTGTGAATATTGTCAAAAATGTTTTACACAGAAAAGCCACCTTACAAAATACATAAGTCCATGTGTTTTGAACTCGCCACCAGTAACCACTCGCCACCCTTCCCGTTGCATGTCCAGTTTTTTACATTATACACCATCTGAGATTCAAATGAGCATGTATCGTAATAAATACTTGCTCTACCCCATACAAAGTACACTCGTCAAAAGAAGTTCCTTGCCACTCATTGAAGTTCAAATATTTCACATAAATATTTAATATAAATTAAACAATTGCATGTCAAAATAAGCAGACAATAATTCTCTATCATGTCTGTATGAAATTAAGATGTACGCATTCATGCATGGCTGAGCACATTCATTAAGCAATGGTAAGGTGCGTAAAAGGAAATTGCAAGAAATGAGCATTTACAGTCATTTGAATGGAGGGATTATCCAATTTTGTGCAATCTTCTTGCCATTGTCAAGTGAATGGGATCTGCCATGCATGGGTGATCATGTCTAAATTCCATGTTAAGGGAAGTGTCAACCCTATTATTTTGATGATCAACTTTTGCTTCTAAGTTTGAGAATATTGAATAAAAGTACATAAAAGTATACATTTTTAGAAAGGAAATTTGATAAGGAAGCCGATGGTGATATCAATGTGACACCAAATAAACTAAATTTTGAGAAATGAACCAAAAAGCCATTTTTTTACCCCAAATTTTTCAGACAGCATAACTATATAGAAAATAAAAAATGGTAATTTGTTCTAATATACGTTTTTGTAAACAAAACAATTTTGTCTAGGAGACAATTTTTTCTTTTTCCAAAATAAAGCTTGGTTTTGGAAATATTGCTAAAAACATTGGAAAAGTGTAAAAGTCGTGTTTTTTTGCGTACATTTCGCGAGAAATTGATGCATATCTCGAGTTTAAAATCCATAATCGAAAGAAGAAAAAAAATTGCCTCCTAGCGCTGAAAGTCCTCTACACAATGGTAGTAAAAGCTTACCTGATAGTTTGATATATTTTTAGTTATGTTGTCTGAAAATTCGTAAAATTCCTTCAAATTTGAACTTCTAGAAAACATCGATTTAGTAAAAATATTGACATTTTCAACCATTTAAAGCTAAATGTTCATGGAACACACGGGCGTGTGACCTAAAAAGCGAGTATACTATTATGAACAATCATAATAAACTATCAGATTCAATTTATATTGTCACAATGTGAAGAAATTGGAAGAAAACTGAAATTTAAATGATCGTAAGATTGGCCTTTTGTTTACATTTTAGACATTGTTTTGCGCTCTTTTGTTTTTCGCGTCTACGTCGGGGATATTAAGCGGCGCGTCTAGTATTACGCGCGGGAAGTTTCAGCGCGCGACGCAATGATCGAACAGCTGTCGCAGCATTTGAAAAGCGCGGAACTCCGCTTAAATTCCCGCCAAATAACTATGCGCCTTTTCCTGACTCAAACTTACCAAAACAACAATTTAAAATCACCCAAAAGAACGAGAAATAATAGCTTCCGATTAGTAACTTATGATGGTAATGATAGAATACATATAAAAGTATAAAATAATAGAGAAATATGAAATTCAATTTTTGAAACAAGTGCCGGGTTGACACTGCCCTTAAGCTGTTAGAGGATTACTTTCTGCTTATTTTGATATACAATTATATATTCTATTAAATATTAATTTAATTTTAAGCGGCAAGGAACTTCTTTTGACGAGTGTATATATTTTCTGAATGGTAATCTCACTAGGAATCCAAATATGCTAATGGAATTTAGATAGGACCTATATGGTAACATGTTGTGATTAAGGATGTTTAAAGAATATAATTTTTAAAGCTCAATAATATTTTTATACCTAATCCAATCATAATTTTACTGTGCATATTAGTTCCTCGTGCAGTTACCCATCAGAACATAATGGTTGTCAAAGGTAACTTGTTGAATACTATATTATTATACTTTCATGACTTTGAAAAAGGTAGCTGCCGGTAAAAAAAACCCTGTTATCTAATAAGCCTTGCTGGTACTTAATACTATTGCAGCGCAATTGTTTTGCATATCAGATTTCATGATTTGTCCCCTATTTTGTGTTTGTATTTTTTGTACAGTTGATATGAATGATGGATTCTCCGAAGGCAGCCAAACCACCAGGAGGATCTCCACAGAATGGTTCATCACCCCAAATGAGAGTTGGTACCATCTATGGCAGTTCAATACTCAGACAAAAAGTCCAAGCCAACTCAGCTGGCCAGTCTCCAAGCCTCCAACCTAGTGAAGGATCATCTAGTCAGAATAGCCAACGACAAAATGTCGATATAAAGCCTGTGGTGATACAAGGTAAACAACAAGGGCAAAATATCCCTCAACCGTCTATTGTCGGTGCCCCACAGTTGTGTTTGAAATTTGTCAAAGCAACCCAACCAGATGGCAAACCTGGTATTACTGCGGTTTTGCAGCCAGTGGTTCCAGGTAGTAATCTGCAAAGTCCTCACCAGCAAAAGCAAACTCCCCCAGTGTCCAATGTTGTACTAACTAAACCGCCCCAAGTGAAATCACCTCCTGCTGCATCCCCTCAGAGAAAAGCAACAACCACTAGGCGAAAGAAAACTGTTCCTAAAAAGAAGATTGCCATGAGCAACTCAGTGGATGAAACTGAAGAGGCTGTCAATGCACTGTTGGCTAGTACTAGTAGTGCAGAGGCTGAAGACACCCCTCGTGAGCCTAGAATTGCCACATGGTCGATGCAAAAAGCCAAATCTACCCGCGGAAAATCAAAATCTATCCGTGCAGCAAAGAAGCCATACAGCAGAGCAGTGCCAGCTCAAAAAGCTCAACAGTCATCTCCTGGAAGTTCACTAGCTGGTCCCGAAGCAGCTCAGAAATTGTTGCAGGCACTGACTACTCTGCTAAGTCAACAGAAGGCAAAATCTCAGGTGTCGTCCAGTCCACACAAACCTGGACCATCAACACTGACGCACCATTCCAAAAGGAGACCTGAACCCCATCCATTACCTCCAGTTGAGGATAGGCTAGGTCTTCTTGAGAACCAGAGGAAGACCAAACAGAAAAAGACCGTCAGAAAGCCACCTCGTCAGCACAATGTAGCAACACAAAATTTAGTGGAATCTAGAGAATGGTCAGAAATTGTAAGGAATGTTGATGTGTTCATGTTTCCTGTGTACAGGTGTAAGCTATGTCCAAACTACTACTCTACGGTAAAAAATACAATGTCGGATCATATGAAGCAGATTCACAGGTGGTCTTTCCAAGGGCAACCCACGGTACCAACAATGGAAGGCAATGGGAATACCAGGGCAAAAGCTAGTGTACAGAGTAAAATAGGAGATATCAAGACCATTTTTGAAACAAGACTGAGGAGCCAATCCACAACAGGTTTTGATCTCAGTCAGGAACTTGTCAGACAGAATATAACTATGGAACATGAGAGACAGAATGAACAACTGGATAGCAATAGAGAGAATGAAATAGTGGATGTGCCTTTTCCAAGTATGACAAATACAGAGAAGCAGATGGAGGATGACAGTGTACCTGAGAGGCAGATGGAAGGGGGCAACAGTGATGATGATGACGATTGGGGTCCAGGTTTTGAGGATATAGATGATGACGAGGAGGAGCAAAATGAGAAGGAAATAGAGGAAGGTGAGATTGAGGAGGAAGAAGAGAAGGATGCTGCGCGGAAAAAGGAGGAAGATAAAAAGTGGAAGTATGTGACTTTGGAAAGAAAAACTACAAAGCCTGTAGAGGACTTGAGTGAAGTGAGACCATCAGGAATTATACCGCGGGTACCTACGAAAACTCCACAACCCCGAAAACGAACTGTATTCGAGAGGATGGGAAAATTCAAAAGAAAAAACAGGAGTAACCTCTTTGTGAAAGGCCACAAAAATATCATCTTTACATATTTCCCGAAAAAGAATAAAGATGACCAATCAACGTCAAATGATAACAATGACAAAGAAAAACCTGAGAACAGGAGTGATGACCAAACCAAGAAACTATCTGATGGAGATGGGTCTAAACCAGAATCTGAATCGGCAAGTAAATTGCCAGCCAAAAAAAGACCAACAACAAGATCCATGACCAAGCCAGAAACCTCTGATGATAGTGGCACACACAAAAATTGGATTCGCATCTCTAAATATGAGGCATGGAAGAAGATTGGTCTTGATCCAAAGTCTAAACCTCCTTGGACATGCAATAACACTGATTGCAAGGGCAAAAACGTGGAGTTTCACACTTTGCAGGGTGTGCTCTTTCACCATATCTATAAACATGATATTTTTGGGGATCTAAAGCAGCGAGAGATTGCACGGGCACTCGGAGAACGGTACTCTCTGTGGGATGGTCGAGAAAAACGATCCATAGAACGAGCCAGTAGTGATGAAGAGGGTGAAGGAACAGGGAAGGGCATGAGAACCAAGAAACCAGTTAAACGGCTATCATCAGATCTCTTGGAGAAGAGTGGTATGCTCCTATCAAATGGAGAAAAAAGTATGAGAAAAAAGGCGTCAGAATCAGAAAGAATCAGGTGCTCTGCATGTAGAAGAGTGATGGCAAATGAATTTGGATTGAGAATGCACATGAAGAGAATGCACAAGAAAGATTGGATGGACCAGTATAAGTTGGACTCCAACAAAGAAGATTCAGCTTCGAAGTTGGATGCAAATGAGGCGGAGGCCAATATCGCGATGCTGGCAGAAGTAGCTGATGTGTTGGGAGAGGATGTACTGGAGGGCGACTTGCATTGCAAGTATTGCTCATTTGAAGCACAGACAATGCACAAACTGAATTATCATATAGAGCAGAACCATCCAAAATACATCCGGGGAAGATACAGTGATGATAGCGAGGAGGAAGAGGATGAAGATGTACCCAGCACTTCCTCAGCTTTGGCAAGACCAGTCAGAAAGTGTAGAAAGAAAAGCCTCCCCAAGATGATCGCTAAAGAAGCTGAAATGGATCAGATAATTCCTCCAGTAATCAAGGGTGTACCTGATGCAGAGATGGATAACGCAGAAGACAAGGATTACCGCAATGATCCGGTTCTCAAATGCCATGAATGTGGGGTTTTGGCCGTGACTCAGTCATCCTTTGTCACCCACATGAAAAGAATGCACGACCAAGAGGTTGTTTTACAGTACCAATGCGACAAGTGTGAGTTTATGGGCACGGGTAAAGAGCTTTTTTCGCACAAGAGAATCTCACACATTCCAACCTTGATGTGCGAATCATGTGGAAAGTCCGTCAAAGGAGAGAAACGTCTAAAGATGCATAAGGAGTTCATGTGCGGCAAGCCAAATTCCAGAAAAGCACCGAAACAAGTGAGTAAAGAATGTTCAGTGTGCAAGAGAATGTTCAACTCAATACAGATGCACCGTTGGCATATGAAGACACATCGAGATGGAGACTTTTACTGCTGCGATGTTTGTCCGCAAACATTCACAGCACTGAGAGGTTTACGCCGTCACAAGGTCAATAAACACGCAGAAAGTAAATACGAGTGCCATCTGTGCGTATATGAAACACCCTTGGAAGAAAGACATAAGCAGCATTTATTCCAGAGGCATAAAATTGGGCTGGAGAATCTACCAATCGTACGTTGTAGCTACGAGGGATGTACATTCAGTACAAAGCATACAGGTTTAATGGCCAGCCACAAGAGAAAACATACCGGTGACCCCTCTAAGTACAAGTTCTGGTGCGAAGGCTGTAACCAGGCAGTGAAGACCGCTAAATCCTTAGCTAGACATAAAGTGCTGCATCGAGATGGCATCACAAAGTACAAATGCAACATCTGTGGTTACCAGGCGACCAATGCAACTATTATACGTGAACACAGAATCAAATTTCACTCCGAGAATGTCAAAGAAGAGAAGGGCGTGATGTGTGATGTGTGCGGTGTAACATTTCGTACCGCAGCTTTACTAAATCAACATCACAGGAAACAACACGAACAAATAAAGCCATACAAGTGCAAAGGATGCGATGAGGTGTTTAAGTATAGTAAAAAGAGAATACAGCACTTTAAAGTTGTTCATCCTGATATGTACCAAGCAGAACAAGAACGAGAGAAACAGGAAGTGGACAAAATCATGAATGCGCCATCAAAGGTTAGAGTGAAACAACCACCAAAGAAACGAGTGAGAAAGAGGATACCGCCCGCTGAATGGAAGAAACGCGGCAGAATACCTCTTCCATTAACTCCACAGCTTATATCTGAAAGAGCAGAACTGGTTCGAGCAAGAAACAAGAGAAAGTATGAGAGAAGAGAGGCTAAACGAAAGTCACTTGGCTTGAAGAGGAAGCGATACGGGAAGAGGGCAAGGCGTACGCAAGAATTAAAAGCTGCCAGAGAAGCGGCTGCTGGTGTGAGTAGAAACCGGTTAAAGAGGAATAAAGCAACACCTGTGGATCCGAATCAGGAAGCCGCCACAGCAGCACAACAGCTTGAAAATCTTGCACAGGGGTTTAGTGGTGGCCCAAAACAGACGGTGCAACATTCTGCTGGACATTCAATGTCAAACGTTGGGGTCCTGCCTGTCAAAATAGTACCTGCTAATAGTGCGGTTTATTATCAGGGACAACAGCCTACAGCATTGCATCATGAGTATAGTACCGATATGGCAGCAGGAGGAGTAGCTCAAACTTATGCAGTTGATCAGGTCATAACAACATCAGCAGGGACTAATAACTCAATTAACTACCCTGTATTTGCCAATCAAGAGATAGTCATTGAAAGTGAGACAGTTGGTGAGGTGCAACAGCAGTATGAAGCTACAACATCGTACCCAGTGACAATTACTCAAGAGGGGCAGTTAGCCAATCAGATGGCTGGTTGTTCTGGGCAACGGCAGCAGCCGGTGAAATATTTTGAAGTGACCACTGTTCAGGGGGATGGAACCAAGAGGGTAGAGATGTGGCCGGCTTGGCAAGAATCGTAAGATCTTGAGGGACATAGTGAATCATAATCTGTCATAAAAAACAGGTTGCATTCAAATGGGGTCTGATCAATAGATCAATTATGTTATACTGTAACATGATTAATGATCAATTCTATGATAATATGATAACAAAGTATGGTAAGATCATACCATATACTGTAAATTTGGACGCTTTTAATGCTGTTCACACTCTAAAGCTGCTCGCTCAAAAATTTAAAAAGTCGGACGTTGTTCCTTTTGTGTCTAAATAATGTAATAAATTGAATAACATAAATTCTTTGATTGTGAAAGATGCAAACACAGTAAAGTTATAATAATAATAATAATGGCATTTATAATGCGCCGTCAATCTAGGTAAAACTATTCCGAGGCGCAAACATATAAAACAAAAATACAAATTAACATGAAAAATACATAAACAAGGATGATGTGCATATACATGTACATATGTATAATACAAAGAAATCAATTATAAACTGAGTCAAATAATCTTGTTTTTAACAAGTTCTTAAAAGAGTCAAGTGAATCACAGCATCTTAAATTATAAGGTAGTGAGTTCCAGAGAGTTGGTGCAGCAACCGAAAATGCGCGATCTCCAAATGAAGAAGTAGTCCGTGGAACAACAAGTAAAAGTTTATCAGTGGACCGGAGAGTACGTGTTGGATGATATGGTACAAGAAGATTAGCAATATATGTTGGTGAAGTGCCATGCAAAGCTTTCCAAGTTAAAAGAAGAAGTTTAAAATGAATTCTTTCGCGAACAGGAAGCCAGTGGAGATCTTTCAATATTGGAGTGATATGATCGAATTTCCTTGTCTTTGTGAGAACGCGAGCAGCTGCATTTTGAGCAAGTTGTAGTTTGTGAAGTAAGTTGTTGTCACGCAGTACATACAATGCGTTCAGTAGAATATGTGTCGACGTAACATTGCAAATATGTGGACAATTAGGAAGACAAACCATTCTTTGACATTCAAATTGTATACTTCAAATGTTCAAGAATTTGTATCATTTAAAAAACATGTATGTATAATATTATGCTATTAGTAAGTAATCCAGATGATGTCAACATTATAAGGTTTAGTTATGTTACTTTGAACGTGCAACTAATAGAAATAGGCAAATACATCCTTATTTGCACAACAAAAGCCACATTTTGTTGTTTTGTTTCCCTAGCTTGCAACTGGCCTTGAAATATCTCAATTATTTGTCAACTGTAAATAGGAAGAAAATCTTCAATTTTTTTTGTATGGGATTGATTAAGGTCCGTTATACTCCTTTGTTGCGCATTGGCCAACGTCAGCAAATAAAAGTTGACATTGCTTTAACTTGTGTCTTGTACGCAGATATCGGCTGACACACAGCGATGGGAGGTGTGTTTTTTGTATATAAAGAGTATGTACGAACCTTAATGCATTCATTAGTCATCCACTCGTAATGAACCCCAAATTGTACCTTTAATATATTATAGGTCTAATGTTTAATTGTATCAGTGGTTGTGCTATGCAATGAAATGTGGAAATGCTATAGGTAATTACAGTTTAAGCTTTTTTGTTTTGGTTCTGCTCGCTTTATAAGACTCAAAATGGTTAACTGATAGTGGAGATGTTTGTTCTTATGTGACGTGATCAAGTGGAATGAGTTGGATATTGGGAATATTGATTTTGAGTTACAGGTAAAGAGAAGTGACAAATTGTTATGTTTTACCTTGTTTTCTCAGTTGGAAAATTGTTTGTAACTTAAAAGCTAGAAGTTCAATTTGAGTGTGGTTTGGACCATGTAGCATTTTCCACCTGCTTTTAAATGATAAACCAATTTCAAAATGGAAAACTGCATACATGGGACTCATTTCTCTTGATCACTTCATGTCACATTTATATACATAGAGCAGGCTTTCTCAACTAGATTTACTGATGCGCCACATTTTAGTAACCAACTTGTTGAAGCTCCACTTGGTCATATTTTGTTAGAATTTACGATGGCAAAATTTCCTTTACATTAAACATTAATTTCAAAATATTTTAACATATATGTAGGCAGCATTAAATAAGTAATATTACTCTTGGGGGGGGGGGGGGGGCAAATGCGCGTGTAGCGCGAGAAAAATTGCTATATTTATACATCTGACCGTCATAGGCCTATGAAATGTGGCTATATTATGATATGATTTTTGTTTAAAAACAAATTGTAACCGCTCTCGCGCCACTTAGGATGCCTTGATGCGCCACCAGTTGAGAATGCCTGACATAGAGGGATAAGAAATAGACTGCAAATTGTTTAAATCATTTACTGTATATTGTAATGTATGTGTGCAACCTTTGATATATCCAAGACAATATTAATCGGCACACTTTAATGAAATGTTCAGATTTGAGGAGCGTGTTTAAGTAAGTTATTTTTGGACACTATCAAAGGTTTGGTTGGATATACACAGGGTTTTTAAGGTCATTGAGCTGGCATGACATTGTAATAAGGAAAAAGATCTGTCTCGCATACCCCAAAGAAAGGTAAGCCTATGTGGAGTCACTTTTGCTGTATAACTAGGCTACACGATGAGCCAAATTTTGGGCTGATTTTTTACATTTTTAGTTGTCCGAAAGAGGATAAAAGGAGGCCAAAGATACAATAAAAAGATAATTTCTACAATTTTTTTTAAATTGCATATCGCATAGCTATTTCCCCAAATGTATGTGAGACGGACCTTTTTGTTGGAATACCTAATGATTAAAAAATAAACTTTCATATCTTTTTCATATCAACCATGTGATAAGACTTTGTATCTATTTCTGCATAGGCCCGATTGTACTTATTATATATTTTTCTGTAAATTTGTCTGATTTTGTTGTTGCGCAGTGCCTTGAGGCTGTGTATAGTGTAAGGCATAATAACTACAATCGGGCCTAGGCTGAATACAGCCTACAATCTTGTTCAAAACCTGTTGGGACACTACACACGTGCACATGAATTAGCTTCCAAAATTAGTAAAAAGCTGTCCGTTGAAAGTATAATATAGTCTAAACTTGTTTATGTAAAGCCCCCTCCCCTCAAAAAAACCCAACAATGTTGGGGCGTATATTATATACCACAGCCTTTTGCTTGACAATGCTTTTATATGGACCAACATTGAGTTTGGGGGGGGGGGGGCACCATTTTCACAGGACATGCAGGAAGTGTCCCAACAGTTTTGAACATGATTGTATTAAGGGAGTGAAAAAGTGAGCTATAAAAATACGAAAATCGCTAAATCTTGAAAACGGTAGCTTTGATTTTAATAATTCTTTTTTAAGAAATGAAGAACATTGCTTCAGTAACATTTTGAGTTGAACTCCATAGTCTAATTACGTATACACATTTAATACAATGCATAAATAGCCTTTGTTTTGGTACAGTGTCAGAGTTTCAAAGAATCTAATTTACAGCAGCGGGTATTTCAAACGATGACATCATGTGGGGTGCATCAACGCGACGAAAAAAACTTGTTGTACAATGCCTGACCAACTCATTTATTTCAAATCTTAATTTGTTTAAACACTTGAAGTAAAATTTTAAATTGACTAAACTGCCACGCCAAGATTCGAACCCATGGACAGATAAATCTGCGGTATCAGTCGAAGCCACTACACTAGTAGGGCAATACGTTGTACTAGTATTAGGAGATAGCTTTAAGCTTGTATAACAATTTATCTTGTTAAACTGATGTTTTTCCTGAGATGTTTAAGTACGGAAATACACTAATCAGTATCGGTCTACCACGATTATCATTATATACACCTTCATATTGTTCAACAATTTTTTTTTGTTGTTGCAAATTCAATACGAATAACCACGGTCAACCAATATCATCTTAAAGAATGATCAGTCAATCCTTTCTAATCATTCTGGTAGACCTTACATAGTGTTCCATTGTAATTGATGGGTTATCTATGGTGGACCGACAAGTGTTAATAAGCAAAACGCCTCTTCCAAAACCTGACTTCCCCGCTAGCAGTGGTTTGTGATCTGTCTTAGAATACAAAGGTAGCTGGTTCGAATCCCGATAGGTTTTTTTGGTTTATATGATTTCATTTCCGTTTGTTTTTTTGTTGTATTTTATTTTGGAATTGTTTGTAACCTTTCATTTTAAAGTTGATTTCATTTTCCTGATAATTATTACGAATGGGTATACAGTATACTATGTATACAGTATACTATGTATACTATAACATGCAGTTTATACGGATCTTAATTATTATGGCATTTTATTAACATGTTTCAATTAACAGTATTTGTAATCTGAAATACACGGTCACTCATCCCCCCGCCCCGACACACCCCTACTTTCTTGGCCTTCACCACACACTCCATTCCGGCCCATCAGACTACTGATATTACATTAAAAGTTTGTTATCACAAAATGATTAGTTTACTTTGTGACATTATTTATTTTTGCATATCTTATAAAGAAACCCTTATTAAAAGTACCATTTAGGTGCATAATTCAGACAATGCCCCTTTAAATTGAAGACATTACTAAGCCCTCACCTTTTTTTTAATAAACTATACTAATCGTTCATTATCGCTGTCTAATATTGCCAAATATGAGATTATTTGGAACATTTATATTAGTTACAAGGAATTATATCAATTTAGTAAACAAAATTGTCAATTCTTTAATACAATCTTGTTCAAAACATGTTGGGACACAACACACATGCACATGAAATATCTTCCAAAATTAGTAAAAAACTGTCTGTTGAAAGTATAATAGTCCAAACTAGTTTATGGAAAGCCCCCTCCCCCAAACCAATGTTGGAGCATATATATACACCACAGCCTTTTGCTTGACGATGCTTTTATATGGACCAACATTGAGTTTAGGGGACGGGACCACCATTTTCACAGGACATGCAGGAAGTGTCCCAACAGTTTGTAGGCGAGCAAGGTGATTTGATGAAACAAGGATGCTATGCTGTTATGGCACTTGTGTAAGAATTGATCAAATTTCAAGTATAACATTGTGGATACAAAAATGTAGATACCGACTCCTTGTACCTTGTATTGTAGATTATAGGAGTAGGTATTTCAGTGGGTGTGTACAAATGCCTCCAAACATGGACAAACATCAAATTCTGACCATCTAATTGAGGACGTCTCGCTAATGGGTAACTGTCCGCTGTTCTAGACTAGGTGTAATGGGCTGCAATATACCCAAAATGTGTTTAAAGGCATGATTAAAAAGGTCCACAGTCACAGGTACCAATACCGTCCATTGTTGGTAGATACAATTTTGTAAATTTATGTTTCTATGACTTGTACAATAATACATAATACATCACTATGATGTTGTATCTCAGAATGAATTTGACTATAGTGGGCATTGTCTTCCTTTCTGTGCTGTACTATTTGATGTAACGCATATCTCAAGAAATAATACAGGGGAACCTTATTAACACAAAATTTCTGTAAACACAAAATGTTGAAGTCCCAAGCTTATAGTTTACCATTATAATATGACTGGATAAACAAATTCCTCTTAATATACAAACTAAAATGCATGGCCCAGGAACTTTGTGTTAACACGGTTCCACTGTATCATATGTATTAATATTTATAAAAATATTAGCATTCAAATTTACCAAAATAAGCATTTTCAGGTGTTTAAGTCATAAAATATACTCTGTTTAAACAAAATGATTGTCTAATGAATCTGCATATGTTGGAGTTTAAGATGCATCCAATAGAACAGAATGGATTGGAACAGATGACAAAGTATTCTTTCGATTCAATACAGGGTGTCTCAAAACAAAATTACAACGCACCTTTAGGTGATCAAAACTTCCTGAATAAGTGTCGAAATAGAATGATTCAAACAACAGGTTCAAAGTGTGTGTTTTTAGACACCCTGTATTACTGATTGTAAATATTATTTTTGTTTGATTTCACATTGTTCATGGGCAAAATAAATATGTTATCAGAAATTAATTGAGAGGAATTTTTGTTGTTGAGTATTTGTCATTGTGCAATAGAGACCTTCTGTGTTTGGGATGAGCGGCCAATGGAGGTATCACAAAAGAGTTTGCAAGGCCATTCGAACCCCAGATCTCCCCATTCAGTTATCTGGTGAATGGCCCAAAGTAGTAGGCTATCAGTGGCGGATCCAGGATTAAAATTTACGGGGGGCTGACCAAGGTTTTTTTTAAATCATAAAAGGTCCCCATTTTTTGTTGCCGTCAGCTAGTGAAATTCTGCGAAGTGTTGGGGGGGGGGGGGGTAGAGCGATGTGGTTGTCCCAAAACCGGCATGGTACAAGAGGCAAATGTACCGACGGAATATACCTATGCCTTTTGAAAAAGGTAAAGTGGTACACAATAAAAGGTTTATTGTCAAATTTTACAGAGGGGACCCGCCCCCCCCCCCCCCCCTGTATCCGCCACTGGCTATAGTTAGTTGATCGGCAATAATATTGATTTGATTGACCTTGCTATGAACAGATTGAACAAAGTTTACTGTACCCTCTAAGATGGCTGTTAATCCCAAACAAGGAAGGTCTCGATCGTTTGTATTGTTTATTTGGGGGGAAAAAACAAGTTTTTCTCAGAAGAAACCTGAAAAAAGGCTATCCGAAATACAATTGTATCCGAAATACAATCGTATTTTTTATAGTAAAAAAAAGCTATGCGAATTGTGGTATCTTATATTTTTTAACATGAGACAAGCTTTGTGAAGCAAAAGAAAATAAGGTGATAATATGGTACTTAACAATGTGAAATTCAAGTAAGTTGAGTTTACTGTTTTAATATTGGAAAAAACATTCTATACAGTCACAACTTAGCTCACCATTTTCAAAAATAAAACAAAAAAGGTTATGCCGTGAAATGCGAATTAGAAAAACTACGCGCATGGTCTTCTGATACAATTCGTATTTGGCCTATCTACACTTTGTGTCACCTTAAAGGAATACCGTTCTATTCATTAAACCATGCATTATATGGTAGGAAAATAATTATCTAATGTATATTGACCATTTTAATTGAACACCGAACTATAATGTTCAATTACATAAATTTAAACTGCACATCCCCAACCTGTGATTATTTGAAATTCAGGCCCAGTGGTCTGTGTCGAAAGTGCTGTTGGGATAGCCATACCCAATATTGTGATGTCATCGTAACTTCAATGAGGAAACTTTGAACTTTTTAAAATGGGGAAGGAACTTATTTTATGGGAAAGAGAGGATAAAGGGGGAAGAAGTTGGTTAAAATGGGAGTAAAAAGGGAAAATTGCTATTTTGTGATGGGAAAAAACTGACAACTTTCAAAAATATATATACCCTGGGTTTGACTCATGGGTAGTGTTGTTAGAGCACATTCCTAGAGTTTGATGCAGCGTGTACAGGGTGAATCCAAAAAATAGGACTTGTGTTTCATGGTGTGTTTCTTTTCAAAACCACTTGCCCATGACCAATTCACCAATAATGATAATATTCTGAAAATCTGGGATTAATCCAATCAAAAATAAGACCGATAGCATAAATTGTGTAAACCATATCATTTACTAGTTTGTTCAATGGGATTTACACATACATGTACAAACCAGAAATGACATGGTTCACATTTCAATACTTGACATTCATAAATATTGTAAATCTGAAATCATCTATCAATAACGATAGCAAAGATTAGTTTGGTATTCCTTTTACTTCTGGCACAAATTATTAATAGCTGCATAACCCACATATTTGATGCATGAATATTCTGTGCAATGTTCAATGTTGCTCAGTGTTCTCATGAAAAAGCTTCAGCATGTAGAAAAGTTCTGGTAGGAAAGCACCAATCATGTCAATAGTGTGTTTATACCAGCAGTGGACATTTAGACTTAGAAATTGGACTTAGTCAACTTCAATTTCTGCCATAAGCATGATAATAATAATTTGGCATGATAATACAAATAATTTAATAATAATAATTGGATTTAACAATGAAATCATATTGGTCATGGTTCAGCTGTTTTAATAAGGATTTAATCCATGCTGAGAGTCCTATTTTTTATTCACCCTGTATAACGGGTGAATGGAGAGGGTGCTGTTATTCACCCTGTATAGCAGGTGAATGGAGCACTACCAAAACCCTATTGTATATTTCACGGACATAAATTATGCTAATGAGCTCATTAAATGACGTCACTCACATCATCGGGTTTTGCCGATGATTGAAATCCGTTGATTGAAATTCTAGGTCGAGTAAAATGATGTTCTTATTTGTTGTCTGTGAGCTTTTCTGATTTTTTTCCCGTATTGGAGTATTTTTTTATTGAAAATAGACAGTTCAAATTAAACGTTGGTTCCAAGTTCAAGTAACAGCACATGTATTAAAGGCGACAGCAAAGGCAATATGCAAGCAACATTTGAGAAAAAACGATGCCCGACTTTGCAAGAAAGTGTACGGGGAAGTGTACGGGTGAACATGACAAACCAAAACAGCCTATAATAATAATCACCTCCGTGGCGCAATTGGTTAGCGCGTTCGGCTGTTAACCGAAAGGTTGGTGGTTCGAGTCCAGCCGGGGGCGTTGTTACTTTTTGGATTTAATGCAGATCGACAAATCACAGCAAAAATATAATATTGACAAAATCACAGACCACTTACACAAAAATCGCATCTGCGCATGCTCCTGTCGCGATCGAAATCTACCACGCAAGCCATGAGAGAGTTTTCATAGTGTGGAGAGGGTGAAATTCATTTATGATTTGACACCAGTGGGTTGGTTTAATGCAATCAATTAAAAAAGGGAAATGCTCTGATGTCACTGCACAAAAAGTCCACCAGGGTATAGATCTTTAAAAGGTAGCACAACTGCCATTCAGAGCCATGTTATCTTCAGAAGATAGCAAAACTTCTATTTAAACTCATGTTATCTCATAAGATCGCACAACTGCCATTACGAGTTATGCAATCCTCAGAGAAAAGCACCACTGCCATTCAGAGTCATGTTATCTTCAGAATATAGCACCACTGCAATTACAAGTCTAGTTACCTTCAGAAGATAGCACAACTGCAACTACGAGTCATATCTTCAGAAGATAGCACAACTACCATTCAGAGTCATGCTTTCTTCAGGAGATAGCACAACTGCCATTCAGAGTCATGTTATCTTCAGAAGATAGCACAACTGTCATTCAGAATAATGTTATCTTCAAAAGATAGCACCACTACAATTACGAGTCATGCTATCTTCAAAAGATAGCGCAACTGCCATTCAGAGTCATATTTTCTTCAGAAGATTGCACCACTGCAATTACGAGTCATATTTTCTTCAGAAGATAGCACAACTGCAATTACGAGTCATGGTATCTTCAGAAGATAGCACAACTGCCATTCAGAGTCATATTATCTTCAGATGACAGTACCACTGCAATTACAAGTCATGTTATCTTCAGAAGACAGCACAACTGCCATTCAGAGTCATGCTATCTTCAGAAGATAGCACCACTGCAATTACGAGTCATGTTATCTTCAGAAGATAGCACCACTGCAATTACGAGTAATCTTCAGAAGATAGCACAACTGCCATTCAGAGTCACGTTATCTTCAGAAGATAGCACAACTGCCATTCAGAGTCATGTTATCTTCAGAAGATAGCACCGCTGCAATTCAGAGTCATGTTATCTTCAGAAGATAGCACCACTGGGCCATATCCAAAACCGCCGTTTTTGCGAGGGACGGAATTTGAGTGACATTTTTAATTATCGTGATATCCCAGTTAGGAAATTAGATACCTTTAGTATATTATTTGAATGATCTACCAATACACTACAACATGCAAGAAAAAAACATAGCTACAGTTAAGCAAATTGCCATAGCAACACATTTTGTCCATGCGTGGGACGGAATTGACTACATGAACAAATTCCGTCCCTCACATTTTAAATAATGTTGTTGCTACAGGAACACAATTCATCCTAGCTATTTTGTTTATCTTTGTTGTGTATTGGTTACTTGTTCAAATAATATCATAAATTTGTCTAATCAGTGTAACTGGAAAAGCAGACCATTAAAAGTATAAAATTCCGTCCCTCGCAAAATTACAGAGAAATTCTGTCCCTCGCACACAAAAATGTGTTGCTACGACAACTTACTCCATCATAATTGGGTTTCTTTGGTTTGTAGTTGAAGTACAATGGGTGCTTATTCAAATAACATACTTGAGCTGGTTCAATTTCTAACTGGAACAAACTGACAATCAAAATCACAAAATCACTGCAATTCAGAGTCATGTTATTTTCAGAAGATAGTACCACTGCAATTACGAGTCATGCTATCTTCAGCTGATAGCACAACTACCATTCACAGTCATGTTATCTTCAGAAGATAGCACAACTGCCATTCAGAGTCATGTTATCTTCAAAAGATAGCACCACTACAATTACGAGTCAAGTTATCTTCAGAAGATAGCACAACTGCCATTCAGAGCCATATTTTCTTCAGAAGATAGCACAACTGCCATTCTGAGTCATGCTATCTTCAGAAGATAGCACAACTGCAATTACGAGTCATGTTACCTTCAGAAGATAGCACAACTGCAATTACGAGTCTTGTTATCTTCACAAGATAGCACAACTGCCATTCAGAGTCATGTTATCTTCAGAAGATAGCACCACTACAATCACGAGTCATGTTATCTTCAGAAGATAGCACAACTCCCATTCAGAAAAAATATTATCTTCAGAAGATAGCACAACTGCAATTTCGAGTCATGTTACCTTCAGAAGATAGCACAACTACCATTCAGAGTCATGTTATCTTCAGAAGATACACAACTGCCATTCAGAGTCATATTATCTTCAGAAGATAGCACAACTGTCATTCAGAATAACGTTATCTTCAAAAGATAGCACCACTACAATTACGAGTCATGTTATCTTCAGAAGATAGCACAACTGCCACTCAGAATAATGTTATCTTCAGAAGATAGCACCGCTGCAATTACGAGTCATGTTATCTTCAGAAGAAAGCACAACTTCCATTCAGAATAATGTTATCTTCAGAAGATAACACCACTGCAATTACGAGTCATGTTATCTTCAGAAGATAGCACACCTGTCATTCAGAGTCATGCTATCTTCAGAAGATAGCACAACTGTGATTCAGAGTCATGTTATCTTCAGAAGATAGCACAACCGCCATTCAGAATAATGTTATCTTCAGAAGATAGCACAACTGCAATTACGAGTCATGTTACCTTCAGAAGATAGCACAACTGCAATTACGAGTCATGTTACCTTCAGAAGATAGCACAACTGTAATTACGAGTCATGTTACCTTCAGAAGATAGCACAACTGCAATTACGAGTCGTGTTACCTTCAGAAGATAGCACAACTGCAATTACGAGTCTTGTTACCTTCAGAAGATAGCATCACTGCAATGACGAGTCATGTTATCTTCCGAAGATAGCACAAATTCCATTCAGAGTCATGTTATCTTCAGAAGATAGCACCACTACAATTACGAGTCATGCTATCTTCAGAAGATAGCACCACTGCTATTCAGAGTCATGCTATCTTCAGAAGATAGCACAACTGCAATTTCGAGTCATGTTACCTTCAGAAGATAGCACAACTGCAATTTCGAGTCATGTTACCTTCAGAAGATAGCACAACTGCAATTTCGAGTCATGTTACTTTCAGAAGATAGCACAACTGCAATTACGAGTCTTGTTATCTTCAGAAGATAGCACAACTGCCATTCAGAAAAAAATGTTATCTTCAGAAGATAGCACCACTACAATTACAAGTCATGCTATCTTCAGAAGATAGCAAAACTGCAATTACGAGACACGTTATCTTCAGAAGATAGCACAACTGCCATTCAGAGTCATGCTATCTTCAGAAGATAGCACAACTGCAATTTCGAGTCATGTTACCTTCAGAAGATAGCACAACTACCATTCAGAGTCATGTTATCTTCAGAAGATACACAACTGCCATTCAGAGTCATATTATCTTCAGAAGATAGCACAACTGTCATTCAGAATAATGTTATCTTCAAAAGATAGCACCACTACAATTACAAGCCATGTTATCTTCAGAAGATAGCACAACTCCCATTCAGAATAATGTTATCTTCAGAAGATAGCACCACTGCAATTACAAGTCATGTTATCTTCAGAAGATAGCACAACTGCCATTCAAAGTTATGCTTACTTCAGGAGATAGCACAACTGTCATTCAGAATAATGTCATCTACAGAAGATAGCACAACTGACACAACAAGTCATGTTATCTTCAGAAGATAGCACAACTGTGATTCAGAGTCATGTTATATTCAGAAGATAGCACAACTGCCATTCAGAATAATGTTATCTGCAGAAAATAGCACCACTGCAATTTCGAGTCACGTTATCTTCAGAAGATAGCACAACTGCCATTCAGAGTCATGTTATCTTCAGAAGATAGCACAACTGCAATTTCGAGTCATGTTACCTTCAGAAGATAGGACAACTACAATTACGAGTCATGTTACCTTCAGAAGATAGCACCACTGCCATTCAGAGTCATGTTATCTACAGAAGATAGCACCACTACAATTACGAGTCATGTTATCTTCAGAAGATAGCACAACTCACATTCAGAAAAAATGTTATCGGCAGAAAATAGCACCACTGCAATTTCGAGTCACGTTATCTTCAGAAGATAGCACAACTGCCATTCAGAGTCGTGCTATCTTCAGAAGATAGCACAACTGCAATTTCGAGTCATGTTACCTTCAGAAGATAGCACCACTACAATTTCGAGTCATGTTACCTTCAGAAGATAGCACAACTGCAATTACGAGTCATGTTACCTTCAGAAGATAGCACCACTACAATTACATACCTTACATAACAAACATTGTGAATAAGTCTTTTGCAGAAGGCATTTTTTCAACCACGCTCAAAACTGCGTACATAAGACCTTTGTTAAAGAAACCCGGCTTGGACAAGGAGGTACTTAAAAATTATAGACCTGCGGCCAACTTGGAATTCTTAGGAAAGACAATTGAGCGTGTTGTATCTGCTCGATTGAGTACCTACGCTTATAAGGGAACACAATCTTTCCGATGAGTTTCAGAGTGCCTATAGGCCAAAGCACAGCATCGAGACTGCCCTGTTGCGCGTTGAAAATGATATTTTGGCTGCCATGGATGAGGGAAATGTTACTGCCCTCATCCTTTTAGATCTAAGCGCGGCTTTTGACACAGTAGACCACAACATTCTTCTTAGTAGACTTCGCGATTTTATCGGCTTGCGTGGTAGTGCGCTAAAATGGTGTCAATCATATTTGAGCAACAGACCAGAATATGTTCGCGTTGGTAACTCCTCGTCCACTCCAGTTGTTCATGATTACGCAGTTCCACAAGGGTCGGTCCTCGGACCGCAATGGTTTACTGTATATACCTATCCAGTTCATAACATAATTCTCAAATACAATTTAGAGTATCATGTGTATGCAGACGACACACAGCTGTACCTATATATCTTTCAAACCAACCCAACAGTGTGCTGATCAAACCATTGAGCGTATCGAGTCATGCATTTGTGAAATTCGTAGGTGGATGCAGGAGAATTTTCTCAAGTTGAATGATGAGAAGACCGAATTTGTTTTGATTGGTTCTAGACAACAAATGTCAAAGGTTCATGTCCCACATATTACAATTGGTGATGCGGACATCACACCTGCAACAAAGGCTCGTAATCTAGGTGCTATTTTTGATTCATCAATGTCTCTTAATGCTCATATTTCTAATATCGTTCGTTCTGCTTCATTTCATATCAGAAACATTAGTAGAATAAGAAAGTAAAATCTTCATGCCACTGAACAAATTGTTCACAGTTTTGTAACCTCCCGGCTTGATATGGGTAACTCCCTCTTGTTTGGCCTTCCGCAAGATCAGATTGCACGTCTTCAGCGTATTCAGAACAACGCTGCGCGCTTGGTCACTCTAACTAGGAAAAGATATCACATCACTCCCGTTTTAAAGAAGTTGCATTGGCTGCCGGTTGGTTACAGAATTGTATACAAATTGTTGCTCATTGTTTTTAAGGCTTTAAATGACATGGCACCGCAGTATATCACATGTCTTCTTAAACCATACATACCTTCTCGTACACTCCGTTCCAGCGACATGTCACTTCTTTGTGAACCTCGTTCCAAACACTCTTGGGGGGACAGAGCTTTTTCAATTGCAGCGCCACATCTCTGGAACGCCTTACCCATTCATGTTAGATCATGCTCATCCCTGGCACAGTTCAAGGCCTCTTTAAAAACCCATCTGACAAAGGATGCTTTTTATTAAAATTGTGTTTTTTCGGTTTCATATAAATAGGCTATATTTCTTTAAATTTCAAATATTAGTAGTATTACATGTATTCACACATTATGATATCATTTCACTTCAACCCCCCCCCCCCCCACCCCCCCCCCCCCCCCCCCCCCCCCCCCCCCCCCCCCCCCCCCCCCTTACGTGAAATGACTTGGAAAAAATTTGGGGCAACCTTTTACGAAAATTTTAGGTTGGAGTTCTGATTCACTACAACCTGCCCTCCTAGATGTAATGCGTCCATCAAATATAGAATATGATACATGGTCAAAAAGAAATCCCATAAAAGATATCATATCTGTTCTCTGAACTTGATAACAATGAACGGGGCCATAAGAAAGTTTCAGGTGCAGGCAGTATTTATGAACGGTCCCTTAGGGAGCGTTTATATTAAATACTTTGGTGGGGGTGGGTGGGCAAAATGGAATCCCGGACATAAAAAAATGATCCCCCCTTCAAGAAAGTCTTAAGGGAGCAGCAGCCCCTTAGAGCTGTAGGTTTTCTAACCTGATACCTTAACAGGCGCGCGTAGCGCGAGAAAAATTTGCTACTTTACACTTATTAAGTGTAAAGTAGCAAATTTTTATTTAAAAAAAAAAAATAAAGCTAAAGTAAATGTATGGAGGCCCATGCAAAATTTGCTACTTATTTTTTTATTAAGCTAAAGTTAATGTTTGAAGGCACATATGTTTTATGTTTGATATTTAGGCCTACATATGACTATATTTTTGTAAATTTAATGGTGCAAAATTGTTTCTTTACACTAATTTTGTCATGATTGGGATACATTTTGGCTCTAAACTAATTCCCGAAACCTAATTAAAGTGTGGGGCACACGCGCGCGCATTTTTTTTAAATTTTTTTTTTACATTAGTAATTTTTTTGATCCCCCCTCCCCCCTTAAGGGAAGTGTCAACCCTAAATATATGAAATTTATCAAGCACTGTAACTTTTAAACTAATAATGTAATGTACATAAAAGTATACAATTTTTCAAATGAAATGAGTCGGAGAATCCATTTTTGGTATTAAATTTCGCCAAAAATAGTGATTTCTACATTTTTGCCCAAAAATCACTTTTTTGGCGCCAAAAATTTACGGACAACCTAACAAAACCAGTTTGTTATTAAAAATTTCTAAATTTCACCAAAATCATCTAAAGTCAATTATCTAGGAAGCACTTTTTTTTTTGGCTTAAAAATGTTTAGTTTTGAAAATATTGACCAAAAAGTGCCAAAAATGTGATTTTTGAGATAAACTTATTTTGCTTGATCCCCCTTTTTGAGGCTTATTATTTAGTCTGATGCAAATGTTTATTTTCACAAGCGTTCAATTTTGCGCACCCTGTAATCTCAAGGCAGCCAATTAAAATCACGCAAAAGTGTTTCTGTTTGAAAAACAACTTTTACTACATTAACTTACCCTTTTTAATAAATCGTCTGCTCTAGTCTACATTTGTTTATAAAAATATTGCTTTTACATATAAATACAAATGAATGATGCCCGGGAAATGGTGTAGGTATTAGTTTCTAGGATAATTACAAAAATACTTATTTCTAGAATAGACTACGACTACGAGCTATGTTTACCAGTATATACAAATTGACAAAAATTGAGATTTTTGATGGACAAATTTCATTTCTTACGCCTACAATTTTGTTGGTGTGTGTCTTTTCAGTATCAAATATCACTGAAGTAGATTACATGCAGTTAGTAGATTTCATTCAATCACTATAGACTACAGTACCAGGACAGTACAACGGAGTAAAACCAGGTGTGTGTTTAATTTCATGATTTAATTCTCGGTCGGAAAGTAAATCAAAGTTGTTGAATTTGGCATGCTCACTCACCACCATGCTCACCAAATCAGGCCTCAAAATAAGAAATGAAAAGGGCAGGCAATTTGAAAGGGGCACCAACATGCCCAACTTTATCCAAAGGCCATTATGTACATTTGAATGGAATGAAAACAGCCAGAAATAGAGGGCATGGCAAGGACGGTACAATAGCCTGAATAGGTGAAGGTCAGTTCTTGTAGGTGGACAAATTTGGCCACCGATTTAGTGGCCAAATTCTCCCACCAAGACAAAATGCGTAATAAATTCCACTATTTTTCATGTTTGAAACCAATTTTTTTTGTTCCAATGGAGTAAAAATCTGTTGGGTTAGGTTTATGTTTGATTTCCTGTTTGAATTAAGCAACTTCTGATACTTGTTGATTGAAGAGATGAAGAACATTCCGTGATTTTGGGTTTGAGACTGAGGGGCTTTTTCACGATCGATCATTGACGATGTGATGTTTAATAACACCCACTCTGGCGCGATGTTTAATCTATAGATATGACGGCCCTCAAATGAAAACGGCATTCATTCATAAAAACTTTCTTTTCGAAAACGATACGATAATCAAAATCAACAAATGTTGTGCTTCCCTTATCCCTTGATTCGTGTACATAAACAAAAAAAATCATATAAAAGTCATAACAAACATTAAAAAAAGAAGATAAACAATAGAAATGAATTTTTAAAATAATGAAAATTAGAGACAAAACTATATAGGGATTTTTATCATGTTACCACACTAGCGATTTATGGCGTAGCATAAATCAACTGGCAACAACGTAAACACGATGTATTCCGATTCCAAAATGGTAGCCTCCATAATGTCATGTTGTGGGTTAAATACGCTAATAAAGTGAGAGTTTTTGTACCACTAGTACACTACAATAAGGTTTGGCTTGCCTTGTAAATTTTACACACACGGTATTAAAAAAATATCATCTGTTTTTCCTACATTTTCGATTTTTTTCTTCTTCTTTTTTCTTTGAACTTTTTTTTTTCATTTTTTTTTTTTCTCACTCTTTGCATTTTTCCAGCGAGAGGTATTCATTTCCCGGCAAAGAGCTTTCCGTATTGCCTACTTTTTCCCGCGGTGCTTTGGACATCGATGCGTACTAATCATTTTAGGACAGCCTGTAGAATACATATTACCGAGGTACATGTAGGCAATACATCTGGTGTTCCAGGAAATATGATAAATTCATGTGTGCCCCACATTTTAGTTTTTATTAATGTTAACACTAACAGGAATAAGTTTATGAAAAATGTATTCATGTGTTTCTTGTATTTCTTATCATAAATTGGTTCTCATACATGTTATATTTTCCTGCAGGTGCAGATGACCATGAGTTATTGATACCTTCATGTTTAAAGAAAAGTGAATGTCTCAACTAGAATACATTACCGAGGTAGGCAAGACATCTCATCTATATGCTTATGCAATCTTGTGTTCCAGGAAATACAAAAAAACAAGTTTTACTTTCTTTGGGGAAGTTGATTCATCACCTGCAACTGTCATCCACCTGTTCCGTTGTTATTGGGATACATTCATGACACACCATGAGTTTGTTTAAGCCTTATACGTGTTTACATTGTGGAAAGTATTTTCATTTACTTGATAGACTCAGACCGTGAGTCAGACGCCATGTTGGAAGACACAATAACAGGTATTCAAACTTTAATAATCATAGGTCAGAAACATACCATATTTTGGGGATAAAAGGCAACGATAAAAAATATTTCGAAAAGAAGAGGTTCCCACAAGATCGCATATGGATTAACATAGGATCCTACCAAAGTCATGCACAGATCAGTGACCAGAGAGAATGTGTAAGGATGAACAGGAGAGATGATCTCTACCGGTGTGAATATTGTCAGAAATGCTTTGTATGGGAGTCTAGATTGACAAAGCACTTACGAACACACACAAAAGAAAAACCATATCAATGTGAAAATTGTCAGAAATGCTTTTCAGAGAAAGGCAGTCTGAATAGACACCTGTGGATCCACACTAAAGAGAAACCATATCAGTGTGAATATTGTCAGAAATGCTTTTTACTGAAGTATGACCTTACTAGACACATATGGACCCATCAGGATAAACAATATCAATGTGAATATTGTCAGAAATCCTTTGCAGTGAAGAGTTATTTGATTTTACATGTACGGACCCACACTCAGGAGAAACCATATCAATGTGATAATTGTCAAAAATGTTTTACACAGAAGAAGTTCTTGAACAGGCACATACTTAGCCACATGGAGGAGAAACAGTATCAATGTGAATATTGTCAGAAATCCTTTGCACAGAAGAGATATTTGATTAAGCATAAACAGACCCACTCTATGGAGAAACCATATCAATGTGATTATTGTCAAAAATGTTTTACAAGGAAGCATAGCTTGAAAAGGCACATACAGATCCACATGGAGGAGAAACAGTATCAATGTGATTATTGTCAGAAATCCTTTGCAATGAAGAGTAATTTGATTACGCATAAAGAGACCCACTCTATGGAGAAACCATATCAATGTGATAATTGTCAAAAATGTTTTACACGGAAGCATAGCTTGAAAAGGCACATACAGATACACATGAAGGAGAAACAGTATCAATGTGATAATTGTCAAAAATGTTTTACACGGAAGTATGGCTTGAAAAGGCACATACAGAGCCACCACATGGAGGAGAAATAGTATCAATGTGAATATTGTCAGAAATCCTTTCTACAGAACAGTAATTTGATTACGCATAAAGAGACCCACTCTATGGAGAAACCATATCAATGTGATAATTGTCAAAAATGTTTTACACGGAAGTAGAGCTTGAAAAGGCACATACAGAGCCACCACATGGAGGAGAAATAGTATCAATGTGAATATTGTCAGAAATCCTTTCCACAGAAGAGATATTTGATTACGCATAAACAGACCCACTCTATGGAGAAACCATATCAATGTGATAATTGTCAAAAATGTTTTACACGGAAGCAGAGCTTGAAAAGGCACATACAGAGCCACCACATGGAGGAGAAATAGTATCAATGTGAATATTGTCACATATCCTTTGCACAGAAGAGTTATTTGATTACGCATAAACAAACCCACTATATGGAGAAACCATATCAATGTGATAATTGTCAAAAATGTTTTACATGGAAGCATTAATAACCTTGAACTATAGATGTTTGGCGAGAGATAATGGTTTCATAGGTCTCCTTGCGCATAAATGATTCAAACATACATGCACGATCATGGCCACAAGCGTAGCCTGCTGTTTTGGTCGCTCACTTTTGCGGCACACAATCATTTGATGCACACAATCATTTGATGCACAGATTAGAATGTATCATTTCGCAGCTAAGGTCTCAGGAGGCATCGCCACTTTGGAGCTGATATAATTATAGTATTTGGTCCTAGGTATGCATCAAGTACACTACACAGTAGAACAAACTACTTTGTTGTAATTATACAGTGGAACCTCATTAACAGTTACTAACCCAAAGTTGCCTGGGCCTTGCATTTTAGTTTTTGTAATGTTAACAGCCTAGAAGGGGTTTGCGGCAAGTTGCAGTATTAAAATGTAAAACATGCTTTATGAACCAAAGTCTTTCGCACAATAGTGACACTGATGTCCTTACTGTGTGAGTATAGATTTGCCTAAAGGAGAAGCATTTTTGACAGTATTCACATTCATGACGTTAGTATTTATTGTTTGTCCATGTGTCCTGTCATTGGTGGCTATAGCCTGCGGCCTGGACGCCTGGTAATGTGTTTGTGGGAATATTCATAACTGTACCTTTCCACCTCTTCATCTATATTAATCAGTAAAGTTCATTCATTACAAGGCTAAGAAATCATTTGTAGTGTTTTGGAATTGGAATTCAAAGTATCCCATCCTTCCAGATGTGACAATTAAACAAAATATGTATTCATATGCTTTTACTTTCTTTGATTGCTTATCATTTGGCTTTCATATGTTGTTATATTTTCCTGCAGGTGCAGATGACCATTGATACCTTCCTTGTTTAAAGAAAAGTGAATGCCTCAACTATATAGAATACATTTTACGGAGGTAGGCAAGACATCACATCTGTATTAATCTTGTGTTCCAGGAAATAAAAAAACAAGTTTTACTTTCTTTGGGGAAGTTGATTAATCACCTGCAACTGTCATCCACCTGTTCCGTTGTTATTGGGATACATTCATGACATACCATGGGTTTGTTTAAGCCTTATATGTGTTTACATTGTGGAAAGTATTTTCATTTACTTGATAGACTCAGACGCCATGTTGGAAGACACAGTAACAGGTATTCAAACTTTAATAATCATAGATCAGAAACATACCATATTTTGGGGATAAAAGGCAACAATAAAAGATATTTCGAAACGAAGAGGTTCCCACAAGATCGCATATGGATTAACATAGGATCCTACCAAAGTCATGCACAGATCAGTGACCAGAGAGAATGTTTAAGGATGAACAGGAGAGAGGATCTCTACCGGTGTGAATATTGTCAGAAATGCTTTGTATGGGAGTCTAGATTGACAAAGCACTTACATGTACGAACACACACAAAAGAAAAACCATATCAATGTGAAAATTGTCAGAAATGCTTTTCAGAGAAAGGCAGTCTGAATAGACACCTGTGGATCCACACTAAAGAGAAACCATATCAGTGTGAATATTGTCAAAAATGCTTTACACAGAAGTATGACCTGACTAGACACATATGGACCCACACTGACACTCAGGATAAACAATATCAATGTGAATATTGTCAGAAATCCTTTGCAGTAAAGAGTTATTTGATTTTACATGTACGGACCCACACTCAAGAGAAACCATATCAATGTGATAATTGTCAAAAATGTTTTACACAGAAGAGTGTCTTGAAAAGGCACATACTTAGCCACATGGAGGAGAAACAGTATCAATGTGAATATTGTCAGAAATCCTTTGCACAGAAGAGATATTTGATTACGCATAAACAGACCCACTCTATAGAGAAACCATATCAATGTGATAATTGTCAAAAATGTTTTACACAGAAGTGTGGCTTGAAAAGGCACATACAGAGCCACCGCATGGAGGAGAAACAGTATCAATGTGAATATTGTCAGAAATCCTTTCCACAGAAGAGTAATTTGATTACGCATAAACAGACCCACTCTATAGAGAAACCATATCAATGTGATAATTGTCAAAAATGTTTTACACAGAAGCATAGCTTGAAAAGGCACAGACAGAGCCACCACATGGAGGAGAAACAGTATCAATGTGAATATTGTCACATATCCTTTGCACAGAAGAGTTATTTGATTACGCATAAACAAACCCACTATATGGAGAAACCATATCAATGTGATAATTGTCAAAAATGTTTTACATGGAAGCATTGCTTGAAAAGGCACAGACAGAGCCACCACATGGAGGAGAAACAGTATCAATGTGAATATTGTCAGAAATCCTTTCCACAGGAGAGTAATTTGATTACGCATAAACAGACCCACTATACAAAACCAAGTATGGAGAAACCATATCAATGTGATAATTGTCAAAAATGTTTTACACGGAAGCATTGCTTGAAAAGGCACAGACAGAGCCACCACATGGAGGAGAAACAGTCAATAATGAATATTGTCAGCAATTATTTGCACGGAAAGATAGTCTGAATGCACACCTGCGGATCCACACTAACAAAAAAGTAAATTAGTGTGGATATTGTCAGAACTGCTTTGCATGGAAAGACAGTCTGAAAAAACACCTACGGATCCACACTAAAGAAAAAACATATCAGTGTGAATATTGTCAGAAGCATTTCTGACTCAGAAATGCTTTACACAGACAGGCCACCTTACAAAACACATACGGATCCACACTAAAGAGAAACTATACTGTTGCGATTATTGTCAGAAATGCTTTTCACAGACAGACCCAAGACACATACAGACAGACCTACACGAAAGAGAAACCATCAATGTCATTATTGCAGAAATGCTTTGCAAAAAAGAGTCACCTGTGAAGGCACATTCTGACACATATTAGAGAGAAAGATTGGGGTAAATGAGGGGCCGGCTATATCAGTAATAACCTTGAACTATAGATGTTTGGCGAGAGATAATGAGTTCATAGGTCTCCTTGCGCATAAATGATTGAAACATACATGCACGATCATGGCCACAAGCGTAGCCTGCTGTTTTGGTCGCTCACTTTGGCGGCACACAATCATTTGATGCACAGATTAGAATGTATTAATTTGCAGCTAAGGTCTAAGGAGGCATCGCCACTTTGGAGCTGATCTAATAATTTTATTTGGTCCTAGTAGGCATAGCACAATGCACACACACAGAGTCTGCCACTGGGAGCATTACACCAGTGAACGACAACATATGAAGAGCTGTGTTGCATAAAGGCCTACATCCACTTCTACCTGTTACTCATTTTGCATTATTGAATGGATGGCTATTCACGATGTGGTTTGTATTGTTGCCTCAATTGGCGTGTATGGATGCACTAATCCAAGTCATGAAGACAGCCATGAAATATTTGGATTAATTAATCATGCAAAATGAGTAACATGTAGGAGTGGTCTGTAAGCCCTTATGCAAAACAATCTTTTCATAATAATGTATGCAGCTCCACTTTGAAAAACACCCCTATATAAAATTAATTATCCTCACATTGGGCACTCCCTGTAGGGCAGTGAGCTTGCCATATATGGTAGTCATGACCTTGGACTATATATAAACCTAACCTGAGATATTGTACTAAACACTTCAATCCATTTAGTGATATGCTCAGATTTTGCATCCTTTGAGTGCCCAATGTGAGGACTAAGACTGAGAATTTAAATATGGGTATTTAAGAAACGGAAAAGCTTGCTTAATTTCTAAATCCATCAATATTTGTCAATCAAATTGGGTATACATGTTATATATCTATCTATTACCGATCACTCTTATGATGGGAAAAAAAATTGTCGGACATTGCTCATTTGCATATTAATGACTTGAATAGATAATTAGCTAATTTGCATATTTATTGAACTTATGAAACTAAATTATAGTTTAAAAGATTGGGTGTCGTATAGTTAGCCATAATACCAAGTTTGATTGCAATACGCCATTCACATCTGGATTTATAACATTTACGCATATTAACTAGCTGGACTTAGTCACTTTTTTGATTGCGGTCAGTAAAACTGGTCAAAATGACCAATTTCACTAGCTTATTTTAGCTTAATGCAATAAAATTTTACCATATTTTTTAATTTAACATGGTAGATATTCAATTGTTAAAGAAATATGTGTAAATGGTGTTTTGAATGTTACATTTTTAACAAATTGAGCTCTCTAAATCCTGATAAATTATATTTGTAGGCATTGTTACTGTTTTTGGCAGGTTTTCGGCCATTTTCCGAGTATCTCAAAACACCGTACCACAAGAATGCATTGACCGATTGTCATAATTCTTTTTGGAAAATAAATCTTTCATTGCAATCTTTCATTTGAATCAAATTTTGTACATGTCTCAATCATTTGAATGTTATGTGTGCTATGCCTAGTCCTAGGTATGCATCAAGTACACGGAAGAACAAACTACTTTGTTGTTATTATACAGTGGAACCGTATTAACAGTTACTAACCCAAAGTTGCCTGGGCCTTGCATTTTAGTTTTTGTAATGTTAACAGCCTAGAAGGAGTTTGCGTCAAATTGCAGTATTAAAATGTAAAACATGCTTTATGAACCAGTAGTCCTCCACAGAAAGTCTTTCTCACAATAGTGACACTGATGTCCTTACTGCGTGAATCTAGATTTGCCTAAAGGTGAAGCATTTTTGACAGTATTCACATTCATGACGTTAGTTAGTGTTTGTCCACGTGACTTGTCATTGGTGGCTATAGCCTGCGCCTGGTAATGTGTTTGCACCTTTCCACCTCTTCATCTATAAATCAGTAAAGTTCATTCATTACAAGGCTAAGAAATCATTTGTAGTGTTTTGGAATTGGAATTCAAAGTATCCCATCCTTGTGACAATAAAACAAAATATGTATTCTTGTGTTTTACTTTCTTTGATTGCTTATTATTTGGCTCTCAAACATGTTATATTTTCCTGCAGGTGCAGATGACCATGAGTTATTAATACCTTCATGTTTAAAGAAAAGTGAATGCCTCAACTAGAAAACATTTTACGGAGGTAGGCAAGACATCACATCTGTATTAATCTTGTGTTCCAGGAAATTTAAAAAAAAAAGTTTTACTTTTTTTTGGGAAGTTGATTAATCACCTGCAACTGTCATCCACCTGTTCCGTTGTTATTGGGATACATTCATGACACACCATGAGTTTGTTTAAGCCTTATATGTGTTTACATTGTGGAAAGTATTTTCATTTACTTGATAGACTCAGACGCCATGTTGGAAGACACAATAACAGGTATTCAAACTTTAATAATCATAGATCAGAAACATACCATATTTTTGGGATAAAAGGCAACGATAAAAAATATTTCGAAAAGAAGAGGTTGCCACAAGATCGCGAATGGATTCACAAAGGATCCTACCATTGTCCTGGACAGAGCAGTGACCAGAGAGAATGTGCAAGGATGAACAGGAGAGAGGGTTCCTACCGATGTGAATATTGTCAGAAATGCTTTTTATGGGAGTTTTGCTTGACAAGGCACTTACGAACACACACTAAAGAGAAAAAAACATATCAATGTGAACATTGTCAGCAATGCTTTACAGAGAACTGTAATCTGATTAGACACTTGCGGATCCACACTAAAGAAAAAACATATCAGTGTGAATATTGTAAGAAATGCTTTGCAAAGAAAAGTAATATGATTGTACATGTACGGACCCACACTAAGGAGAAACCATATCAATGTGATAATTGTCAAAAATGTTTTACACAGAAGAGTGTCTTGAAAAGGCACATACAGGAGAGCCACGTGGAGGAGAAACAGTATCAATGTGAATATTGTCAGAAATCCTTTGCATGGAAAGGCCGTCTGAATGCACACCTACAGATCCACACTAAAGATAAACCATATCAATGTGATAATTGTCAAAAATGTTTTACACAGAAGCATAGCTTGAAAAGGCACATACAGATCCACATGGAGGAGAAACAGTATCAATGTGAATATTGTCAGAAATCCTTTGCAAAGAAGAGTTATTTGATTACGCATAAACAGACCCACTCTATGGAGAAACCATATCAATGTGATAATTGTCAAAAATGTTTTACAAGGAAGCATTGCTTGAAAAGGCACATACAGATCCACATGAAGGAGAAACAGTATCAATGTGAATATTGTCAAAAATGTTTTACATGGAAGCATTGCTTGAAAAGGCACATACAGAGCCACCACATGGAGGAGAAATAGTATCAATGTGAATATTGTCAGAAATCCTTTCCACAGAAGAGTAATTTGATTACGCATAAACAGACCCACTCTATGGAGAAACCATATCAATGTGATAATTGTCAAAAATGTTTTACACGGAAGCATAGCTTGAAAAGGCACAGACAGAGCCACCACATGGAGGAGAAACAGTATCAATGTGAATATTGTCAAAAATGTTTTACATGGAAGCATTGCTTGAAAAGGCACATACAGAGCCACCACATGGAGGAGAAATAGTATCAATGTGAATATTGTCAGAAATCCTTTCCACAGAAGAGTAATTTGATTATGCATCTATAAACAAACGAAACAGTATCAATGTGAATATTGTCAGAAATTATTTGCATGGAAAGATAATAGTCTGAATGCACACCTGCGGATCCACAGTAACGAAAAAGTAAATTAGTGTGAATATTGTCAGAAATGCTTTGCATGGAAAGCAGAGTGTGTGTTAAGGAATTTTTTGTGTGCAGCAAAACTGCTATGCAATTATTTTTTTGTATAGCAATTTACAAATTTTGCATAGCAGTTTTGTTTTACTTTTTTAATTTCAATTTGCTGTTGATTCGTTAAATCTATTTTCAATTAGGTCGATTTAAAAAATAAGGGGGGTGAGCTTTGGTACAGTTTTAAAAATTTGCGATTTCCGAGTAATTGGTTTTCTAGGAATAATAGGAAGAAGACTGAGAAATCATTTACAATATATATTTCATATAATTTCCTTAATTATCTGTCCGCCGACCCGTTCAGAAGCAAACAATAATTAAAACCATTCATTATTTACTATACGATTACTCGCCCCTCTCTCTCACCCCTATATTAGAAAATGGTCAGGCCCGGGTCGAAAGTCAGGTCGAGATTTACGGCATAATTAAGTGCGTACATGTTCATCTGAGCTGTACATGTAATGGGAATTCCTGTGTGTATCGTACACTGTTACGAAGAGTAAATGTATGATGTAATTTGTAAACAATCAGTCTGGAACGTGTCATTTGGCGAGTAAACTCGACGAATGAAGTGAGCTTATCAATTTAAACGTATCCAAATACGGAATTCTACGTGATTAAATGGCGTGAAATGGACCAACACTAATAATAGTAAGTTAAAATCAATCGGAACTTCGGAAGGACATAATAGTGTCCCGAGTCAAAAATGTTGTGTAGCAAGTTTGCTATGCATGTACAAATGTGCGTCGCAGTTGTGCTTGATTGTGGCGCAAACTGCGATGCGATACCGGTTAACACACACTCTGATGGAAAGACAGTCTGAAGAAACACCTACGGATCCACACTAAAGAAAAAACATATCAGTGTGAATATTGTCAGAAATGCTTTACACAGACAGGCCACCTTACAAAACACATACGGACCCACACTAAAGAGAAACTATACTGTTGCGATTATTTTCAGAAATGCTTTTCACAGACGAACCACCTTACAAGACACATACAGACCCACACGAAAGAGAAACCATCAATGTGATTATTGCAGAAATGCTTTGCAAAAAAGAGTCACCTGTCAAGGCACATTCTGACACATATTAGAGAGAAAGATTGGGTAAATAAGGGGACGGCTATATCAGTAACCTTGAACTATAGATGTTTGGCGAGAGAAAATGGGTTCATAGGTCTCCTTGCGCATAAATGATTCAAACATACATGCACGATCATGGCCACACGCGTAGCCTGCTGTTTTGGACGCTCACTTTTGCGGCACACAATCATTTGATGCACAGATTAGAATGTATTAATTCGCAGCTAAGGTCTAAGGAGGCATCGCCACTTTGGAGCTGATCTAATAATTTTATTTGGTCCTAGTAGGCATAGCACAATTATGCACACACACAGAGTCTGCCACTGGGAGCATTACACCAGTGAACAACAACATATGAAGAGCTGTGTTGCATAAAGGCCTACATCCATTTCTACCTGTTACTCATTTTGCATTATTGAATGGATGGCTATTCACGATGTGGAATGTGGTTTGTATTGTTGCCTCAATTGGCGTGCATGGATGCACTAATCCAAGTCATGAAGACAGCCATGGAATATTTGGATTAATTAATCATGCAAAATGAGTAACATGGAGCAGTGGTCTGTAAGCCCTTATGCAAAACAATCTTTTCATATAATGTATGCAGCTCCACTTTGAAAAACACCCCTATATAAAATTAATTATCCTCACATTGGGCACTCCCTGTAGGGCAGTGAGCTTGCCATATATGGTAGTCATGACCTTGGACTATATATAAACCTAACCTGAGATATAGTACTAAACACTTAAATCCATTCAGTGATATGCTCAGATTTTGCATCCTTTGAGTGCCCAATGTGAGGAAAAGACTGAGAATTTAAATATGGGTATTTAAGAAACGGAAAAGCTTGCTTAATTTCTAAATCCATCAATATTTGTCAATCAAATTGGGTATACATGTTATATATCTATCTATTACCGATCACTCTTATGATGGGAAAAAAAATTGTCGGACATTGCTCATTTGCATATGAATGACTTGAATAGATAATTAGCTAATTTGCATATTTATTGAACTTATGAAACTAAATTATAGTTTAAAAGATTGGGTATCGTACAGTTAGCCATAATACCAAGTTTGATTGCAATACGCCATTCACATCTGGATTTATAACATTTACGCATATTAATTAGCTGGACTTAGTCACTTTTTTGATTGCGGTCAGTAAAACTGGTCAAAATGACCAATTTCACTAGCTTATTTTAGCTTAATGCAATATAATTTTACCATATTTTTTAATTTAACATGGTAGATATTCAATTGTTAAAGAAATATGTGTAAATGGTGTTTTGAATGTTACATTATTAACAAATTGAGCTCTCTAAATCCTGATAAATTATATTTGTGGGCATTGTTACTGTTTTTGGCAGGTTTTCGGCCATTTTCCGAGTATCTCAAAACACCCTACCACAAGAATGCATTGACCGATTGTCATAATTCTTTTTAGAAAATAAATCTTTCATTGCAATCTTTCATTTGAATCAAATGTTGTACATGTCTCAATCATTTGAATGTTATGTGTGCTATGCCTAGTCCTAGGTATGCATCAAGTACACAGAAAAACACAGAAAAACAAACTAAACTGCTCACAAAAAGTTAGGAAACTTTTTTAAATCAAGTATATCTTTATTATTTATTACCCTCTTGTATCATGTTGCCTATCAATGGAAAGCTGAAGTGTTGTTTTTTTGAATGATACCAAATGTGCAATGATGACATGTTGCTGGACTTGGCCACATTAATGAGAATGAGACAAAGTCACAAATCAAATGTGCCAAAATTAGCAATTTTGCGTTACTTTGTGAACAAACAAATTGTCACTCTAATGAAAACAAGCAAGACAACTTACTTTATTGAGACAAGAACTGAGTTCAGTAACTAGTGGATGATCCGAAGGCGTTGATGACAACCTGGCACTTCATGACATTCCACCTGTTAACCCAGTCTTGCAAATACCCAAACAATGTTTTTCTAAAGAGATGAGGGTTAACTTGTATGTGTTGTGCTCACTGGTGCAAATCTTTGTGTAAACCATTCATGGTTCTCAAGCATGACCGGTTTGATTATTGATCATTACCTATTGACTATTTAGCACAGATAACGGGAATTTTGGCACATTTGATTTGTGACTTTGCCTCATTCTCATTCATGTAGCCAAGTTCAGCAACATGTAATCATTACAAATGTGGTATAATTTTAAAGAGAAACACTTCAGCTTTTCATTAATATATAACATAAACAAAGAGGGTAATAAATAATAAATAATATACTTGCAATTAAAAAAAGTTTCCTAACTTTTTGTGAGCAGTTTACTTTGTTGTAATTATACAGTGGAACCGCATTAACAGTTACTAACCCAAAGTTGCCTGGCCTTGTATTTTAGTTTTTGTAATGTTAACAGCCTAGAAGGAGTTTGCGTCAAGTTGCAGTATTAAAATGTAAAACATGCTATGAACCAGTAGTCCCCCTTACCGAAATAGAGACCTTCATCAGGCAGTCGCACAAGCAGTCATTTTAGGCGGTCAAATTAGGCAGTCAAATTGAATATCTTCCTATTTCTCAAATGTATGATTTTAGGCCTTCGAAGGCCTATAGGCAGTTGCTTAGCCTTCCCAGAGCAAAGTTAATATGCAAATGAGCTAGCGACCGCCTATTTATGAAGGGCTATTTAGGCAGTCGTCTAGTCGACTGCCTATTTATGAAGGCCTAATTAAGCGGTCGACCGCCTAGCAGGGATAGGCCTTCGAAGGCCTATTTGCCTTCGAAGGCCTATAGGCAGTCGCTAAGCCTTCCCACAGCAAAGTTAATATGCAAATGAGCTAGCGACTGCCTATTTATGAAGGGCTATTTAGGCAGTCCTCTAGTCGACTGCCTATTTATGAAGGCCTAATTAAGCGGTCGACCTGTTTTTAGGAAGATCTCAAATTATTAAAAGCTGTAGTGTGTGGTGCACCCCGTGCACCCGGATCCGGAAAATCTGAAGATCTTGCAAGCAGCCTCCGTAGCTCAGTAAGATAGGTACCAGACTGCTATGAAGGTGTTGACACAAGTTCTATCCCCTGATCGATTTATTTATCCCAAATGAAATTCTAATAGTGCTTCAAAAATACTAGACCCATTGGAGTTTGCCACTCAATGACCCCATGGGGGGGGGGGGGGGGATGGCACAGATGTTGGAAAGGGGTACACCGAAACTTCAGACACAGCCTCCTGCTTGTGGCATTGTAGGGGTGAGGGGGGGGGGGGGGTTCCCCTGTTGCATAGAAACTTATGGGAGCTCTCTACCTCATATCAATCAGAAACTGAACAACCATTTTCACACCAAATTAGACTCTTTACTAAATTTTTAAAAATGCCTTGATCTGATACTCGATGGCACCCAAGACTTTGTATACCACCTCCCTACATGGTTCTACCACTACCTGATACTAATATACCTAAAGTATATTAGTCTCAGGCCACTACTAGTTATGGTTTACATAATATTGAAATGTAAACCATTTTACGTCACAACTTAATTAAAATAGACAATTAATCTGGCTTAATCCTCTAATGAAACGCACTTGGGTCCTTTTGTGAAAGCAATGTTGTAACATATTTTCAATTAACCACGGCAAAAGGACCCAATTTCCAGTTTAAACGTATTTTTTTGTGTTTTTTTGAAAATATAATAACGTTATATAACCATAAATATGGGATATTGACTTATGTAAAGCACCTAACAAGATATCAACATGAATAAAAAAATTGGGAAGGCTTTTACAAAAAGACGTTTCCTTCAATAACTCCGAACTACCAAAATGTCACTTTGTCCTTATATGTCGTAGTAGGGCAGTATAGGTATGTGCTGCCTAGCTGAAGACCCCATTTCACTCTCTTCTGCTAGATTGTAAGACCCCACTTTTGAGCTTTTAAGACCCCCATTTTATTGAAAATTCAAAAATGCGAACATTTTCATTCCAAAGCCCCAATTTTTTGAAAAATTTGCGTTCCAAATTAAGTGCCATTTTCTTCGAAAAAGGTCGAGTTTCAAATATGTCAATGGCCATTGTTAGTTTTTTATAACCCCCTTAGCGTATAGCAACATTTTTATTTTTATGGAATCTGAATTACTTATATTGATCAATATTATGCCCCCACCTATTTTAGGTTTTATAATTTTGTGAATTTGAGTGTGTCAAAAAAATTATAACCCCTCCCCCATTAATTGTGACCCACCCCCTTCCAAAGAAGCTGACAGCCCCCTAAAACCCACATTTTCCAAAAAAATGCGTTCTGCCCAATCAAATTTGGGAAAACACAGTTCTTAAAGGGGCATTGAGAGATGTATCGATATACTAATGAGCAAATAACATAAAGATAATCATTAACGTAGCCCAAATCCAAAATGTCATACAATTCCGACATCGCCTTCATGCTAAAATAAGCAAAATAACGGCTCTTCCGGGTTGAGATTTGCTGCGAAAGTCTGTGAGTAAAACGATGCATAACTTCCGAATTCAGCACTTGAGTTTCGATATGATCATATCGAAACTAAGAAAATCATGACATTTTATACAATAAACGGTGAATGTTGGTAAACTGTTTCAGATGGTAGTGCGTATAGCCAAAAGGGTTCGCGATCTGAAAAAGGGTACCTGGCTGCTGAAAATTAGTAACTCCCACAATACAGCACGGTCGATACCTCAAAAATACACTACAACAACAAGTACCGTATACACTATACGAAAAATATTATTTGTAAATAAATCTTCACTTGATTCTGTTCCGTGCTCACAGTGTCAAGCGGGGCCGAAGGCACCGTTCGCGGATAGCTCGCCGCTAGGCGCTAGTAAGAAAAGGAACCGCAGGCCGCCTGCGGCCGAGGCGACTAAACCCGGCTTGTTACGAACCGATTTAAGTTAGGTCCAATTTAGATGAGCCCGCCGCAGGCGCGATACGGTCTACCAACCGACCTGTGTAGAATTTGCGAACTCAACCCCTATTTTGCGCGAACTCTACCCCTATCGTAGAGGGCGCTGTTGTACCTAGGATGCGTGTTTTTTTCAGCAAGCTAGATGGTTCGCCGCCAAAAATATGCGATCTCTACCACTATCGCGTTAGTATATGCCTAAGTATTACTTTGATGCAAACAAAACCAATTTCCATGATAATTGAGGGCGCACTCCCATACGTATCTCTCAATGCCCCTTTAAGACCCTAATTTTCATTATAAAATTCTCTCAGTTCAGATAGTACCCCATTTTTTGAAGCCCTGAATGGCACTCCCCTAATAAAATTAAGTTGAGAGCAACACCGCCACACAACACTTCCCTCCTCCCACCAACCATAGAAGTATAATCCCCACGCCTGAACATTCACATGTTACTTCACCCATCCCCCATTAGAGCCCAACTCATATTTCTGGGTAAGAAACTGTTTAAATATGATGTGATTCAAAGGTTTGCAAACAAAATTGTTCTGTCCATAAGCTTACTAAATAAGCTTATGGAAAGCTTATAATATATTACTAATCTAACTATATTTCACAGATTTTAGCTATTTAAATGCATTGCAATTCTAAAGTGACATCCACATACCTATACTGCTCTGCAGACAATAGTGATTCAAAATTCACATAGATATATATCAAAACCTCTCAAAGAAACCAAAATATATCATCCACAAAGACCACAACCCAACTGCCATGTTATCCCAGCAAGAGCAATCAGCAAGGTCAAAAATTTGAACTGGTGGCCTTGGTGATCATGTTACATGTATTAGCTCTTGACTGCCTATTTTGACTTCAAAACAAAATAGTCCTTCATTGAAAAATATTTAAGTATCAGGCCTTCATTTAGTTCATCAATTTTTTCTAAGTATTAGGCCTTCAATTCCACCGACTGCCTAATGTCAAATGACATAGGCAGTCGCCTGCAAGGACTGCCTATTTGTCAAATGACATTAGTCATTCGTCTGCCAGGACTGCCTAATTTAGGTGGTCAGTTGTCTTGACTGACTAATGCTTGCCTTCGACTGCCTACCGACCGCCTAATAGGCAGTCATCTTTGGTAAGGGCCTCCACAGAAAGTCTTTCTCACAATACATGTAGTGACACTGATGTCCTTACTGTGTGAGTCTAGATTTGTCTAAAGGAGAAGCATTTTTGACAGTATTCACATTCATGACGTTGGTATTTAGTGTTGGTCCATGTGACTTGTCATTGGTGGCTATAGCCTGCGCCTGTTAATGTGTTTGTGGGAATATTCATACTGCACCTTTCCACCTCTTCATCTATAAATCAGTAAAGTTCATTCATTACAAGGCTAAGAAATTGATTGCTTATCATTTGGCTCTCATACATGTTATATTTTCCTGCAGGTGCAGATGACCATGAGTTATTGATACCTTCATGTTTAAAGAAAAGTGAATGCCTCAACTAGAAAACATTTTACGGAGGTAGGCAAGACATCACATCTGTATTAATCTTGTGTTCCAGGAAATAAAGAAACAAATTTTACTTTCTTTTGGGAAGTTGATTAATCACCTGCAACTGTCATCCACCTGTTCCGTTGTTATTGGGATACATTCATGACACACTGCACCATGGGTTTGTTTAAGCCTTATACGTGTTTACATTGTGAAAGGTATTTTCATTCACTTGATAGACTCAGACGCCATGTTGGAAGACACAATAACAGGTATTCAAACTTTAATAATCATAGATCAGAAACATACCATATTTTTGGGATTAAAGGCAACAATAAAAAATATTTCGAAAAGAAGAGGTTGCCACAAGATCGCGAATGGATTAACAAAGTATCCTACCATTGTCCTAGACAGAGCAGTGACCAGAGAGAATGTGCAAGGATGAACAGGAGAGAGGATCTCTACCGGTGTGAATATTGTCAGAAATGCTTTGTATGGGAGTTTTACTTGACAAGGCACTTACGAACACACACTAAAGAGAAAAAAACATATCAATGTGAACATTGTCAGCAATGCTTTACAGAGAACTGTAATCTGATTAGACACTTGCGGATCCACACTAAAGAAAAACCATATCAGTGTGAATATTGTAAGAAATGCTTTGCAAAGAAAAGTAATATGATTGCACATGTACGGACCCACACTAAGGAGAAACCATATCAATGTGATAATTGTCAAAAATGTTTTTCACAGAAGAGTGTCTTGAAAAGGCACATACAGGAGAGCCACGTGGAGGAGAAACAGTATCAATGTGAATATTGTCAGAAATCCTTCGCATGGAAAGGCCGTCTGAATGCACACCTACAGATCCACACTAAAGATAAACCATATCAGTGTGAATATTGTAAGAAAGGCTTTGCACAAAAATGTAATATGATTGCACATGTACGGACCCACACTAAGGAGAAACCATATCAATGTGATCATTGTCAGAAATGTTTTGCACAGACAGCCCAGCTTACAACCCACATAAGGACTCACACGAAAGAGAAACCATATCAATGTGAATATTGCAAGAAATGCTTTGCAAGGAGGAGCATCCTGAATATTCACCTGCTGATCCACACTAAAGAGAAACCATATCAGTGTAAATATTGTCAGAAATTCTTTGCACGGATAGACAGTCTGAATTCACATCACCTACATATCCACACTAAAGAGAAACCATATCAGTGTGAATATTGTCAGAAACTCTTTGCACAGGAAAGTATTATGATTGTACATGTACGGACCCACACTAAGGAGAAACCATATAAATGTGACAATTGTCAGAAATGTTATACAAAGAGATCCCACCTTATAGTCCACATAAGGACTCATACTAAAGAGAAACCATTTCAATGTGAATATTGTCAGAAATGCTTTCCACAGAAATGTAATTTGATTACACATGAACGGACCCACACTAAAGAGAAACCTTACCGGTGTGATTATTGTCAGAAATGCTTTTCACTGAAGCATCACCTTACACGACACATAAGGACACACTCAAGATTAACGATATCAATGTGATAACTGATGACAGAAACTCTTTGCATTGCATGGAAAGACCATCTGAAAAGACACCTGCAGATCCATACGAATGTGAAACCATCAATGTGACTATATTGTCAAAAATCTTTTGCAGTGAAGAGTTATTTGATTTTACATGTACAGACCCCACTAATAAGAAACCATATCAATGTGATAATTGTCTGAAACGTTTTACACAGAAGAATGAGAAATAGTATCAATGTGAATATTGTCGCTTTGCATGGAAGACAGTCTGAATGCACACCTGCGGATCCACACTAAAGAAAATACATATCAGTGTAAATATTGTCAGAAATACTTTGCACGGAAAGACAGTCTGAAGAAACACCTACAGATCCACACTAAAGAAGAAACATAGACAATGTGCTTTTTCGTTGTTTATACCTCTGAAATTCCCGAGAAATCTTGAATTTGGCGGATAACTAAAAATGTTGGCGGATAACCTGATTTTATGGTTATCCGCCGGATAACCTGATTTGTTTCCTTAATTCAAACACTGCATATCAGTGTAAATATTGTCAGAAATGCGTTGCACAAAAGAGTAATTTGATTACACATGAATGAACCCACACTAAAGAGAAACCTATACCGGTGCGATTATTGTCCAAAATGCTTTACACAGAAGCATCGCCTTACAAGACACATACGAACTCACACGAAAGAGAAACCATCAATGTGATTATTGTCAGAAATGCTTTGCAAAAACGAGTCACCTAACAAGGCACATTCTGACACATAAGTGAGAAAGATTGTGGTAAATGAGTGGGCTATATCAGGTAATAAGCTACCTTGCACTGTAGATGTTTAGTTTAATCAGTTCAATCAGTTCCAAATTGGCGAAAAATATCGGGTTCTTATATCTCCTCGCGCATAAGTAATCCAACCGTATGCGCACGATCATGACCACACGCCTGCTGATTTGGTGGCTTGCGGCACGCATGATGCACAGATCAGAATGTATTAATTCACAGCTAAGGGGGCATCGCCAATTTGGAGCTGATTAAATTATAGTAAATGAATCTTTGGTCCTAGGTATGCATCAAGTACACTGTATAATAGCTACTTTGTTGTATAATTATACTGGAGAGGGGAGGTAACTCGACATGTATTAAAGTTGTAATCATCCGTGTAAAATACACTCTCAAAAACTGTATATATAACGTTGGTTCTCAAAAAAGGAAACAGTGACCCTTATCAATGATAACTCACTCTGCAGTTCCTCAAGAAATATAACTTGATATACCGTATTGTTGTTTAAACTACATTTTGTACACCCTTCCTAGATTCAGCAATTATGTATAATAGGCCATCCCACTCCCAGTGGCATAGCATGTTGGAGAGGCAGATCAATTCTGAGCTTTTTTGCCTCTTCTGTCAAGCGACCCATGTTGCTCTCTTTGGCATTGGATTGTAAACATTTATGTACATGTACTTCTGATTTGATATCTATTCATGTTGTAGTTAATCTTTTAAGATGAAGAACTAAAAGAACTTTTTTAAAGCGGCTTTGAAACACAAATATTCACAGTTACATTACTTTTTCTATTTATCCTTTGTGAAAAATCCAAAATCCAAACAACAACATAATTTTTGTGCATTTTTATAGGCCTACATTTATTTGCATTTAAAGAAAAAGAGAACCCTGAATCTTCACAATTGTCAAGTAAAAACAAAGTAAGCTTCATTGTGCAATGGAGCTGCGATATACACATTACCCCCTTTTGCTAATTATTCTTTAGTATTACCTAATGACGTATGTACAACATATGGTTTTAAAATATCATTTTCTTAATTATTTTTACTTAAGTCCCAAAGCCAAAAATTGATTAGTTAGTTACTTGGTAATACAAAAAATGGTATTGGTGTACAAAAAAAACTAATATACCGTATACAAATCTTGTTTTAAAGGCATATTATAGCGCCCTCTATCATTCATTTTTACTCTGAAAGTAGATTTTCTTGCATTTTTGATCATAAATCATAAAGATCTAAGTTACAGATCGATACGATTCCTAATTACTTCAAAATCATGGTTTGAAAAATAGATTGTACCGAGCGTTACAATCTATTTTTTAAATTTTACTCTAAATTCCCTCTTTAAGTTTAAACCATGATTTTGAGGTTATTAGGAATCGTGTCACTCTGTAACTTGGAATATATTTATGATTTATGATCAGAAAAGTAAATCTGCAAGAAAATCTGTTTCCAATTTTGTTCGAGGATTGAGGGAGTCCCATGGAAAAGATCACATAATATACCTTTAAGAACATAGTGACATACACACTATACGTCACTATGTAATACCACTGATGAATCGTAAAGGATGTTGATGTTGTATCTCAGAATGATCGGATAAGGCTTTGTGGTCATTGTCTGGCATACTGTGCGCTTTTTTTTCATGCGTAATTTCTTTTCCCCATACACAGGTAGGGAAAAGTCGCCAGTTTTCGGTCAGCGCCTATTTTCGGTCACTTCGTCAAAATCGTGTAATGAAAATGACCTCATTGTTACAAACAGACCGCAAAATATTTATATTTATCAAAATATTAGCTTTCAAATTTACCGAAACATTTTCAATTGTTTTCTTTGTAACAATGATAAGGATATGATACCCTGTTTTAACAAAATGATTGTCTAATGCATTTGCAGATGATAGAAGTCGAAGATACATCTGATAGAACAGCTAGGTTTTTCATACTGTATAGGGGGGGTGCAAAATTGAAAGTGAACCAACGGATTATTCTGACCAAAATGTTTTCGATTTTACACTTATTTTTGCTATGAATCGGGTACATTTCGGTTTTAAAGAAGCTTCTACCCAAAAATATTTCATTTTGGGGACACATGCGCCCGTAGCGTGCGAAAAATACCCATCTGTGTACTTATGACCGTTGTAATTCCATTATTCCTTTGTCAAATGAACCGACAATGCCAATCTCAACCGACACGACAGTCAAAATTGGGGAAGGGCGATCCCTGCAGGCTACGCTACTGTGATAGAACAGAATGGGTTGGTGCATATGACACAAAGTATTTTTTCGATTCAATATTACTGATTGTAAATATTATTTGTCTTTGATTTCACATGGTACATGAGCAGAATAAATATGTAATCTGAAATGAATTGAGAGGATTGTTTGCATGTCTGTGTATATGTCATTGTGCAATTGAATTGTCTGTATAGTTATAGTCACTGTCATAATGCTGTGGACAAGAATTCAAGCTATTTCACAAAGCAGATTATAGAATGAAATGTAGTACAACAAATCATACTTAGTGATATTTGTCATCAGTTGGTATTATTCATCATAGGGTATTTTGCATGTTTCACTATCTGTCCCCATCCTAAGTATGACTCCTTCTAAATATGATTTTTGTGGTAATTTCTTTTTATCAGAGCTCAAAAACACACTTCTTTGTGATTGTTCTTATCTACTCTTTCTCATCTATCTTGCCATTCGTTTAACATTTTGTACAAATGCACTATTCCCTTGAAATCGGCGCCATGTTTTATTAATGAATAGTCTCATATTAATATTTTCGTTAGTTCGTAATGGTGTGCATAGCGTATATAGATGTTTGTTATTTTGCAATGGGGTATGAGACTTAGGGCGTGTTCTCACTGTGCGAATGTGGACTCATACCTAGGTGCGAGTCTACATGCATAACAGTGATGTTGCGTTCTCATTGTGCGATTAAAATACATCAAAATACCGATGTGGTATCGAGTCCACTTACCCGGATGTTACTTGTTTACAAGTTTAAGCGAGTGCGCCGTGCGTACTTACTGCGTAAATACCACGCGTGCATGACATTTGGCCGCGTGAAATTGCATTTTGAAGCGCGCGGCGGACGGCGGCGCAGTCCGACGCAGCGCAACACGCTTGTTATTGTGGAACAAGTGGTACGAGTCCACATGCGATAAATAAAACGCGTTCTCACTAGCGATTTTGATACCACGTCCTAGGTACGAGACTACCTCTTCGAGTAGGTTTCGACCCTACATCGTTGATGTACGGTCGAACCCCCTTATTGTGCGTTCCCACTAGGCTTGGAAGTAGGTTCGATGTAGCATCGAGTCCACGTCCTGGTATCAAACAGCCACAGTGGGAACGCGCCCTAAATCTGGTCCGCGATACTCCCGAAATGTCTAAAAAAAATTCTGCCATTGCGTTTACACGGCGGAGAATTATGATTAAATAATGGAATAATTTAGCATTTTCATGTTTTAAAAAGTGGCTGGAAAGAAAGATGAGGACTTAATGAAGGTGTGTAGCTAGTATGAAAATCAACGAAAAAGCAGTTTTGCTGTAATTCACCCACGAATCATTTTAGATGCACTCCATTCACTTCATACAGCAAATGAAATTGACAGTTTCTCGCAATACAATTTCCCCTTACGTTGGTAGGGAGAAAAAAACAGAAAAAACACACCAACATATGGGTTTCGTGTACTAGATGAAATGTGCGAATAGAAGGGAATTGACAATTTAACTTTTGACCAATTTTTAAAAGTGTCTGGTATGCTCTTCCTGGTTTACGCACATTGCAAACATTGTTAGAATTAAGTCCATAGCATTGTGAATGTGATGATGACTATACCTATACTTTGTGTTACCTTAAGTTAGGATGGAAGAGGGGTTAAGGCATGTAACTTCACTGCGATGGCATTTGTACCAGCCCGGTCAAAGCATAATGTTGGCCTTGATGCTGCACCTATGAAGAGTATGTTTAGTTGTCACATCAGAACTACTAGAGGTGACACATGGTAGCCATTGCCAAGGATAGAAAATGCCCTGCTTTCAGGGAAGACACTCAGATCTTTTTGAAAATGGGGAAGAAACTAATTTTAAGGGGATGAAAGAGGGGGAGAAGTAAGAAAAAAGGGGTAAGAAGTTGGTAAAAAGGGGGGAAATTGATAGAGGATAGCACAACTGCCATTCAGAATATTGTTATCTTCAGAACAGCACAATTGCCATTCAGAGTCATTTAATATCTTTAGAAGATTGCACAACTTCCATTCATAGTTGTATTATCTTAGTTATTAGTTTACCATTATAATACTACTGGATAACACAAATTCTTAACACAAACTAAAATGCATGGCCCAGGCAACTTTGTGTTAACGAGGTTCCATTGTATCTTTAGCAGATAACGCAACTTCCATATAGTGTCATGTATCTTCAGAATATAGCACAACTGCCATTCAGAATAATGTTATCTTCAGAAGATAGCATAACTGACAATCAGAGCCATATGTTATCTTCACAAAAAGCACAACTGCCATTCACAGTCATGTTATCTTCAGAAGATACCACAACTGTCATTCAGAATAATGTTACCTTCAGAAGATAGCACAACTGCCATGCAGAGTCATATTATCTTCAGAATATTGCACAACTTCCATTCATAGTTGTATTATCTTTGGAAGATAGCACAACTTTCATTCCAAGTCGTGTTCTTCAGAAGATAGCACAACTGTCATTTAGAGTCATGTTATCTTGAGAAGATAGCACAATTGCCATTCAGAGTCATGTTATTTTCAGCATATAGCACAACTGCCATTCGGAGTAATGTTAACTTCAAATCTCATTTATAGTCATGTTATCTTCAGAAGATAGCACAACTATTACTAAGAATCATGTTATCTTCAGAAGACAGCATAAATTCAATTTAGAGCCATGTTATCTGCAGAATATAGCACAACTGCCATTAAGAGTAATGTTATCTACAGGAGATAGCACCACTGCAATTACATGTCATGTTATCTTCAAAGATAGCACAACTATTACTAAGAGTCATGTTATCTTCAGAAGATAGCACAAATGCAATTCAGAGATATGTTATCTGCAGAATATAGCACAACTGCCATCAAGAGTAATGTTATCTACAGAAGATAGCACCACTGCAATTACGAGTCATGTTACCTTCAGAAGATAGCACAACTGCCATTCAGAGTCCTATTATCTTTGGAAGATAGCACAACTTTCATTCTAAGTCGTGTTTTTCAGAAGATAGTACAACTGCCATTTAGAGTCATGTTATCTTGAAAAGATAGCACAATTGCCATTCAGAGTCATGTTATCTTATAAAAGTAGCACGACTGCCATTACGAATCATACACTCTTAGAAAAAATAGTTCGTTTAAGAACCCTTTTTTGTCCCGCGGGGAGCACCTTTTGGCCTAAAAGGTTCTAAAAAGAACCTTAGAATGGTTCTTTGAAGAACTTTCAAATTTTAAATAAGACATAAAGGTATATTTACTTTTTTGTTTTTATGTAATATGCAAATTCAAGAGAAATGTAAACAAATTTAGTCCTTTTCAACTGTTAAAAATCATTTCTTCTTGGCTAAAAACATTTTTTACCGTTTTACCAAGAACCATTGAGGGTTCTCCATAATTTTTCCCCAAAAGGTTCTTGAAGCTTGAGGAACCATTTTCTTGGCTAAAGAACCCTTTTAGAACCTTTTGTGGTTCTAAAAGGAACCCAATGAAATTTCTATAGGGTTCCTTTTAGAACCAAAAAAGGTTCTAAAAGGGTTCTTTAGCCAAGAAAATGGTTCCTCAAGCTTCAAGAACCTTTTGGGAAAAAATTATGGAGAACCCTCAATGGTTCTTGGTAAAACGGTAAAAAATGTTTTTAGCCAAGAAGAAATGATTTTTAACAGTTGAAAAGGATTAAATTTGTTTACATTTCTCTTGAATTTGCATATTACATAAAAACAAAAAAGTAAATATACCTTTAGGTCTTATTTAAAATTTAAAAGTTCTTCAAAGAACCATTCTAAGGTTCTTTTTAGAACCTTTTAGGCCAAAAGGTGCTCCCCGCGGGACAAAAAAGGGTTCTTAAACGAACCATTTTTTCTAAGAGTGTATGATCTTCAGAACATAGCACAACTGCCATTCAGTCATGTTATCTTCAGCACAACTTTCATTCATAGTTATATTATCTACATAACATAGCACTACTGCCATTCAAAGTCATGTTATCTTCAGAAGATAGCACAAATTCAATTCAGAGTCATGTTATCTTCAGAAGATAGCACAGCTTCCATTCAAAGATGTTAACTGCAGAAGATAGCACAACTGCCATTCACAAGTTATCTTCTGCAAGTAGCACGACTGCCATTACGAATCATGTTATCTTCAGAACATAGCACAACTGCCATCCAGAGTTATGTTATCTTCAGCACAACTTTCATTCATAGTTATATTATCTTCGGAAGATAGCACAGCTGCCATTCAGAGTAGTACTGTTATCTTCAGAAGATAGCATTACTGCCATTCAGAACAATGTTATCTTCAGAAGATAGCACAACTTCCATTCTGAGTCATGTTATCTTCAGACATTAGCACGACTGCCATTGCGAGTCATGTTATCTTCAGAAGATAGCACAACTACCATTCAGAGTCATGTTATCTTCAGAAGATAGCACAACTACCATTCAGAGTCATGTTATCTTCAGAAGATAGCACAACTTCCATTCTGAGTCATGTTATCTTCAGAAGATAGCACAACTTCCATTCTGAGTCATGTTATCTTCAGACATTAGCACGGCTGCCATTGCGAGTCATGTTATCTTCAGAAGATAGCACAACTACCATTCAGAGTCATGTTATCTTTAGAATATTGCAAAACTGCCATTCAGAGTCATGTTATCTTCAGAAGATAGCACAACTGCCATTCAGAGTCATTGTTATCTTCAGAAGATAGTACAACTGCCATTCAGAGTCATCTTCAGAAGATAGCACAGCTGCCATTCAGAGTCATCTTCAGAAGATAGCACAACTGCCATTCAGAGTCATTGTTATCTTCAGAAGATAGCACAACTGCCATTCAGAGTCATCTTCAGAAGATAGCACAACTGCCATTCAGAGTCATCTTCAGAAGATAGCACAACTGCCATTCAGAGTCATTGTTATCTTCAGAAGATAGCACAATTGCCATTCAGAGTCATTGGTATCTTCAGAAGATAGCACAACTGCCATTCAGAGTCATTGTTATCTTCAGAAGATAGCACAACTGCCATTCAGAGTCATTGTTATCTTCAGAATATAGCACAATTGCCATTCAGAGTCATTGTTATCTTCAGACGATAGCACAACTGCAATTTCGAGTCATGTTATCTTCAGAAGATAGCACAACTGCCATTGAGAGTCATGTTATCTTCAGAAGATACACAACTGCCATTCAGAGTCATTGTTATCTTCAGAAGATAGCACAATTGCCATTGAGAGTCATTGTTATCTTCAGAAGATAGCACAACTGCCATTCAGAGTCATTGTTATCTTCAGAAAATAGCACAACTGCCATTCAGAGTCATTGTTATCTTCAGAAGATAGCACAATTGGCATTCAGAGTCATTGTTATCTTCAGACGATAGCACAACTGCAATTTCGAGTCATGTTATCTTCAGAAGATAGCACAACTGCCATTGAGAGTCATGTTATCTTCAGAAGATACACAACTGCCATTCAGAGTCATTGTTATCTTCAGAAGATAGCACAATTGCCATTCAGAGTCATTTGTTATCTTCAGAAGATAGCACAACTGCCATTCAGAGTCATTGTTATCTTCAGAAGATAGCACAACTGCCATTCAGAGTCATTGTTATCTTCAGAAGATAGCACAATTGCCATTCAGAGTCATTGTTATCTTCAGACGATAGCACAACTGCAATTTCGAGTCATGTTATCTTCAGAAGATAGCACAACTGCCATTGAGAGTCATGCTATCTTCAGAAGATACACAACTGCCATTCAGAGTCATTGTTATCTTCAGAAGATAGCACAATTGCCATTCAGAGTCATTGTTATCTTCAGAAGATAGCACAACTGCCATTCAGAGTCATTGTTATCTTCAGAAGATAGCACAACTGCCATTCAGAGTCATTGTTATCTTCAGAAGATAGCACAATTGCCATTCAGAGTCATTGTTATCTTCAGACGATAGCACAACTGCAATTTCGAGTCATGTTATCTTCAGAAAATAGCACAACTGTCATTCAGAGTCATGCTATCTTCAGAAGATAGCACAACTGCAATTTCGAGTCATGTTACCTTCAGAAGATAACACAACTACCATTCAGAGTCATGTTATCTTCAGATGATAGCATAACTGCCATTCAGAGTCACAGTGGCAGCACTACAGGGAAGCAAGGGATTGCACCCCCCTCCCAACTATTTCCCCTCCCCCCTCCCCCCTCCCCCCTCCCCCCTCCCCCCTCCCCCCTCCCCCCTCCCCCCTCCCCCCCACCCCCAAATAATTCAATTAAGTTAAATTTAGAAAAAATAGACAATTTTATCATAAAAAGGCCATTTTTTCCGCGCTGTGCGCACATTTTCTTAGGTTAAATTAGACCAGATGTTGACAAATTTAGCATAAAATAAGCGTGTGTCCATACGGACCGACCGTTTAATCAAACAAACAAACAAACAAACAAAAAGCTATATTTTGAGCGCAAAAGTGCATTTTCATACCAAATTAGTTAGTATTAGACCAAATTGACAATTTAAGCCTTTTTCTCATGCCCCCTAAAATAAACTTGCCCCCTTCCCCCACCCCCCACCCCCAATTTTTTATGAGGCTGGTGCTGCCACTGCAGAGTCATTTTTATCTTCAGAAGATATTGCAACTGCCATTCAAAGTCATATTATCTTCAGAAGATAGCATAACTGCTATTCAGAGTTATGTTACCTTATAGCAACTCCCATTCAGAGTCATGTTATCTTCAGAAGATAGCACAACTGCCATTCAGAGACATGTTATCTTCATAAGATATCGCGAGCCATTACGAGTCATGTTATCTTGAGATTAGCACACTTCCATTCAGAGTCATGTTATCGTCATAAGATAGCACGACTGCCATTCCTACGTGTCATGTTATCTTTAAATTAGCACAACTTCCATTCAGAGTCATTGTTATCTGCATAAGATAGCACATTTTCCAATAAAAGTCATGTTATCCTCAGAAAATAACAACTGCCATTCAGAGCCATTTATCTTCAAAAGATAGCACAACTGACAGACAATTAGATGTTATATTCAGAAGATAGCACAACTGCCATTCAAATTCAATCTTCAGAAGTTCAACTTCCATACTCATGTTATCGTTATTTTATTTTCACAAGTGTTCAAGTTTCGCGCACCCTGTATTACACAAGTTGTCAAGGCACGGCAACCAATTAAAATCACGCAAAAGTGTTTCTGTTTCTATACTCTTTGGTAAAGCAGGAAAGAGAGAGTGAGTCTCTTCTCACCTTTCCTGGATAAAGTAGCCTTCTCTGGTCTACATTAATCATAAGAAATTACTTAAACATTTATTACAACATAGAATGGTGTAGGTATTAGTTTTTCCTATGAAACAATTAAATATTTTTAATCATTGGTATTTTTTCTTTTTAAATAATGATTTCACTGAATAGACTACGGGCTTTGTTTACCAGTATAAATATCAGTATAGCAGACGGCAGCAGCGGAAGGAGCAAGAGGAAGGAAGTTCGGCTGAAGAAAGATGCTCTTTTTTAACGAATTTAATGAATAAAAATGGAGATTTTTGATAGACAAATATCATTTCTTACACCTACTCTTAAAAAAATAACATTTTTGTCGGTGTGTGTCTTTTCAGTAGTGTTGTCAAAAGTCACTGAAGTGGATTTCAATCGCCAGCACCACCACCAGGTTTGTTTATATGCTGCTGTTATACAAATATTTACTGCTCTTGAGGGATCTGGTGGAATCTATTGGGCCCCGAGGTGAACTGGAGACCGTGGGGTACTATTTTCCCGAGACCGAAGGTCGAGGGAAAATAGTACCCCACGGTCTCCAGTTCACCGAGGGGCCAAATAGATTCCACCAGATCCCGAATAAAGAGCAGAAAATATTTGTTTTATATCCTTCATCAATATATTTCTTGTTCATTAATTTGTTAAAAGTAGACTCTCAAGACTGAGCTAAGCCTAGGCCTTACTAGGCTAACACTAAGGCTAAGCTTTGCACATTTTATCCTAGGCCTAGGGCATAGGCAACGAGAAATATAAAAAAAGAATTTTACTCACTACCTGGCACTATATAGTACTGTAGCTGCAGTATGTTTCAAAGTCAAAAGTTAACTGTTCAAAAGTTTCAAAAAGTTCCAACTCACGAACTGTTCAATTCAAATTTCATTCGGTTACGGGCACCGGCGTACAACTTGGAAAGCAACATGTCGAGTAGGCCTACGGCCAGGGTACGGCGTTTTCCAATAAAGTGTAATCGGCGTTGGTTTCCTTGCAAAATTCGCGAAAAAATGACACCCCATATTTTATTTGTTTATAGTGTTCTCGCTGTCTGCGCTGTCAATTGATCCTCATTTACACGCCGAAACCGTGGAGTTTCACCAGCAGCCGCCATTGTTGAAACTGTTGTCTGTTTACGTTTTAAGGCTTGTCAATCCTAAAGTCAACTGTCCTAATATTAACATAAAGAGAACTTTGACACGTAAATCGAGGTCATAGGGTAATAGTAGACTATTTCATTCTCCAAATAGTACCTCTCTCCCTCGTCAATAGCATTTTTGGTCTTTCTTGCCTAATGGTGAGACTATTTTTGATCATGTGACACACTTTTAACCAATTAATGAACAGGAATATATTGATGAAGGATATAATTGTGTATAGGGCATAGGCCTACTATATTATTTTTAGTGTAGTGTTTAGTCTTTAGTGCTATCAGTCCATGGTTAGTGTGGCATGCCGTTAGTGTTATGTTTGCCAAACAAATAATTGTATAAATAGGCTAAGCTCGATATTAAATTAATAAGGGGCGAGAAAACCGATAAAAATGAAAATTTGAAAACAATAAAATAAAATAGGTAGGCCTACTAAGCCAAAAGCTAGGGATGTTTTATGATGTCTCGTTGCTTGTGCGGGGTTATAATAATATTATAGACATCAGTGAATATATCTTAGCCACATCGTACTAGTACTAGACTAGTACAGCCTACTACAGGAAACCCATACGTTGGTGTGGTTTTTTCTGTGGTTTTTTCTTCCCTACCAACGTATGGGGAAATTGTATTGCGAGAAACTGTCAATTTAATTTGCTGTATGAAATGAATGGAGTGCAACTCAAATGAGTTGTGGGTGAATTACAGCAAAACTGCTTTTCCGTTGATTTTCATACTAGCTACGCACCTTCATAAAGTCCTCATCTTTCTTTCCAGCCACTTTTTAAAACATGAAAATGCTAAATTATTCCATTATTTAATCATAATTCTCCGCCGTGTAAATGCAATGACAGAATTTCTTTTAGACATTTCGGGATCGTACCGCGGTCCAGATTAGTCTCATACCCCACCGCAAAATAACAAACATCTATATACGCTACGCACACCATTACGAACTAACGAAAATATTAATATGAGACTATTCATTTAAATCAAACATGGCGCCGATTTCGATAAACATCACGAGTGCCGTAAAGTGAATGGGATTAGAATTTCGCTTTAAATTTCAAGGGAATAGTGCATTTGTACAAAATGTTAAACAAATGGCAAGATAGATGAGAAAGAGTAGATAAGAACAAGCACAAAGAAGTGTGTTTTTGAGCTCTGGTAAGCGATACAGAAATTACCACAAAAATCATATTTAGAAGGAGTCATACATAGGATGGGGACAGATAGTGAAACATGCAAAATACCCTATGATGAATAATACCAACTGATGACAAATATCCCTAAGTATGATTTGTTGTACTACTACTAGACTACTAGTACTAGGCCTACATCTCTGTATTAAAGGAAGTGTCCCGCAAGCATAAAAGTGTGCATTATATGTTAGAAAAATAACTATCAAGCCCAACTTTTGTAATTATATAGAACAAAACACCACACTTATGACAAAAACAAATAAAAAACGCAATCTCTCAACATGCACTTTTTAAAATTCGTGGCGATCGAAAGTCCCAGTGTCGATGATGTCATAGTTATACACATGCGCAAATTTTAGCACCAATACCTGTGACGTCATCGACACCGGGACTTTTGATCGCCGCGAATTTTAAAAATTGCATGTTGAGTGATGGCAGTTTTTATTCATTTGTGTCACTAGTATGGTGTTTTGTTCTATATAATTACGTAATTTCGGCTCGATAATTATTTTTCTAACAAATAATGCTCAATGTTGTGCTTGCGGGACCCTTCCTTTAAAAGAGGTAAATATGGAGTTTTCTACATATTTTGGTCAACTAATTTTCAAAAAAATGTGCATGACTTGCCCAGATTTCAGCAATATGAGGCAAACAACTTTTTTATTATTCAGCCTGTCGACATGGTTGAACCACCATTTTTTATTGTAAAGTAGGGCCTACTTTGTTTCCATGTATTCCATTTTCAAAGAGATAATTTTATTTTCAAAATTTTATGAACATGCCTACCAAAGCTAGGGATGTTCATATCATTGACTACAGAGGGTAACATTTTTTTGAAAATTAGTTGGCCAAAATATGTAGAAAACTCTTGTTTACCTCTTTTAAATACAGCAATGTAGTATGATGTGGCTAGGATGTATTCACTGATGTCTATATAGCCTAACCCTGCACAAGCAACTAGAGATCATGAGGGTAAACCTTTTTTACCTAAAATGGTTTGAAATGTGCATGACTTGCCCAGTTTTCAGCAATATTATGAGGCATACTACTTTTGGTTATAAACTTTTTTATTATTCAGCCTGCAGACATGGTTGAACCATCATTTTTTTGTAAAGTACTTTGTTTCCATGTAGGTCTATTCCATTTTCAAAGAGATAATTTTATTTTCAAAATTTTATGAACATGCCTACCTAGGCTATATTATTATTAAAGGGGCATTGAGAGATACGTATGGGAGAGCGCCTTCAATTATACTGGAAATCAGGGTTTTTTGCATCAAAGTAATACTTAGGCATATAATATACTAACTACTATCTGAAACGGTTTACCAACATTCGCTGTTTATCATATAAAATGTCATGATTTTCTTAGTTTCAATATGATCATATCGAAACTAAGGCGCTGAATTCAGAAATTATGCTATCGTTTACTCACAGACTTTTGCAGCAAATCTCAACCCGGAAGTGCCGTTATTTGCTTAGTTTGGTATGAAGACGATGTTGGAATTGTATGAAATTTTGGATTTTGGCTATGTTGATGATTATCTTTACGTTATTTGCTCATTTAGTATATCGATACATCGCTCAATGCCCCTTTAATTTAATACTAATTAATAATATTAATAATAATATAGAACCCTGGTCTGAAACGTAATAATTTCATGGGCAAAGCCAAAACTTGGCAAAAGCCTAGCGGTTTTCAAAACTTAAAAGGGTTGAATTGAATTGAAGTGAATCGTCGCCGGGTTATAACTTCTCCGGCTCATTATTTCAGTGGTGTACTCTCCCTCACATGCCCGGCAACGGTTTTTTGTACGTCCACGTACAGTCTCCGCATGGTCCCCGCCAGGACAGGTCCTCTGGGATGGGGTTGTATTGATAAGTCAAGTGTACTCTTGGTTCTTGGTTGGTTGTCCTCCGTAGTACTCCGCAGGGAAGTTATAACAGGAGGTGGGTGGTCACAGGGGGGGGGGGGGTTAAAATAGGCGGATGCTCTGTTTGAAGGAAGTCGTGGAGGGCTTGATGATGGTGGATTGGGGGAGTTTGTTCCAGTCAGTGATTGTACGAGGGAAAATGAATTTTGTAAATGATGCCAGTTTGGTGTTGTAGACAGGGATGTAGCTACACTGGTCGGGGCTGGTCGGTAGCGACCGCCACTAAAGCTAAACAACCGGCACTCACTGCAATTTTCAGGCAAATTAATCAGTACTAAAGACTCCAAAATTGAGGAAATGTACATTAAATACCACAAAATGGTATGAGAATGCTCTGAGAATTCTGAGAACGCTCTGAGAATGCCAGAGCGTGCCATTAATGTGTGAGATTTTAGCCGGCACTCAAATGTGGCTAGCTACAACCCTGGTTGTAGAGTTTGAATTGTTGGTCGTGTCCTCTTCTAACGTGGTCCATCTTTGGGGCTATGTAAGTCCTGGAGATGTCTAGTTGGTCATGGTGAATTTTATAGAGGCAGGTCAGTCTGTGTGCACATCTGCGATCTTGAAGGCTGTTCCAGTTAAGGCTTTTTAGCATCTCAGTGTAGGCTTGGGCATCACCAGTGCATTGCATATCGCACATCGTGGCAATAAAAATATCGCGATATCACCAATATGGTGATAATTACCAAATTTCTCTCACAAGACCTCCAAATACCAAAGAGGCTCAATGTCAGAAGTTTTCAATAAAGTAAACAAGTTTACAGTTTGAGCTCCAAAGTATATACACATCCAAAACCCTTTTTGGACATCCTGAAAAGTGAAAAGTGATAACCCTTTGCAGTTGAGCAGGCCATGAACAAGCTGCAAATTATGTAGGTCAAAGTATACAGATATTTTTGGATGTTATACATTTTCACTGATTTGGTGTAACACCACTTCAAGATGATATTGTGGGTTAATTGTGAATTGTGAATATTCTGGCATTCTAAAAAAAATCCCACATCGTTGAAATCATGTTGACAAATCGTGATTACGATAAAAGAACAATATCGCGATATCATAGTGGATGGCGATATTGCCCATGCTTATCTCAGTGACACTAGCTGTGCGAGAATATTTTGATGTGTTATTGTTAGCTACGAAATGAAGCATTGCCATCTAGTCTTATTATTTATTATTATTATTATTAGGCCCCCCCCCCCAAAAAAAAGAAGGTTTGTCTCAAATGACCCGCGCGCATTCCCGAAACCGCCCGCGTTAGCTTTTTTTTTAGGTTTTTTTTTTTCATTTTTTTTTCTCATTTTTTTTTTACTTTTTCAATTTTCTCAAAAAAATCTTGCAAAATCCAATTTGACCAAACAAATGACGATCAGGTCTAAATTGTAATAAAAAATAAATCAATCCGCAGACCGCATTAGATTTTCAGTCTCTCATGTCATTGGAGACAAACTTTTCTTTTTTTTGCCTTATAAGTACGTTTACTTTCTTTACAGGTGGCAAAGATGCCAAGGCCATATATCCATGACATCTTCCAACGGTGCTGTGTAAATGGTAAATGATAATGGTCCAATAACTGATCCTTGTGGGACGCCTTCCTGAGGAGTATGAGGCTTAGAAATGTTGTCATTTGTCCCTCGTACGATGTAGGTCTCAATTTATCTCTGTAAATGACAACCCTGATATTGCATGCAAACATGTTTCATAAGGTTATGAATATGTTTATATACACTTTCACAGATCCTGCTCAAAGATGTACACAAGCATGATTTTGAAGATTACTTGACATATTACAGTCAAGCTCCCGGTCCATTGAAGGCATTATCATCAGCCGATCCTGTGCAAGCATATCTGTATGCCAAGGCTGCAGAAGAAGTGACACAGCAATATAATGACAAATACCAGGTATAGCTATAGCTACATGTACAATCATAATTCATTTGACATAATTCAACCAAACTGGTGCATCTTATTGAATTTCTTGTGTGTATCCATACTAGTAGCACCAAATTCTGCAATTTGCATTTGTATTTTATTCAGTCTATAAAACATCTCTGTAAGTCAATTAATTTGTCCCTGGCAAAATGAAATACAGTACATATATAAATAATTGACTCCCTGCAATACTAATATTTTGTATGGTCAGAAATGTTTGTATACATTTCATGTTCAGTTTAGACCAAATAAGTCCATAAGAATCGTCTGAAATTCATTAATAAATTTGAAAGGAAGTGAATCTCTGCATCCAGTGATCATGCTGAATAAAAATCAAATCAAAACCCGACGTGCAGGTTTTTGGGGTACAAAATGGACCCAGGCTATATAACGAGGCGAATATACTCGCCGAGTGTCGACTGGCAGTGGTGGTGTAGTGGCTAGGATCTGGGTTGGGGTGCTGGAGGTCCGTGGTTCAAATCCAGGGGGGGGGGGTAACCTTTCTGGTGAATTTTGGGTGTCGGATAAGAAATCTGTTGCCGTGTGGTTAATAAATGCCCTGATGCAGCAATGTGAATCTTCCCTATTCCACAGGGAGTGTTTTACAATTTTAAATAATTAAAACGCATGCATTGATATTTGTTCTTTTCTTTCAGGTTGAGTTCAGACTTAGAGGAATAGTATCATGCAAAGAGATGAGTCAAACCCTTGTATCATTCACACTAAGACTGCAATCTAGCCATGGAGGAGATCTAATACTAGGGTATTTCCATGTCAGTCTGTCTCTTCAAAATAAAAACCAAACAGTTGCCTTATTATCAGCAGGTAAGAAAAATAATTAAATCTGGGAAATAAAATACTTGTATTAACCCCTTCCCAGCTGAGCACGTTATCATTCACACTAAGGCTGCAATCTAGCCATGGAGGAGATCTAATACTAGGGTATTTCCATGTCAGTCTGTCTCTTCAAAATAAAAACCAAACAGTTGCCTTATTATCAGCAGGTAAGAAAAATAATTAAATCTGGGAAATAAAATACTTGTATTAACCACTTCCCAGCTGAGCACGTTATCATTCACACTAAGGCTGCAATCTAACCATGGAGGAGATCTAATACTAGGGTATTTCCATGTCAGTCTGTCTCTTCAAAATAAAAACCAAACAGTTGCCTTATTATCAGCAGGTAAGAAAAATAATTAAATCTGGGAAATAAAATACTTGTATTAACCACTTCCCAGCTGAGCACGTTATCATTCACACTAAGGCTGCAATCTAACCATGGAGGAGATCTAATACTAGGGTATTTCCATGTCAGTCTGTCTCTTCAAAATAAAAACCAAACAGTTGCCTTATTATCAGCAGGTAAGAAAAATAATTAAATCTGGGAGATACAATACTTAAAGTGAGAGGTCATTATGTTATGTGTCAGTAATTTGTTTTCAACACAAGATAAACATTTCCTAGAAATTTCAGAAATTTAAAATTGCTACACCTTAAAGGCATATTATGTGATCTTTTCCAAGTAGCGCCCTCTATCATTGATTTTTACTATGAAAGCAGATTTTCTTGCAGATTTGCATTTTTGATCATAAATTATAAAGATCTTCTAAGTAACAGATCGATAAGATTCTTAATTACTTCAAATCATGATTTGAAAAATAGATTGTACCGAGTGGTACAATCTATTTTTCAAATTTTACTCCAATTTTTTTTGTAACATCGCACATGTTTTATGAATGGTAAAATCCCTTGACAAGAAAGCACAGCTGCTATTTACATCAGCAATCCAAAGATCGTGTAGCTCAGTGCAGCGTTGATATTTTGATGATGATGACGCATTCATTATCCACTACAATGATGATGATATTAAATAAACAATACAATATCACTCGATGAACAAAACATGGAATAAATAATAGTCGACAAGCTTAACATTTATTGTGATAACACAAGGTGTGTTTTTATTCATCTACCAGGTATCGTATAATCCAATAGATCGGTAGGTTGGATTGGTTAACTTGCATTTTTTTCCCGATTCCGATTCAATGCAGATGATCAGGATCGGCCATCACCAGTCGGCCATCACCAGGCCTCAAAATAAGAAATGAAAAGGGCATGCAATTTAAAGCAATTTGATCCAAGGCAATCATGTACTTTTGAATGGAGAGAAAACAGCCAGAAATTGAGGGCATCAAGGCTAGGTGGGGCATCGAAGGCAATTGCCTTCGATGCCTTCGATTAATTTGAGCCCAGGCCATCACTAGCTTCCTTGATGCCTCTCTCAAACCAACAAGGGTACATTTCTAAGGTCTTTACTTTATCTCAGTCCACATAATCTTACTGTAGTTCCACCCTGTCCAAATGCCAAGAGTGGAGTGAGAGATATTCATACACTCTTAGTGGTGTCGAACCAATCAGAAGGCAAGAAACTAAAATATGCGGAGTGCATTGAAAGTGTCTAATGCACTTCGCGTGTGCGCCGTTCACTGAACGCACCACACGCTTTGCTTTAATTCGTTGTTCAGGAATCGTGAGTTCGCCGATTTTCACTGCAGGTGTTAGCAATCTTGAAAACATGTTTTATTCGTTTTTACATAGATCAAAAATTATGCTCAAATTGTGAATTTTGATTTGTAAGTGTCGTGCACTTGCGCAAATGTTGATATGCTCACAATAGCACTTCCCCTTCGGGGTCGTGCCATAATTCACACATCCACATCAGCGCGTGTGCAATGATTTGTCTAATTTCTCTCGAAACAACACATACGCATTTATTGACCTATAATTCATACACTCTTAGTCGTGTCAAACTAATCAGAAAGCAAGAAACTTAAGTACGCGGAGTGCATTGAAAGTGTCTAATGCACTCCACTCCGCATGTGTGCTGTTCAATGCGTGCACCACACACTTTGTTTGCGGGTTGTGCCATTATTCACACATCAACATCAGCGGGCATGCATTGATTTGTGTAAATTCTCTCGAAACAACACATACGCATTTATTGACCTATAATGAATGGGTTTAGGCTATATTAATAGGCGTTAGTTAATTGGTGCATGTTAGAATTTTTTTTTTTTAATTTTAATTTAAATTTTTCAACAAAAAAAATAGAACAAATCCCAAAGTGTCCCCGATTTTTCAGATTTTCATTGATCACATCATTTTAAATACAAAAAGGTCACTTTTACAAGGATTTCAATATTTTATATTTATTTTTAAAAAATTAGAAAAAACATTCTGCATTAGGTTTTGAAAAACTGAAGAGCTTTGAGACAATTTTTGTTGTTGTAATATAGCCTTAACATTTGATATATTTTGCAACCTCTACAGTTCTTCCATCAATGCCAAGCAATGCAACATGTGATCAAATTAGCACAGCAGCTAATTGTACACAGGTGAGTGACAAAGTTTATCAATCTGATCTCCCCTACATAACATAACAATTAATATTTATATAGCGCTATTCCATCTAGATCATAGCGCATGTAACACATCAGAACACAAAATACATTTAGCATGGAAAAAGGTGAGTCTTAAGACTACAACAAAATTGAGAGATATTGTACGAGGAGATTGTTCCATGCCCATGGACCAGCTACACCGAAAGATTTCTGACCCAAGACCTTATTTGTCCTAGGAACATTCAGGTGATTTATGTCTTTAGCAGAACGAAGAGCTCTTCGAGGATCATATGGTGACATTAAATTGCATAAATATCCAGGTGCAGTATTGTTCATGCTTTTAAAGACAAAAAGACAGAGTTTGAATTGAATCCTTTCCTGTATGGGCAGCCAGTGGAGTTCTTTAAGCGTGGGAGTAATATGGTCACGCATGGATATGGAATATATCAATCGAGCAGCATTGTTCTGTAACTCTGTTCAATTCATGTTCCGTAGCACCAAAGAGAAGAAGATTACTCTCTCCCTGGTTTTACCAAAGATATGCCATACCATTTTGAATTTCTATTTTTAAGAGAAAATTTAACAAACATTACATTCACCAATTGTAGTTAAGTTTTGTGCATTGGTATGCAGGCATCCTTTATGTAAATATCATGCTCCTACAAGGGTATAGGTCGGTATGCCGTTTGCTGATGTAAATAACAGTCGCTTACGCGGCCTCACACGATCACTAGGAACAGTCTTGTGTATGGCTGAGTAGAGTGTAGACACTAATGTGTTTCAACGTTTTGCTTTGATGTCATCAACAAATGACAAAAGTACCCGGATGACCGGGGCGACCTATCCAATTAAAGTGAAATGTTTTGTGTTTGTGCTTAAATTAAGCAAAAATTGAAAGAGTTGTTGTGGTGAAGCTACTAGGCATGTGTGAGAGTGCAAGGAGTTTGAGCGTTGTAGAGTATGCTCAGCTCTTAACAGTCAGATGAATAATACAACAAATCATGGACAAGTATTCAAATGATTACACTGTATTTATTGTAATTGTCATCAAAAAGATTTAAACAAATGTTGGTCTACCGTTGCTCTGTATGAATAAACCAGCCGCCATCTAACCAACAAAATATTATGTTTTCAAGGGTAGCTAATTGAACCAGTACAAGTTGTACTGGTTCATTACTTGCATTATGCAACAAGTGCACCCTGTAATTGTAACGTGTTTCCTTTGATTTTTTGATTTTTCAGTGTAATAAATTTGGTCGTTGTTTGAAGGGAAAAGTACCTATTGATCCATGGCTTAAATTTGCAATAAAAACCCAAAGACTAATACAGGTAAGTAAATATTATATCAAATAAATGAAGTCAAAAGTGGAAAATGCCGAGATGATATAGAATTTATTGTACACATTTTCTGCCATCGGCCTTTATGGGGTAAGGTTAATTGAAAAGATTTGTTTACATTCTGCACCCAAATTCGTAAGAAGCCGAACGCCAAACAGACGCCTGCGCGTGACAAAAAAATGCGGGCAAAATACATGTGCGGGGAATAACGCAAACGGGCTGTAAATAAGAGCAGGGGCTGACGGCCGGCTAGACACGAAATGCATTGAAGCTGACATTACTGCCAATGGGGGGGGGGGGGGGGGGTACAAAGTGCCGATAGAGTGAATAAGCAAATATTATTATATAGGTCCACCAGTTTTTCTGCAAAATTGGTTTGCCATTTTTATTCCATCTTTGTTTCCTGTCAATTGCAGGCAAAAGTCAAAACAGGGTTGGCACTCAAGCCAATAAATAACTAAGGGATCTGGTTAGCTTTTTAATGAAAGTTCATAAGTATAAGATTTGCAATACAATATTTTTATGTTCATTCTCAGGCCTCAAAATAAGAAATAAAGAGGGCATGCAATTTAAGGCAATTTGAAAGGGGCACCAACATTTTTTAAGGCAATTATGTACTTTTGAATAGAGTGAAAACAGCCAGAAATTGAGAGCATCAAAGCAACTAGGTGAGGCATCTAAGGCAATTGCCTTTGATGCCTTCAATTCAATCAATTTGAGCCCTGTTCATTCTCTACCCTCCGTTTGCTGGTTTGGACAGTCATCACTACAGGGTTCCCGCGGCATGGAAAAGTCATGGAATTATGTTTTCAATTTCCAGGCCTGGAAAAGTCATGGAAATTTAATGACAAAAGTCATGGAAAAGTCATGTCATTTTGTGAAAACAAATTTATCTTATTTTTTAGAGATTGAACATTCATATTTTATATATATAGGTCATGGAATTTTCATAATTTAGTCATGGAAAAGTCATGGAATTTATTGTCCCAAATGTGCAGGAACCCTGTTACTAAATTACCTGTTGTTAATGATATTTTAGTTAGTCCCAGTTTGATTTCTTGTAGGTTAGACAATTTCAAGTATGCATGCTTTGGTACCAACCGTGGAATAGGAGAATGTTGTAGAAACTATAATTTATAAATCCATAACCTAAAATCATACAAGTACTATGATATTTTATGCACATATAAATCATTGTTATGAATTAAGCTGGTGGTGACATTAGTCATTGTCTGTATGGTAGATTGACAATTATATTCACCCTGGGAGGTAATTTTCAAAATGAGGGAGGTCCCATCACATATCAGTTCGTAGGAACTAGTAAATCACAGACTCTGTTTTCATAGCATCAGAATCACATGAGTAAACATTACGTGACATCATAGACTTGCGCCCAGCGGTAGCTGGCCACAAAGAAAAATGCTATGATTACGGCTGGACTAGTGCGACTAATAGTTATGATGTAAGAGTCTTGTAAATACTAGACGTCCAATAATTCCTAGACTCACGCCCAGCAATAGGCGGCCGCTACAAAAAACAGAACTACATAATATTTCCGACTGGATCGATGCAACCAATAGTTATGATGTAAGAGTCTTGTAGATACTAGACGTCCCATAATTCCTAGACTCATGCCCAGCGGTAGCTGGCCGACATCCACACACTATAATGGTGTTTACGACTGTAATCAAAACAAAAATGTCTCAATTCTGTCACTTGCTTTGTTGTAATAAGAGCTGGGATTTTCGGGAAATCGAGCTCCCGAGACTCAATTTAATCTTCAGGCGGGACTTTGGGTTCCAGAATTTCTCCAAACAGACTCTGGGCTGATTGTAGGACACCATCTTTTGTCAACATTGTGTCCAACTTTTTCCATGATGGTGGCCCTACAAATACGGAATTGAAAATGTTAGCAAGCATAAAAAATGCACAGTTTTGACAAAATCAACCCATTTCATGTAAACCTGCATTATAAATTTGCATTAAATAAGGATTTTGCTGACAAGTACTATTTTGTTAGTAAGCTTATTATTATTTCGTTGATCTTTTATTTTTTAGGTTTCAGAGAGGTAATGTTTGGTCCCGAGGCACCACTAGACATTTTAGGATGGGACTTGTTTTCCTGGGACTCGCTCCCACCCTTGGTTGTGATGTTGTTACTGATTTGCGTACTGTAATAGTGGTAATTTTGTATGCATAAGTTTTCAAAATCAACACTGAGAGAGAAAGACCTCTAATTTTGGAAATTGGTAATAATACAATTTGTTTGTACAATACAGCACACATCAATATAAAAATAACAGTATGTTGTCATATCAGAATAACATGACCTTTATTTTATCTCCGTAGATTGACCAAAATTTCTCTCAAGTGCAATTCTTTGCTGTAAGTATACTTGATCAATTGAAACTTAAGGGGGGTGTGGACTCTCAGGTACAGCCTCCGTAAAACTGCCGTAACTTCTTCAATATTCATTTAATCTTTATAAACGTATACAGTTTTTTATAATGAAATTGACCATTTTGGAAAATTTTATAAAAAACACATTTTTTGACCCATTTTAGGTTTGGAAAAGATAACTCAAAATATATTTTGTTAAATTTTGTCATACTAGTTTTATGATAATCCTGATAACATTCCCCAGGAGCGTTTATTTTTAATTTTAATATCTTATTTATTTTTTGAGTTACAGGCCAATAAGTACATTTTTTGGCCCTTTTTTGGATATCAAGATATCTTGACCGTAGTAGCACTGAGAAACTCGTTCACGCATTTTTCTCTTCTTGTCTGGACTCAAATAACAGCATATTATTTGAACTTCCAGCTTCTCAATTAAGCAAATTACAGCACATCCAAAATGCCGCTGCCCGGTTGGTAACCTTGACAAAGAAGCATGTACATATAAGCCCAGTGTTAAAAGATCTTTACTGGTTGTCTGTGGAGAGCCGTATTGTTTTTAAACTTATGCTTTTAACATACAAAGCACTAAATAACCAGGCTCCAAAGTACTTATGCGACCTTATTTCCATCAAGGAACCCACGTTCACTCTGAGATCAAACGCATTTGTCATCTTACAACGGAGGAAAACTAACACTGTCACCTACGGCCAAAGATCATTCTCTCATGCATCTCCTGAACTCTGGAACCGGCTCACGGATGCCCCATCACTGCAGCAATTCAAGAGCTCGGTCGAGACTCGATCACCTCTTTCAGCAAATGACTTTATAATGTTTTGTATCTTTGTTCATATTTTGTACTTTTTGTTCAGCGCACTGGGGTCTTGCGACGGAGTGCATGGTTTATTATTATTACTAGCGGGACGTTCGTTCTTCGAACGGGCTCCCGCTAGTAAGTAGCGCCTAACAGATTTGAACACCTACAAAATGAAATAACACATAAAGTTCCTACAATTATTTAAGAATTCATTCATGAGTTAAAATATAATGTATAGGCCTATTTCCTTAACTGAAATTGAATGCTTCCCGTCACTACCCCAAGCTATATCCTATGGTTTATAGTACTTTTAAGGAACCATACTATTTCATTCCACCTCGTGACCCTCTACACAATTTAGTGTCACATTTCTTCATGAACCCCCTGCCATCAAAACCACATTACTTCATTACCGCCCCACCCGCCTCGTGCTTATCTCAACCCTCCGCCTTGTGACCCTCCCTGTTATAGTGTTACGCAATTTAGTATCGCATTTCTTCATTTACCCCCTGCCTCCCAAACCACATTTCTTCATTAGATCCCCATCGCTCCCGCCCGCCGCCACCAGTCGTCCCGCCCCTCCCCCGACCCGCCGCCGTTCACGCCCAACCCTGCTGTCCCCACCCGTCCCCGTCTCCGCCCCGCCCCGTGGCTTATCTCAAGGCCTAAACCGTAACCAACTCCCGTGACGCAGCGTATTTCTCGAATATTTGCCCACCCGCGTTTGTAGGGGTGTAGTGCGTGTGCGCGTTTATTTTGCATGGCGCACTGCGACGCGTAGTGTTACGCGCGTTGACTGCATGGTTACAGTGTACGCATAGAGAAAAAACAAACATGGCCCGTAGAAATAGTCTCAAAAGCCGGGCTGAAAAGGCCTTTGATTTCCCGCTTTTGCTCATATCTTGGTCAATTCTGTACGATTTTCAGCCATTTATAGCTTATAACACTCACATTATAATCATCTTTCATCAGTGCAACGTTCACGGCGTTTAGACGTACAATGAGGGAGCCTTTTATGGATACATACATACATACATACACCATACGGCAAATTATAGTAAGATTATTATTGTTATTATTGTCATCTTTGCTTTGCGATGGACGAACAACAACAGATCAAGCTAAAGAAGTTAATTATGCTACTTTGCTAAAGCTAATAATTCTGATAAAAGCCATGATATAATTTAATATTCTTTGTATTTCATTGTTTTTAAAGCAATACTAAATTGACGATATCTGGGAGTACTTACATTGAAATAAGCATGTCAGTAAAATAAGGCTATGAAAATGAAACAGGGAAGAAAATTGAATATTTCATTGCTTGACAACACCCGAGTTTTGCCCTCATCAATCATCAAAAGTAGTTTTGAGTTGGCCTAATGTTATATGTTAAATTTAAAGAAGTTGCTTATCGCAAAGAAGATGATTATTACACTTCAGGAACATCCGCATCTGCACCATCTTGGGGGACAATCTGGCGAGACTTTATTATAAGCTTTTAATATTGAATTCAACTCAACGAACCTGTAAAATAATATTTGAAGTAGCAAAATCCAGTTGAAACAACGCTAAATCATTTCAACACATGCGCGCTAATATTAATCAATACAATATTGGTCAGCTGTAAAGCGAAGTGAGTGCGGCAGATCAGTGGTAAAACCATGGGAAGGTGGGTGTTTTTTTGCCCAAATTCTTCAAACCAGGAAGTTGTTCTACATGCACACACGGCACGTTGGGTGATATTGGGCGCACCCCCGTGCACTATATAGGCGTGAATTCGAGCCCAATCGTATGGCGTTGATTCCATGCGGCTGAGATGCTCCTTGTCAAGTTGTCATTGTGTCAACCAATGGTAAGATTGTATTACAAAAAGTATCGCACCTCAGCATGCAAAATAACGGATGAATCAATTTATTTGTTGGGCATTTGTCTTGGTTCATTAAATCATTCATTTATCAATATATCGGCAAGTTATGTTTTGCTAGCGGCGGTCTGCAGAATTCAGTCCCTCAGCAAAACAAAATTCAGGTAAATTAATGAAAATAAAACACCTGAAATAACCCAATTTTGCAGGACTCGTTGAGGACTCGAAGTCGAGTCCTCGAGTCCTTGGGGTCTGAGTCCGAGTCTTTGAGTACCGGGACCGGGTCTGAGTCCGAGTCTTTGAAAAAAGGACTCGAGTAGTCAGAGTCAGAGTCCTGAGTCCTACGACACTGAGTGCTATTGCCAATTAATTTGCAATGTTTACAACATGTTCAGTAGTTTGTTACTATTACCAGTCAATTCTCTCTTCACTTGGCTTCAAACACTTGAAACCCTGCATGTTCAATCAGCACATACAGTAAACGTCTAGGATGTTCATATCACAATAACGTAGGCCTATGAAATCTTCAAAGTACTTTTGTTCTGTTAAGTTTACCAAGGGAAAACATTTACTTTTGTATGGACACAGGCGCCCCTCTACCCATTAGTCTTAATTGTTAGTCCAAATGGTCAGTTTCATATCGTTAACCCCTTTTTTGTTATCTTTCTTTATAGGCCCACAATGCCTTTAACAACAGAGCGGATGGATATGGAGGTATGTTTATAATGCACAAATCAATTGTAATTCTGGCATCCCCCAGAGCCCAGCCCAGGTGTAATTGGAACCCAACACGGAATGTACAGCTCAGTGTTTTTGTCCCACATACATTGGACTTGGCACTTCGCAGGGCATATACTGGGATGCAATGTAACACATGTGTTAAAAGGTCAGGGGACCAATCTAACCTGAGCCTCCCTGAGATAATATAAAAGTACTTACAACTATGCAAGGTTGTATGCTGGGTTGTATCAGGGAGTCTATAATGACGGGAGAGGAAATTTGAATCGCCAAACAATTCCCATAATGGGCATATATACACTTGATGTGACTCTTAGCATAGAATCTGAGTGGCGCTATTCTTGGCAACGCTAATGATTGACAGCTCACATCGCATGGACACCGCAAGCTCATGAGACGCTCGTGTAAAGCTTCATTCTCTGCAATGACAAGCAAACACGTAATGGCAGGGCCCTGGTTGGTTGGATGCAAGGAATACTTATTTTGATATTTGTTTATATTTATCTGAGACAATATTATCATGGAATCTAGACACTTTATACATTGATTTGCCAGGACTAAGGTGAGAACAAAAATTTAATGTAGGATATAGTTAAGTATAATAAGCCAAGATGATCTCAACAATCATACTTTGCCAGAGATGCAGCCATTGGATTTAAAGGTGTATGTTCCGATCACTTACGTTTTTTTTGTCATATCAAAATATTTTGATATCAGAAAAAAACACCTTTTTTTTCCTCATTATTTCTGTAAAATGTTAGGTGCAAGATATGTTCCATTTAGACGTTATAGGCCAAAATGCAGGGAATTACTGCCAAAGGTGGTCAACTACCCGGCCTGTTTGTGCAGTACTCAATAGGCAAATTTCATGTCACCTTGTGCTTCTAAAATAAGAACCATTTGGAGTTATGCAACTTAAACTTTTGAATATGACTATTTTAAGAATGACCCTTCATTGATCTACATGTAGAATCTACAATAAATACTCATTTTAAACTATTTGTATGTTTATCAAACCCAAATCATGTTTATTTTACCCTTTTTCATTGTTATTAGTTGAAGATGACTGTCCATGGCCACCGCCTTACAATCCAGTGTGCTATACATTAGCCAATCAAGAATTCAGTATGACAGATATGCTCAATATGGGATACCATTCTTTGGAAATTGATCCTTGGTACTGTTTTAGCGAGGTAATGTTATAATGGTCTATTGTTGCCAGGATGCAATTTATTTTGAGTTGAGTGAAATCAGTTGATTTGTTTAAAAATCATATTGTTCAGTGGAATTTTGCTTGATTCCGTATTAAAGGCATATTATGTGATCTTTTCCAGAGAGCGCCCTCTATTCATGCTTTTTTTTAGAAAGTAGAATTTAGAGTGAAAATATAAACTGTTGTGTTAACCCGACAGTTTATTTTCACTCTAAAACCATGATTTTGAAGTAATTAAGAATCGTATCGCCCTGTAACATTGAATGTATGTACGATTTATGATTAGAAATGTAAATCTGCAAGAAAATCTACTTTCTAAAAAAATCATGAATAGAGGGCGCTCTCTGGAAAAGATCACGTAATATACCGTATTAAAACGGAATAAAGTGAATTTCCCTCAACTCATGTACACACACAAATTGCTGCCAGGATGATGTGTCTGCTATGACAATTATAGGCCTACTGCTGTTTTTTCTGTTAGGTGCAAAATTGACTATCGATGAAAGTTAAGTAAATAAATTTGATAAATAATAAATGAAATCACTTCTTACATACAAGATTGTATAACCTATCGCCAACAGAGAAGTTTGAGGAGCGACAACACACTGATCTGGTATTGGTAGCAATTTGGCTGCCTACTACAACTCTTTTATCTTTTATTTATATCATTCAGTAGCATTTCTAAACTTGCACGCACAGAGGCCACAACCGGACCTCCGATGCAGGAGGCAGCCAAAAAGCAAATGAGCTGACACAACAGCCAGTAAATAAATGTCAAAATTATTACGATAACATTTCTAGAAATAAATTTCCAAAAACAAACCAGTCGAAACAGCCTTGTTGTACCAAGTATACATGTCAAAATTATTACGATAACGTTTCTAGAAATAAAAACCCGGTAGAAATCAACGTCCGCCTATCATACATGCATTATATCGATATTGTTAAACGACTGACTTAGGATTTACATTTCCTAATTTAGACTACTAATAGAAATAAATAAAGATGTCGACTTACAAAATGTGACGATAGCGATCGCAATGAAATTAATGCAAATAACTGGCATACAAATTTGAACGCTTTTTTTAAAATAGTTTAAACGGATTGTTCATTAATCGGAAATTTACACCCTTACAGCACACCCTGTTTTTGTGTCATTATTTTCCCCATGTTTCCCCCTACTTGCTTTATTGTTACAAACTACCCGTATGGGTTAGGGTTATATTGAATTTCAGTTATTTAAATAGATTGCTGCCATGAGCTTATAATTCCTTTCAATATCAGTGCTACACAACAATGGAGGATGGAGTTGATGCAACGCACTGTTTCAAACATTCTAACTTCAGTCCAACTTGTTTTTATTTGCTTTTGAAATAGATGCGCATGAGCCATTGTCGAGGGCGTGCCTTGGGCTGTGCTCCTGTTGACAGGTTGTTTGTAGACGGCATGCAAGAGATAGGACAATGGGTGCACCAGCCGGAAAACCAGAGAAAGGTCATCAGATTGTACCTGGAGGTAAATATTTCATGATATGAAAATGGGAGTAATTCTGTTATACCCTTCACAGAGGTATTCATAGGGCATGATTTTTAAGAACGACGCATACTACCGATGTAGGTGTGTAGGGTATAACAGAATTATGCCAGAAAATATAATAAATGTATAGACTTGGTTGAACTGGCGTGAATTAAATTAAACAATGACCTTAAGAATACACAGTCTTGAACCCGGTCTCTCTTCACTATCGCGGCGAAGTGAAGTATCATTTGTTCTTGTATTATTTGCTCAATCCTCTTGTGGCTTTAATTGAGTTTAGCTAGTCATAGGTTCTGGTAGAATCATGCTTATAGCTAGGCCAACATAGCTAATATTTACTACATGATTTGAAAATTCACAGGAATGATAAAAACTTTTATATGTTTTCATCTCCAAATATTCAAAACACTGTATATTGTTGCTGCTACTGGTAATTATTATCAAAATTATGTTACTTCCTCGAAGCATGTTGCAATGATCATATCTGACCCATCGATTTTACATGTAAAATGTACTTTATGACACATTAAGTGATTACTCGCTTTAAAGGTATATGTTCCGATCACTTTTTTGGGGGCTATGATTTTTTTTAACATAAAGATATTTTGATATCAGAAGAATCCCCATATTTTTCTCATTATGTCTGTAAAATCTTAGGGGCCAGATATGGTCCATTTAGAAATTACAGGCTAAAATGTGGTGAATTACTGCCAAAGGTTGGTGGTTTGTGTAGTACTCAATGGGCAAATATTTTGTGATCTTGTGCTTCTAAAAATAGAACCGTTGGAGTTATGCAACTCAAACTTTGAAATGCGACAATTTTAAGGATGACCTTTCATGTAAAATAGAAAACATCCAAGTTGAAAATCAGGCCAGCAATTTAAACATCTACCTTTAAGTTTAAATGCATACAAAATGTTTTTGCTTCTTCTTTGTAAAGCTCTCGGTGACCTTCCCTGGTTGGTGATACAAAATAAACTTATGATAATAGTTCATATATATTACGACCTTAGACAGTGATGTTTGCTAGAAGTACTGCACCCACACTTACAAATAAGTTCTGTACATCATTTTTATTATGTTTTGCTGATTAGGCCAAGAAAAATAAATTGTTTGATTGTCCATTGATGCCCTCTTAAGAGTAGGGGGCCGGGTGGTCCAGTTTTTCCCCCTTTTTCTATAAATCACATTAAAAAACACTTGTTGCTAAATAAGATGTGAATTGGGATATTTTACTCTTAAATCACTTCATTCATATCTTTAATAAGTTTAGAAAATGTCGAAACTGTTTTCAAAATATTTTGGTGTATTCCCGGAAAGCAAAATTCTGGAAGAAATTCTGGAAGAAAAAAAACAACCTTTTTTTGTCAGTTTTTAAGATTAGGGTCAGTCGGAAGAGGACAATCAAACAATTTATATTGGCCTTTAAAAAGCCAAAATAGACAATACCAGCATTTTTGCATGACTTGTTGCTTATTAGGATGGTTCTGATCACACAGAGGGTCACGATGATCTAATCAATGGACCAATACAACAATTCTTAGGTGATAAAGTCTTCACACCAGCTGATAGAAAAGTCAAATTTGGTGATAAATGGCCAACTATTAGACAACTTATACAGGTAAGAGAGGCATTATTTTAGAGATTGGCAAAATGGTCATTGGAGTAAGATTCTTTCTTACTATGGAGCGTTTTTGTAATTATACAAAATAAGGACAAAAAACCTTTATCATTATCCGGGAAGCAAGATGTATAGTAAATGAAATATTTAATTGTGTGTGGTATTTATACATGTATTATTTATAATAGCACCGATAGGTACCTGTGCAATGGTACCAATGTAGTCCAGACATGCATATGAACCATCAATTTGATTGATTTTACACATACGAGGGGGTATCAAAAAGTGTTTGAGAAGGCTTAGAAATGTTGTCATTTACAGAGATAAATTGAGACCTAAGAGTTACAAATGAAAACATTTCTAAGCCTCATACTCCTCTGGAGAAGGCGTCCCACATGGATCAGTTATTGTACCATTGTCATTTACCATGTACACAGCACCATTGGAAGACGTCATTGATTTACATGGCCTTGGCATCTAGTGCCACCTGTATAAAAAATAAACATACTTATGAGACCATTTTTGCACCATAATGTTTTTAAGGACCAATGATTACACTGACAAAATTTCATCAATTAGCTCCTTCACTTTTGGGTGATTTCAAAAACTTGTTGATACCCCTCGTATATTTTCCCTTAGGACAATGTAAATTAAATTGTTGTTTTTATTAATGTTCAGACATTGAATAGAACCTACTATATTAGTGGATTCACAGACTTTGGCCGGTGTACCATTTCAGTATTGGTAATATCTTCTAATTGAAGGGAGGCAGTAATCTTAATATGATCATTGACACATTTGGTTCTATGCTTCCCTGTGTCTTGAATCACATCATAGATAGTTCATATATATCCAGAATAGGGACAAAGTTTTCTAGTGTCCTTATCCAAATTGAATTTCTTTATTATTTAATCCTATACAAATGGAATAAAACTTGTAAGAAGAAATGATGATCAAAATGTGTCACTTGTTAAGATGACATGTATGAATAACACACCTTTTGCTTGGGTAGTCCATGCATCAAGTAAATCTGCCCAAAAATGATGCATAGGAAGTGTTGCTTTATACATGTTCAGGGGCAAGAGGATTTACAAGGTTTTGATAGATGTGTTATGCATGGGAAGTATTACTTTGTACATGCAACTCAAATTGCAGATTGGAAGCTACTTCATTCGGGAACTTTAACTTGGGTTTTATCATATCTTGATGGCGCTATGGGTGCTGTTTGTCGTCTGCTTACACCGAATTGTTGGGAAAATTCCCGAAAAATGTTGCGGTTTGAAAAATAATGATAAGATAAAACTTACGTGGTGGATGGTTTTTACAAGCATGAAATATGATACTTCAAGTCTCATTGTTTGTTTTATATGTTTGAATTGATTTTCTCACTTACACCATACTGTCGTTGTTTGTGTCTGACAGACTTGATGCAAGCCTGTGTAAATTCCTTGCATATTTTAATTTCTAATTTGAATATTGGGCACTTATTCTTATTTTGTTTCCGCTTCCAGATGAATAAAACTGTTGTTATATCTACCAATGGAGATACCACACATGGAGCTGTTTATGTACATCCTGTGTACTGGCAAGAGTATATTAAAAATCAGGTGAGAGCAGAATGGAAACATGGGGGTAAATAACCCTAATCCTACTACATAATACAAAATCATACAGCCAGAAACTATCTCCACGCACATGCTGCTGCATTGACTCGATTACGTCACCTACCGCAGGCATGTGGGCAGGAAGTTGCTGCCCGCATATGCGCTGGGAGCTTAGCTCAGTTGGTAGGAGGACAGACTTTGGTGCGGATGGTCCCGGGATCGAATCCCGGGGGGTGCTGGGTGATTTTTCAGGTAAACAAAATTGTACTTTTTCCCTCTCCCCCGATACGCACAAAAACATAGCCGCGGAAGTTAGGGTTAATAATGTCAATTTTTCATGTTCCTATAACATTAAAGTGAAAATAAAATAATTGAAAGAGGTTTGAAAATGCTATGCAGTAACTTGGATTAATAGGGAAAGTTATGATAGGATGGTGGACTTTTCATCTCAATTAACAAACTTTCTTTTGGTTGATAGAAGGTTTATTAAAAAGGAAATATTTCTAAAGATGGTTGTGTCAGCCAATAATGAATACTAAGTTATTGACAAGAAGACTAGTGGGGACTGTCATACTGTAATAGTATAACAAAAATATCACAAAAATATGGGGGTTTGGGTTAGAAACCTAGTGTTAGTGTCACCTATGAGATACATGTGCCCCAGTGTATTTGGCTCCATTACGACAAGCAATGAATATTAGGAACCAGGGCAGTTGTGCCAGATTCATTTTTAAGCAATTACAACTTGTATGGATAGACCTTAGCATTTTAGAAATTAGTAGTTTGGAGTATAAACGTGGGTTAAAGGTATGTGTTCTGATTGCTGGCCCGATTTTCAACTTGATTATTTCTATTCAACATGAAGGGTCATCCTTCATCCTTAAAATATTTGTATTCCAAAGTTTGAGTTGCATGACTCCAATGGTTCTTATTTTGGAAGCACAAGGAGACATGAAATTTGCCTATTGAGTAGTATAAAAACTGGCCGGTTGGTTCACTTCCTTTGGCAGTGATTCACTGCATTTTAGCCTATAACATCTAAATGGAACTTATCTTGCGCCAAACATTTTACAGAAATGATAAGAAAAATATGAGGTTTCTTCTCATATTCAAGATATGTTGATGGACAAAAAAAAGCTAAAGTGAACGGAACATACACCTTTAAGTAAAATAATGGAAATGTTGCTATGTCATGAGGACTGTGATTAATATCAGTTGGATTTTTTAATTGTATATTTGATATAAAATGTATCATTAATAAATGTGAATATTATTATTACAGTTCACACCCTATCCGCATTGTGGCGGGAAAACAAGTACCAATGTTCGACGGTTCTTTTGTGATAGTACCAATTATGGGTGAGTAAAAGATATGCACATTTTTTTGTTAGGGTAAGAGTAGTTTCTTTGGTTATTTTAGAGACATTTCCTGATAAAACTTGATTATTTTTTGTTACCTACATTTTACAATTCTCCTGTTGTTTTTCCACACCCAAAAATATCATATTCTCATGCCATCCTTTTAATGGCCTTCGTAATTCTACACCAATGGCATATATGAATAATGGTATATGGATAGGCATAGGTGCATATATGAATTAAGAAGCTAATACAAAAATCACTAAACAGGAAATGTTGACATGTTACCAAATTCAATAAAAGGAATGATAGCCATCTACGGGGTGTCCCATGTTAAGTATTATAAAAATAGTTGGGAAATCATTGTAGAAATACTAAACTAAACAGACTCATGTTAAGTGAATTTGTGATGGGTTTACCTCAGATTGTTCTTGGACATTTATTTTCTATTGTAAACTTGTCAACTTTCACAGGTGGTAAATTTATATTATATATTCAGGCTTTACTAAATGTATTATAATGACATAGACAATGATATGCTAACTAAACTGCTGTGACTACATGATTTCCCTTTCAATTACAGTCCTTTCTGGAATGGCCCAGAGGAAACAGGTGTTATCCGTAACTTCACAGAATTTGTCAAATGCCGGTAAGATTTTTGAGACATGTTAAATGTTTTCATTATACAGGTGTTGAACATTCATGTTTAAGTTAATTCACTTGATATGCCATAGGAATCGATCGACAGATGGAAAAATTAAGTTTACAAAACTATGTTTTCAAGTATGTGAGGTTTTGTAATAGATATATATAGGCTACAGACTGTATCAGTTGTAAAGAAATGTACTTTGATCAAAACATCAGAGAGGAGGGTCAAATGATCGATGGATAAACCTCATTTGTAACCATCAATCACTTCATCAGGTGAAAATAGGTATGTGGAATGGCTCCCCTATCATAAAATGATCCATTTGTATACACAGTTAGGAGGATGCACAATTGACAAGCTTAATTTTAATTATTTGTGATTACTTAGGCTATATTAAAAAAATATTTTGTCTCAAAGCTCTTCAGTTTTTCAAAACATAATGCGGTATAAATATAAAATATTTGAATCCTTGTAAAAGTGACCTTTTGTATTTAAAATGATGTGATCAATGAAAATCTGACAAATCAGTGAAACTTTGGGATTTATTTTTTTTTTTGAAAAAAAAAGAAAAGAAAAAAGAAAAAAAGTTTTCTTCTTCTTACGCGCACCAATTATCTAAAACGCGCGGGAGCTTTGAGACAAAAGATTGTTTAATATAGCCTTAGCTGTTAGTTTTTAGAACTAACTACCATGTTATAATCAAAACAAATTATTGATGATTCATGCGCTCGGCTTAAGGTTGAACACAGCATTGCGATGCGCTGCATTTCAAAACAACAGGCGCACAACACTGTCACGGTCATGCAGATGTCGCATACTTTTTGAGGGAATGATTTAAAATGATTGACAATTATTAGTTTTGCCTCTAAATCCATGCCTACTACTGCACAAATTAAATTCAAGTGGAAATCTTTCAAAACAAACATCAATAATTAGCTTGAAACCACCGCCTTGATAAATGGAGGCAACATGTTCAACCTTTGTCATTCTAGGGAAACATGTTAAAGCTTATAGATGAAAAAAAGAGCAATCTCACATGGAAATCCATGATATATAATCTACTAAGGCTGTGAATGCACGGGTAGTTTCGTACCCGGGTAGCCAACCTGTTTTTTTCCCGAAAATAAACACTTAATTTTTTTTTTAAACAAATGCATTTTTTTTAGTACAAATTTGTACACACAATGGGGTCAGGCGGTTTTTTCTCTCTTTTTTTCTTTCTTAAAGGTCATTTGGGGGACAAATTTGTATCTGGTATTCAGGTACCCAATTTGGTACCCGGAATAACGGGCGGGTACCCGGGTATAAGACACAGCCTTATAACCTACGTGGTGTTCTGAGTTTTGCTGTTAGATCATGAATTCATTTTTTCCCTACCTTTATCAACTGTTAGATCATGAATTAATTTTTTCCCTACCTTTACCAACCTCCACATCAGGGGTAAGAGAACCAAAACTAAATGCAAACTTTGTCAAAACACGCAGACTCTCTTACATGTTCTTAATAATTGTGCAATATCTCTTGAAAAATCTAGGTTTACCTGGAGGCATAACAGTATTCTGTCTCACTTGGCTTATGAGCTCCAGAAATCGAATGATAATACTTGTGCAATGCTGACCTCCTGGCCGCACAATCACAGGTGCACAACCCCCCCCCCCCCCCCAATGATTGAATGAAATAATACAGAGGCTAGATTTCAACACTCTAGATTCCAATTTGTTCACCAAGTCTTGTAAATTTCACTTAGCATCATCTCTATGTAACTTAACATCTCAAAAACATTTATCCATTTTGTTTTTTAGGATTCAATACCCTGCGGCTGATCAGGTTGACCCGTCCCTATTAAGAACTGGTGTGTTTACATGGACAGAAGGACAACCAGATATACCACTCAATCACTCATCATGTGTCTTTTTAGAGTAAGTTAAATATTGTATCATGAATAGCTTGCAGCCTATGAGTAGCTTAGGAAGAGAGCATGTGTAGGTAAACTCAAATTGAGATATGGAACCAGTGACGGCACTACGGAGGAGTAGGGGGGGGGGGGCAATGCTTGACCTTTGCCCCTTCGCAAGTCTTGAGTCAGCCCAAGCCCCATCTTATTTCCCCCCCACACCATAATGTTGAGTTATAATATCAAAATTACTTAAAATTAGCTTAACCCTAAGAAGAAGAAGGTCGGTCTCAGAAGCCCGCCCGCATTGGTATGTGAAATGAGCTACGGCGCGTAGATCTATGCTCTGGGGGCTAAAAAACTTCTTCTTTTTTTGGATTTTTTTTGTTTGGATTTTTAAAAAAAAAATTAAAAAAAGTTCTCCATAAGCTTGGATAAGCAAAAAAAGAAGAAAAAAGCATACCTTATAGCCTATCTTCTTTAAAAAAAATTAGTTGTAAATTCATCAAAGTCACAATGGAGCCTGCATCTATCTACACTGTAGAACTACCAACAGGGAAATCAAAGCCGATGAAATCACCCCCCCCCCCCCCCCCCCCCTCCAGAATCACTAACTGTAATGACATTGATAAGATACAGATTGAAGAGATAAAAAGTTACATATAAAAGAAGCTATTTCTTGAGATTTTATACTCGGCGAGATATACAGAAATACAAACTGATAAAAGAAATTAATGATATTAAATGTTAAAGAGTAAAAGCAAGATATACCAACAGGGTGTGGGGAAACAGGTAATAACAAGGGAGAATTACGCGATAAAACTGATAATTAACACAAAAAACCCACAATAACACATGGAAATGCACTGGGACAAGCAATGAAAATTGCTGTGCAATAAACAAAAAAGATATATAGTAACAATAAAGACCGACGTTTCAAGTGGATATACCACCTTTCATCAGGGACAACATATAAAAAACAAAAGGGTTAAGAACTATAATTGAGATACACAAGCAGTACACAACTTATGATGAGGCTCTTGATGTATGTGGATTAAATTATTTTTTTACTAGAAGGATGCAACTTTGCTTGAATTTTTTTAATTCACTAATGAAATCCGAGAAATTCAGTGGTTGGATTCTACCTACCCGAGGTAGTGTTGGGGAGAGTGGGGTTGGTTGGAACATTTTTCAGAAAAATGACTCTATAACGCAATTAAAATTGATTCAGGATTCAATAACTATATCAGTTCAAGCATACATATGTGTGCTACAAATACAGCATATAACATTCTAAGACTTGTTTATGTTTATTAAAATAATCCACTTTGAAAAAATTATTTCAGCTGTTTCAACTAACCCCATGCATGGGGTTGGTTGGAACATGGCAGATGTTTAAGCTTATTGTGCAAAACATGGCATACAACTGCACACCTATTTAGCCTTATTTTGTAGCTTAGTATAAGAGCCTAACATACTAAAAATATAGCCACATGAATCTACAAACATCATAGAGATAATACAATACCAAATTTCTTAATGTCAAAAAATTTAAAAAAAGTTGAAAAATTGAATTTTCTTTTTTAACTCCAAGAAGACTGACACCCATGTGCTGTAGGCAATGTGGTATGTGGGGGTTGCTTTTGCACACCACCTGATGGCAGTGTTTCTAGAAATTAATTGTTGGTTTTTAGGAAAATCTCAATGTTTCAACTAACCTCGCGTTCCAACATACCCCACTCTCCCCTACATAAGAGAAATCTGCGTGGTGCTAACAAACTGTCAACCCAAAAGTGCAATACAACTCGTTACAAAAACAGCCCGATAGTATACATGACTGATCTATGGAATAGCAAGGATCTTGAGTAGTAGTAGTGCATTTTATCACCAATATGTCATTTACCCTCAAATTAAATGCTTTTTAATATCTCACGGGCAATATTTTTAATTTAGATTGCATTTCTTTGGTTTTTAATTTGGCGTGGTTACTTTGTGCATAGTATGGTGTGTTTAATGTTTATTTTTGTCTATCTGCTTATATTTTGTGTATATTGTTGATAATGATATTGTTGTATTATTGTATACTGGCCGCAATTCAGTTCATGACTGCTATGGCCTTTTTTAATAAACCTTTTATGAATGAATGAAAAGATAATGAACTAGACAAGTCCACCACTGTAATTATAGCACAATGCCAGTAATAGATGTTGATTACTAAGTGATATTAAATGTGTTGTTATACTCCTTGAACATTACTTAAAAATTATATATTTTCTTACAGTGGGAATTTACATCGATGGAAAGTATCCAAAAAATGTGCAACCCAACTCTACTCAGCGTGTGTCAATATTACAGACAACGAACATTGGACCATTAGTGTTACACCTAGTGCATATGGCTCAAAAACAGATTGCCCTAATGGATTTGTATTTGGGCTTCCTGTTAATGGATTCCAACAACAAAAGGTAGACACATATTCATTGTTTTTGTGTTATTTGACCACACAAAAAAGTTTGTCTCAGATGACCCGCGCGCATTCAATTTTTTTTTCAATTTCTTTTTTTTCCCAATTTTTTTCCAATTTTTTTTCAATTTTTTTTTCTTCAATTTTCTCAAAAAAATCTTGCAAAATCCAACTTTTTGACCAAACAAATAACGATCAGGTCTAAATTAAAAGAAGAAAAAAATTAAAAATCCGCAGACCGCATTAGATTTTCAGTCTCTCATGTCATTTGAGACAAACTTTTTTTTGTTTTTGCCTTTACTACTTTACCATTTGCACTTTGTAAGCATATATATAGGGGCTGTCTGCTGTGTATGTCATAACTGCAAGTCATCCATGATAAATATGTTTGGCAATGTAAATTATTATGACTAGGCAATCACCTTGGGTTTCTCATTTCTTGCTTTTCACATTTAGTTGTGGAAAACAATTAATCGAAGAAACCCAAACAATTAACAAACCTGTAACTTTTCAGTTATCAGCTAATTTAACTTTTCAGTTAAAAGCTCTTTTGTTGCTCAAACTAAATGTGAAAAGCAAGTAAATCGAAGCAACCCAAACAATTAACCGACCTGTAACTTTTCAGTTTATCAGCTAATTTAAGCTCTTTTGTTGCTCAAACTAAATGTGAAAAGCAAGTAAATCAAAGCAACCCAAACAATTAACCGACCTGTAACTTTTCAGTTTATCAGCTAATTTTAAGCTCTTTTGTTGCTCAAACTAAATGTGAAAAGCAAGTAAATCAAAGCAACCCAAACAATTAACCGACCTGTAACTTTTCAGTTTATCAGCTAATTTTAAGCTCTTTTGTTGCTCAAACTAAATGTGAAAAGCAAGTAAATCAAAGCAACCCAAACAATTAACCGACCTGTAACTTTTCAGTTTATCAGCTAATTTAAGCTCTTTTGTTGCTCAAACTAAATGTGAAAAGCAAGTAAATCAAAGCAACCCAAACAATTAACAAACCTGTAACTTTTCAGTTGATCAGCTAATTTAAGCTCTTTTGTTGCTCAAACTAAAATTGAAAAGCAAGTAAATCGAAGCAACCCAAACAATTAACAAACCTGTAACTTTTCAGTTTATCAGCTAATTTAAGCTCTTTTGTTGCTCAAACTAAATGTGAAAAGCAAGTAAATCGAAGCAACCCAAACAATTAACAAACCTGTAACTTTTCAGTTTATCAGCTAATTTAAGCTCTTTTGTTGCTCAAACTAAATGTGAAAAGCAAGTAAATCGAAGCAACCCAAACAATTAACAAACCTGTAACTTTTCAGTTTATCAGCTAATTTAAGCTCTTTTGTTGCTCAAACTAAATGTGAAAAGCAAGTAAATCGAAGCAACCCAAACAATTAACAAACCTGTAACTTTTCCGTTTATCAGCTAATTTAAGCTCTTTTGTTGCTCAAACTAAATGTGAAAAGCAAGTAAATCGAAGCAACCCAAACAATTAACAAACCTGTAACTTTTCAGTTGATCAGCTAATTTAAGCTCTTTTGTTGCTCAAACTAAAATTGAAAAGCAAGTAAATCGAAGCAACCCAAACAATTAACAAACCTGTAACTTTTCAGTTTATCAGCTAATTTAAGCTCTTTTGTTGCTCAAACTAAATGTGAAAAGCAAGTAAATCGAAGCAACCCAAACAATTAACAAACCTGTAACTTTTCAGTTTATCAGCTAATTTAAGCTCTTTTGTTGCTCAAACTAAATGTGAAAAGCAAGTAAATCGAATCAACCCAAATAATTAACCGACCTGTAACTTTTCAGTTTATCAGCTAATTTAAGCTCTTTTGTTGTTGCTCAAATGAACACATTTCCTTTGTTTTTATCCCCATGTGACCCATTTTACATTGAGTGTATGTTTCCACCTTTAGTAGTGGTACCTAATTTTAGGTTTTAACAAAAGTTCAGTTTCAAGTCTATAGGAAGCAAGAGGGAATCAGAAACTTTTTTTTACCTTAGGTACTCATACGGTGCATGTCACCCCTAACCCCTGGGATATGATCCATTCAGTTTAAGAATTATGCAAATCCCACTTTGGCCACTTTTGAACAGGAATTGGATTATCAACTAAGAAATTGCACTTGAGATTCCAATGATGATTTATAGTAGGTATAAAAATAAGTACACAGGACACATGATATTTGATGGTTTCATAGAATTGAAATTGGTCAATGGGTTCGGATTTTATGCTAATTTTTAGATATCGTGAAATCGGCTCACATTCTGATGCAAATGGTGAAATCTTGGAGAAGAAAAAAGAGACAATATTTCCAGGCCGCGATGATTTTTTTTTTTTTAATAGCCCGATCGGGCAAGCTGTTGAGCAAAATTACTTGCCCGAACTTTGCCCGAAAATATGTAAATATTTTGGAACAATATGAAGACATTTTAAACATGAAAATGAGGCAACAAGAATGATGATGATGGAGTAAAAAAAAGTTTGAAAACTTACCAGATTAAATTCCAATGTGCGATTGTTTCCCGCGACCCGCCCATCCAATAACGATCACTTTAGTATGCAAATGAGTACATGTACCGTCAGAGTAGCCGCGCAACACCACGTGTTACTTTACAATTACAACTTTACGCTATACACTCACTCGGACATAAATTATGCAAATGACTACTGACCCCAGGTTCAACTTCCAAATAAGGTAGTGCTGCCCTGGAATTTTCAATCATCACACGACACGACAACACTTACGATCCATAAATTACGCACTTTTTCGTAACACAAGTGATCAACATTATCTAATGTCACTTCCGGGGTTTATGTAAGTGACGTAATTTGTGCAAAGTTCAGGCAAGACGAAAATACTATTTTGACTGGAAACTGGGCCGGGGTCATCGTCATGTCATGAGGTATTGCCGAGTGCGGACTATGCCAGGTTGAATTGCAATTGTATTGTACATGTTTGTACATGTTTGTATCTGTTTACTTCAGTCTACGGACGGTTTTATTTCTGTTTTAAAACAAGTCAGCGAGAATTTGATGAACTTTATTGTGGTAAGAATGAAATCTTAAGCTTAGCTATAAAGTCAGTAGCCAACCCATTGCAGCATACTGAAAAAATGTGATTGCCCGAACGGACACTGCTACTTCAAAAAGTAGTAGCCCGAAATGAAAAGCACTTGCCCCGGGCAATCGGGCAGCGTAATTGTCGCAGCCTGAATATTTCCCTCTTACACTCATCTTTCTATCTGATTTTTGTGTCCAATTTAGATTGTAGAAGCAGCAGGTGGCCATTCTGTGTGGATCAATATATCTCCTTACATACCCCTACTACTGGATAAAGTATCCTGACAGCATCATCACCAAGAGTCATCATCGCTGCCAAGAATGAGAAGAGGGCACAGGGCAGAGCCTTAGGGTACACCATCACATATTGGATGTCTACCTCTGCAATATTAAAGATAAAATCTAGTATCACAATGTCTTTCCAAGCAAGTGCATGCTTCTACGTCAGATAAGTATTTATTTTTACAAACAAGATGCTAAGCATTGAATACTATATCAAACCTCTCACAAAATGTGATTTGTAATTATGTGTGTGGGGGGGGGGGGAGGGGGGGGTGTGATGTGAAGAAAGTGTGCCCAACATTATTGAAGACTTTGCACTCAATAATAAATCTGAAATATATGACTTAAAATTGCAACCACAAAAATCAGGGCATACCAAATCAGCAAACATGTGACAATGATTTCTTACTTGTCCTAGTTTGAATGGAGCTGCAGTTTATATCTTGCCTTTTTCCGAGTTGAAATCAAGTAACTTATTTTGTGACTTGAGTCACTGTGTCATTTTAATGAGGGATATAATTCCTGTCAAAAGTGTGAGTTTTTGGCACGTTTAAAATGAGTGACTCAAAGTCGTACAACTCTGCCTTATCAATACACTATGTTAAATAGAAGGGTGATATTAGCAGGTATTCTAGTTACAGGCAGGGATCTGTTACCCTGTGTAGCGCAGCAATATGCTGAATGCTTTGTTCAATTTTCCATTTAATTCCGAATGTGTGTAGCATTTTTATCAATATTACCACTGTACTAATTAAAGTATTATGATTGTGCCATTTAAAAACAGAAAAATGAATTTTGCTTTACAAAAGGGTTGGTGAAAATCTTTTCTTATAGGTGCAGCTTTTCTGTGCATGGGTTACAATAGTTTGTTTGTGAGCGCATATGCAAATGCTAATCCATGGAGGGAGGGGGGGGGGGGGGGGGGGGGCTACCTGCATGACATTATAATGCAATCACTAGAATACATGCTAACATGACCCAAACTTGAGGTTAACCGGGCTACATCAGATTATATTTTAACACTATGTATTTATTTATTTATTATTTATATTGGGCTTGTATGAAGCAGGCCATATAATGTTATATCTAGCCTTAGTAAATCTTTAAGATGGAATTATTTTTTAAATCTATTTATATGTGTACAGATATTGAACTTGTCATGTGATAGGAAAAGTTTAAGGACCTTACCAGAGTCTAAGAGACAAGCGTGAAACAATAAGCATGTTAAATGAAGAATTTGAAATGGCTATGTTATGGCCCTCTGTAGACTATGATATGCACCTAAACTTTTCCTACTATTTAATTGCATTGTATTTATCTTTAAACTCCACATGTATCTTGTACGGCATACATTGAGGGTTGAGCGTCAGAAGGTGGTAACTCAAGAAATGCTATTTTGAGATAATCGACTTTCAAATATTTGAGACTCATTACAATACACTGTAGCACCCAACTTATAACTCTAATTCTAGTCAAATTAAGAGTGGTTTATGATTTATCTCTTTATGGTTCTGAAAATCTAGGTTATATGGATTATTTTTGTTACAAAAAAATATCAATTTGCCCAAAAATTGAGTTACGGCCTTCTGGCGCTCAACACTCGACATGTATATTATTATTATGTAAAACACCTGTTCTACAGGTTTGACCAACACAATTTTTTTAACACATTTCTTTTTCAATTTTTTTCTTTTTTTTAAAAATATTTTGACCGACCCTACCAAGGGATCCGTTTTCCCAAAGAACAGGGATTTTCTGTCACCTTAGGCTTTTAATGTTTTTCATTTTGCTTGAACAATAAACTTGTACACTCAGTTTGAAAGCTCCTCTATATGCCAAAGAATCTACAACAAGTATGCTGACAAATCCAACAAGGGCAATGGGATAATGTTATCAATAGTAAATATGTGACCCATATTTAAAGGTAGGTGTTCCGATTGGAAAAGTGTTCTTCTTATTATCATATCACATCAAATTATCTAGTAATCATTTAAAAGTATAGTAATGGATATGCTCTTTTGTTTGGAAATGATTAATCAGATTAGACTCTTGCATCCAACATATTTACTTCGATGCGATATGTCTAACAATGTGGGAATCTCACAAAGATAGTACAGTATTTTATACAATACATGCAAAAAGGTCATTGACCTCTGTATATGGGGACAAAAAAATTCTAATATCGCAAAGGTTATCATATTTGTCAGAAGAAATTGGAATGGGTCTTGTCCTCAATGGCTTGAGTAAAAAGTAAATTTTGTTGCCACATTTTTCCACGCAATTGATTTCCTTCGTCTGTACTGATATGGAGCTCACTGATGACTCCATTGGTTATCCCCATGATCAGAAGACACTGAAGTGTTTTCTTGTAGCAACCCATTCTGGGGAAATTCCAACAGCTTCGCAGCACGGTCCAACAACTTGCTTCCGACACTACAAGGCATAAGTCTATCCAGTTTCCGCTCTTTTCTGATTTGGCTACTCTGCGCTTCACTTTAGATATCAAATTGGCCAGGCCATTTTTTTGTTCCTGCAGGTTCGCTGATTTCAAACCGGTACAACATCTTTGCGATAGGCAAGTCTGTCTGAGGACTCAATAGCTGTACGAATGGCTTCGATATGTGCAAATGTGGATGTTGGGTCATCATACCAATTATCTGAAATGAGAAATAAAGATGGAGGAGGGGATAAGCACATGCTCTAACTCAAGCGTGTGCAACCTGCAGCCCGCGGGCCACATGCGGCCCGCCGACCTCTAATCTGCGGCCCGCGAAGCAATCCTAAAATTCCCATTTGATGCGGCCTGTTTTAACCTGAACTCCCTAGTTTTACACAAATGGCGGATTGATTTAGTGGTGTGCTCTCTTATAATTAGTAGGGTGATGCGCTGCATTAAGTAAATATAACTCAAGGCGTGATTGTGTGGTTAAGATGGCGCTTGCAGCAGCAACAGCGAGTAAAAAGAGGAAATTACACGAAGAGAAGCGGGTATTCCATGAGCAATGGACTTCCCCTCTCCCTATTACTCCTCCTCCGGATGTGTTTTGGAATGTTGACAATCACTGCGGCCCGTGAATAGATCTCAAAATCACAATGCGGCCCGTGTGGTAGAAAAGGTTGCACATGCTTGCTCTAACTAAAGCCATAAAATAAATTGTATTTGAACTGACCATTAAAAAACCTACTCAACTTAACATTTCCTGCATTTTTTACAGTACAATGCATCCAGTCACTCACACAAATTGATGCTCTTATTAGTCAAACTCATTATTATGTTGGACTGTCCCTAAAAATCAACACCACAAAAAACCAACAAAAACAAAAACTGACAACTGACGAGAGAGCAATAAAATTGAAAAAGAGCAAAAAAAGAAAACATGATAAGCCTATGATAAGCCATTATTTTGTCTAATAAAGTTAAAACTATATTATATTGTTGTGGACAATATTTTGATAATATATTATAAACTTGCAACAGTGCAACAGAAACAGTTTTTTTTCTTTTGGAGGGAGCAGCCACAACAAAAGCACTTCCACATATTCATAAACGCCATGCACACATGCACATGTACATGTACAGCGTACTCTTCAATGCACATGTTGTTGGTTGCTGTGCTCTTTACTTAGCATACGGTACTCCCTTTATCTGCATGTTTTAAATATGTGTTGGGTTTCCTCATTATTTCCTTACATAAGTATGCCTCTGATACAATTGTAATTGTTAAAAATATGTTTAAGTACATAAAACAATCAAAATATCAAAGTCCGATCATGCACAAGACGAGTTATTTCATCGGCCGACCAGCCAGTCAGATGAAGAATTTGATCATGCACTGTCGCCATGACTTAGTGTCTTCAATAAGCTGAGTAAAAGTTTATACTGCAAGTCTAAAGTTCTCGCACAAAATATGAGTAGATCACATAAAAATATGGGTTTTATATGTCTAAAATATCCAGTTTTCATCCAGTCAAAACGGTCAAAAATCAAGCAATTCTGGGCAAGTTCACAAAATTCATTTGATCAATCGGAACTCCAAAAGTATTTGTGGTACACAAAAGATGGACATAAGGTCATGTAGAGGAGGTCACAGGCTACCATATATGGTAAGGGTATCTTTATATATGGAGTGTAACATAACAGGATAGTAAATTTTGAACAGGAGGTTTTACTAAACTGACTGTGGACTCAGTGAGTGCTGGTTAATTAGGCCCATGAAAGTGAAAATTTGTGCCGTGCTTGAAAACATGGCTGGACTAAAACAAAAAAATTCTGGAGCAGCTACAATAATATTATTAAGAGGTAATAACAAGTGAATATCTATGCCTGATCTAAATATTGATGAAAAGTTTGTGTTTATAGCTGCTTTTGTTTTCTCACAATAATTATTGAAACATTGACTTGAATCAAGTGACAATCTGTGTTTGTGCATGGTTGCAAGGTTGGCTACTACTTGTTTCACTGTTAGTTTGCCACCTCCTGCTGAACATCTAATTTTTTCATCTCAATTCTTTCCATGACCTCGAGCTCTTTTTGTTTCATTTCCCGGGCATCTTTTTCTTTATTGTGTGTTTTTCGAGCATCAGCTTTTGCATTTCTCTTTCTTTTTCCCGCTCTTCCATTTCGTGCTCATCTTTTTGTGCGAAGGCAGAACGCGACCAGTACCGGACATGAAATTTGTTTAGCCTAGGCCAAAGTTTAGTATCAACCCTTTATTCATAGCCTACCCAATATACCTGATTTTAGTTACATCAATACAATAGAATACAATATTTGAAAAAGCACCTGTGAAAATGTTCACACTACAATGTATCAAACCATTTGATTAAAGCCTGCCCTCTCCTCACATCATGACGTCACGACATACTATAGCCTAACTCTGTACCGGGTACACAGACGCACTCCATCGAACTTGTACAAAAGTTGTAGCCTCAAACTGCTGAATTCAGCGATTTCATCATCAGTCTCATTTTAACGGCGATCACGGGTGTTTACAATACAATATGGTTATATCAAAAAGATCACCTCTGCCAACCATGTGACGGTGCTAGCTTTGAATTGTATTATTGTTATAGTTCCTATGTGGTAGCGTAAAATAGGTTTGCTTAGTTTTGCTTGAATTTACCTTTGGCTTTGCGTTGCGTAGTGAATTATGCCTGTTTCTCAAAGAATTTCACACGTAGAGGTTTAACTGTTGGCCAACTAGGGAATATATATTTGTTCCCTGGTTGTTTTATTTATCAACTCTTTATATAAACAGAAGATTGTGTTGATTGAATCTGTGCAGATTTCCACAATGCCGTTCCAAAACAGGCACGCACTAAAAGAGAGTGAATTCTCCTCCTCAATCGCCCAGGTGAGCCCGCATGTAGTTTCAGCCTTCTGATTGGCTAAGAGTTGTGATGTACTCTTGAAATTACTTGTGGCGCCATTGTCAACCATTAAGAGTGAGCAATTATATATTATTATACTGACTTCCTCACAATATTGTGGGTCATAAAATGTTGCATCCACTGGAAACAACATAATTATATCTTTCTTTATACAAAAAATTAGGAAAATCTATTTTTGGGTGACGGGCAATAGAGCCAACTTAACGTAATGGATGTATTCTAAAATAAGGTTAGTGAAAATACTGATGCACGTTTTTCGTCTTACCCGCCAACTGGCGTTGATTCTTGAATAATGTACATCTTCTTTCTCTGTCACCGACACTCCTGTAAGCATCAGAAATTTGTGCAGCTTGACTTTGTTGGCTAGTTCTTCCACAGGTGTTTGGGACGTAACCTGTTCTTAGTCTATAATTATGTTACAATTCGGTTTACACAGTGAAGTTATAGTTTTATTTACAACATTTCTCTTTTCTAAATTTAGAAAATATTTTGTATTCTTTTCTCCTTGTATCCACTGTTCTTTTGATCTGACTTTTGCACTCTCTGTTTTTTGTTGCCAAACAATCTCTAATTCCAATTTTGCTTTTACGTTCTGTCCCTATTCACCCCGTTTTACGGTACACAAACTGGTCGGGTGACGTTTAAGAAACTGTTCCCATTTTTGTCCCTATTTATCCCCATGTCCCTATTCACCCCGTTTTACGATACTTGTTATTAGTTCTTCAGGTTTTGGTGACATTGCATTTTTCCTCTTGCTCTTCTTTTTCTTGTCTTCTTTATCTTTGTTCTTGGTTTCATTTGATTGTTTTTGCTCGTATTTTTCACCCGTCAGAGTAGTTTGCTTCCTTGGTTTGGAACCATGCCCTGCGAGAGACTTGTCTACAGGATCAGCTGCTGGTGAAGGATTTGGTGTTTTTTCTATTTTAACTTGAACAGGCTGCATTTCTTTTTTTTGCGAGTTTGGCTCTGACGACAGAGTGATAGCACGATCAATAAGATCTTCCACCCATTTCAGTGGATTTGGTGTTGCTTCAAGATCTGATTGCTGCCTTCTCTGTTGGTTTGAGTTTTTAGGAGTTTCATTAGCGACATTACTGGCATTGACTAGTCTTCTGGTAAGCGGAACTTCTACTTTTGTACTGAGGCAATTTCTGGCGATGTGGCCAAATTCCTGGCAGTTATAGCATCTCATCTGTGCTCTCTGTGGACAGTTAATCTTAGCATGTCCTTCATCTCCGCATATAAAGCATCTTTGTTTGGTCTTTCTGGACAATCCTTGAGGACATGTGCTATATCGTAGGATTCGTGGCATATCGCGCAATTGATATGCTGCCCTGTGTAGTATAGGATTACAGGTGTGTCTATGAGCAGTCTTGGATCTCTAGGATCTGGGATAGATATCATGGAGAATCGATCCTTCTGCTCAAATATTTTAGAAATGTGTCCAAGTCTGTCCATGAGAGTAAAAATGCAGCCATTTGGTGTTCTGGAGCCACTGGGGATCCACTTCTCTGCACCAGATCACTTCTGAGAGACTTGCTTCTTTCGCGAACTGTCCTCCTGGATGATGCCGATGTAGAAATCTTCCGTGGATTTGTGATTTTCTTTACCGTCAGCTTCTATAAAATATAATAATAAACAAAAATAATAATTGTTTTTGTCTTGAACTTCTCGTTAGTTTCTTCTTTATTGTTAATTTAAGTTTTCATTGTATGACCCTGTATGTATGCAACACTGTATGACCCTTCTTCAGGGATGCTGCCTGTTGACTAGCAGATGTTGCCTTGTTGTGATTGATTCCACACTCATAGGTATTATCATTATCCATTGGGTAGAAATGATAACGGTAATCTAACATTTTTGAGGGTTCTGTCAATACATAAAAATGCTTTGAATCCATGGCTTTAAAGTGTTTACTGGTGTTTTTATGAAAGGCAAGGTTAGGTACGTACAGGTTAAAAACGATATCAATATCTGTTGAGGTAGCAGGCATCTTAAGGTGAGGAAGAAGGAAGGTGAGGAAGAAGGAAAATAGAGGAGAAGGAAAGTAGGGAGAAGGAAAGTAGGGGTCCGGTAGGGGGTCCTACTACCAAGTCTGGTGATTGTAGCATGTAAACTGTAGGAGAAGAAGCATTTTGTAGATGGGTTTGCAAGAAAGAAGAAAAAAAGAAACAGTACAGATACAGTACCTCAATTTTTGAAAAAATCAAAGAAAGAAGAAAGAAACCGCTGGAATACAGTACCTCGATTTTTGGAAAAATCAAGGTAAGAAACAGTACAGATACAATACCTAAACACCGGACTCTGAAGGACATCCTTCTTTGATAACTCTGCCGTCACGTACGCCTCTTTTGGAATCAAAATAATGGCTGAATCGACTCGTCTGCCTTTTGGGTTTCATCTGCTTTATCTGAACACCAACTCGATAAATTAAAAAAATCATACATAAAAGGCCTACATACCAATGAGATTTTAGTTCCTTTTTGAATTTGGGAAGTGATTGAGCACTACACACACAGTACACGGCAGATAATTCCAAACTTTGGGAGCTGTGTGAGAAAATGCTTTGTCAGCAGCGGATTTGTATGACCGTCTACGGATGATTGGAACTGTAATTCTTGTGGAATCGGAAGCTGATCGTAGGCCTTGTCCACTAGGATGGTAAATTCTAGGCTAGATGATCAATCCCAGTAAGACATTTAAAAACATAACGCATGGCATTTAGGTAAATCTGTCCTTCACAGGTAACCAAATGGAGCTGATGAAGGAGCGGTGAGGCATGGTCTATCACAATTTGATCTATCACAATATTTGTCATGCCATTGGTAGTTATCATTTTGTGGTCCGTTATCTGTAAGCGTAAGTTAAACATAGGATTCTGTTACAATATGGTCCCTTATAACTATGGACTCATTTATTGATGCGAAGAAACTCTGTATAAAACCGCATCACTACTGCCCTCCTACTGAAGCTATCTCGGCGAGAGAACCATGAAATAAAATGAATACAAAAAGGATCGAAACATTACCAAAGATAATGTGTCTGAGTATTTATTCATGGTGGCAGCGGTGGCGAATTATTATTAATTTGGGCAAAAGGTATTTGTTGGTACAGTGGATAACACAGGATACAACAGAGAGTATATGATTATGAATAAGAAATATAAAGCACTCCTGTGTGTTTTGGTTGATAAGTATTGATATTGTTATAGTTTTGTGTGTGATCAATTCAATGCAGTAACTACACAAAGAAATCAGAAATGAGCAATATTAATAGCAATGAAATACCCACTGTGTGCAAAAAGAGAAAGAAGAAAAAAAATACACAGCAATTATGATGTAAGTTTAAGTTTCAACTTGATTTGAATCAAATTTCAAAAATTATACCCAGATTGAAAAATTATTTCACAACAATATATTCGGGAAAATATTTGGAGATTTTGACAATAACTAATAAAGGTCCTGATTTTGCTTCTCCTAAACTCTCTCTAAAAGATTGATCTAGGATATCAATGGCACCTAAACTACATACACAAATCCAAATGTTATGAGTTTTTAGATTTTTTGATTCAGCAAATCACTGCTAGTCCATTCATGTATGTGACAAATACTTGACTTAGTGGGTATACAAAATGATTTTGCCATGATTTGTATTGTATTAATTGATGGAGGGGCAGGTGATGCTTGCCGATTCCTCATATTCACTGATAAATGTGCAGGTGCAGGTTTTGATTTGATTTTATTTGATTTTATTAGGTACTCAAAACATCATATAGAGAAACATTTAAGCATACAAACATGTAAAAGATTGCACAAACCTATTTTAAAAACATATAGACATAATAAAATATGAGCTTGATGTGGAATACCTAGGTTTTTGTCAGTGAGGCTCTGTTCCATACGCATTTTTTCACCATTCGAAACACGTTGATATATGGCAAAACTTGATGCTGATTTGTGGCCTGTCACTTCCTTGATTTGCTTTGATGCATATGAATTGCGGGTGGGGGTGGTTGCTCCCTTCACTCGGATGGAATGGTTTGTGTAAATCTTTGAAAGGCCGTACTTCAAACTCATAAACTTCATAAATCCATGCAGCTTATCGCAACCTTGCACGGTTGTAATACCATATCTGGGATGATGTGGCAGGCTTTGGTCTAGTCCATAGTTTGTCGCACTCTTGATGAAGATGGCTCACATATTTTAGGAAGGATGCGACCGAGCACTTAGGATCCCCTTTTCTCTCCGTCATGAATGCTGTGTATGACTCAACACAACTTTATGTGATTTTTGTTGAGCTCGTCGACCACTTGACATACATATCGGTCTCCTTCTGGGGTGTGTTGAACAGCAAACGTCAACTTTGTCATGGAGTGCATGTTTTCAGAACCTCTACGAAAAAAACATAATGTGATATTGAACTGAACTTTTTCTTGTAGTTGTTTTGGATCGGCTGCATCAACACTCTTCATATTTTGGTATAGCTTGTTGAGATCTCTGGATGATGCTTAATTGCCCCTTTTCTGTCTACCTTCAAAGCTCATCCCTGGTGTGTTTCTAAAAAAAAAAGGTTCGCCCTAAGAGAAAACAGATCATTCGTCTTCTAAACGTCTGTGACTTTGATACCTCTGTATTAATAATACTTCTAATAGATCAATTTACATAAATCAAATCAATCAAATCAATCAAATCAATCAAATCAATCAAATCTCAATCAAATCTCAATCAAATCTCAATCAAATCTCAATCAAATCTCAATCAAATCTCAATCAAATCTCAATCAAATCTCAATCAAATCTCAATCAAATCTCAATCAAATCTCAATCAAATCTCAATCAAATCTCAATCAAATCAATCAAATCAATCAAATCAATCAAATCAATCAAATCAATCAAATCAATCAAATCAATCAAATCAATCAAATCAATCAAATCAATCAAATCAATCAAACAGATGTAGCTCTTGGTGGCCACACTCTGGGGAATATTACCACCCAGGATGGTTGTTCACTGAGCTCTTCTTTCATTCTTATCACCCAATGTGTCTATCTTGTAATTGCCGATGTAAACAAGGGTCACCTCATCTATACATCTCTCAATAAGACACCGAGCTCGAGACACTTTCCACCCAAAATCAACATCTGCCTTTGTTAAATGTAATTTGTCTTTCTTAAAAAGAGGATTAATTAATTACATCCAGGTGGTAAAATGGTATCTATCAAATATCCCCTGTCTACCATAACAGAATCTGATGAATTTAGATTATCAACTAAGCATGAGAATATGCTGTAATTACAGTATCAGTAGCTCTTCCTCCATACATATCTGATACAAAAGTTACTGTTCCAGATGGTGAAATTCCCACCAGAAATTGGCAGTATTTGCTTATACTGGGAAAACATTTGCTTATGTGCATCAAGTCTACCTGGAATATCTGAAAAGAGCTCGGTACAATCTAGAATTATCTTACTCGCTGATACGTGCCATACTGCAAAGCCAAATCTTTCACAGGAAAGTCATGGCGAACTTTAACCAGCGTCAAAAACATTTCATCTTCTAGGGACAAGACTCGCCTTGCTCTAGGCTATGAATTGACTCGATTGTGTTCATAATTATGATAAGGCCTAAAAAAAAAAAGAGTTTGATTGGCCTAACCCGACCGACCCTAAATACATCGCCGACCCTGAATATTTGTTATTATTTTGAGGGAGGAAAAAAAAAAAAAATTAAATTAAAAAAATAATAATAATAATAATAATAATAAAATAAAAATTGAACAAAGTATTATAGTTTCTGGCTGTTTGCTCTCATTTCGGCTATTTTAAATCCCCAAAGTAGGTGATTTAAAAAAATAAGAAATAAACAAAATTCCTGACCGACCTACCCTATTTGTTTTTGTCATGTTAGGCCAATCAAACCATTTTTAGGCCTAATGCATATATGTGAGGCTTTTAGCTCCACAAAATCAAAAAGGGCTTTAAAAGTTACATAGTTTGGAAACCCTGTGTACAATTTGATGAGTTTATCATTGTGCTGATAGTTATCAAAGTTAAAAACACAACCTTTTTCCTGGAGATGGTGTAGTAGCTTCGCTTTTTTGATCACTTCAATCAGATCGGGATCCACAGAGAAAGTTAGACTCTTGGTGTGTGAAACATGAACACTCCCACCCTTTCGGTTCATTCTGATTCCATGGCATTAAACAAGCGCATGCCATGTCATCCGCACCTATTCCTTCCGCGATTGTGCGCGTGTTTGCCCCATTGCCACAGCGGTCACTCTGTTGGTGATGTTGAACTTTTATGTTATAGTTTTTAGCTGATTTTGTATTGCACGTGTAGTGTGCCGTTGAGAGACATCTTCTGATGTTTTCTCAAGAAAGAACACTCCCACCCTTTCGGTTCATTCTGATTCCATGGCTGGTAGCAGTGTCAGCAACTGTCTTTCCATTGTATTGTTCTGAATTTGTGACTACAGTTATTGCTGGGATGTCGCACATTCAAGTCAGCAATGGCCGACACACAAAGGCTTCACAAGTGTGGTCTTCAAATTGCACATCTTTCTCCATGTTTTTTCTTCTTCAAGAGCAGTAATAATTCAATCCAAGCCATGAAGTTTGCATAAAAATGGTCATGAATAAATGGCACATTGTTGAAAACTGGGAGCTTTTCCGTTGCACATACATATTGGTTGACTGCTGTACTTAGTCTGAAGTAAAAATCAGTAATATTAAAAGTAAAGGCTTCTAAAGCTTTTATGATAAAATTGCTAGCTCAAAATCCATGTTCATTAAAGGTAGATGACCCGATCACATTTTCGTAACACACAATTATTTCAAACATACGGAGATTTTCATATCATATGAAAGCTCGTATTTTTCTCATCATAATACTGAAATTTGACGGCCTAAATCGGTATAATTACGGAGAAATCGATGAAATAACATCGAATTACCGCGAATGGTGGTAACCACCGATATAGTTTGTGTACTACTCAATGGGTACAGTTCACAGCATCTTGTGCGTCTAAAATAAGAACCATTAGAGCTATGCAACTCAAACTTTGGAACACGACTTTTTTAAGGATGACCTTTCATGTAGAATAGAAAACTTCCAGTTGAAAATCGCAACATCTACCTTTAATTAACTTTTATGTAAGCCTGTATTCCTAGCTAAGGCAGATTGGCCAGTAGCGGGGCCAGTAGTCTTACTTCACATTAATTGTACTATAACTTTAAATGATAATTACCTGAACGGAATAGTGGAAGCAGCTTATGCATATTGGTCCCATGTAACTTTATTCATCATGAGCTGCGGAATATCACTTAGTTCAAGACCCATGTCCTTTGCAATGCTGTCAGGATAGGTAGTGTTTTTCCTGTCACGGTTAGAATAGCCATGTATTTAGGAGTCCAAAACATCAAGTGGGAGATAGGCTGGTCCTTGGTGTGTACGCAATGACCTGCAAACTGTAGACATCTCTTTCTCAAAGTGACCGACAGAGGAGGGATGTCACCATAAACCACTCTGTTTGTTTGGTGGTCTCGCCAGCTGATGTTAAGTGCTCTTAGCTGTGTGTAGCATCCTCAATTCTATCCTCAAACCTTTGAGTTACCGTCCAGGTTTCTGAACCATACAGTAGGATACTTTCAATGCATGCCCTGAAGAACTTGATTTTGATGTTTCTATTAAGTTTTGACTTCCAAAGGGGATTCGAGACCGATCTCGAGTACTCCATCACTGATACAGATTTATACACCCGACAGCACTTTGGACTGGTATAAGTCATGCCCCAAAAATTCTTAAAGGCAACACCAAAATAATTACCTGGTAAATGATTAGCTGTTTCGGGAATTCTCCAACAAAAAGCATTTGTGGATTCAAGCGGAAATCAACCTGACAATTTATGTGCTCATTCTTTCCTCTATTGCAGGAAAACACTGCATGTGGAATTGTAGTGGTAAGTACTTAGGCTAGAATGTTACACAGCACCATCTGTCAGGTAGTACCATAAAAATGCAAAGTAGTAATAAAAAAACGCCACCAAGTTTCCTTGACGAACCAGGAGAGGTTCATCTGTGTTTCCTCTGCTTCAACATTGTGGACTTCATCTGCTTCCTACACATTGACAACTTGATCAGCAAGACCATCCATACATTCGTCAAAGTCGTCAGACAAGTCTTTATAAGATTGCCACCCTCCCTTTTCCACATAAACAGTTTTGAAATATTCTGCACGTTTTTTTTATTTCTCAGTTTATACAATTTTACAAAACAAGCCATTACCTTTTTTTCTGAAAAATATTCAAAAGATGAGCAACTGTCATCGTCACTTATCTCCATTGCTTCTGGTTGACTCGCTTTCAATTCTGGTTGACTCGCTTTCAATTCTGGTTGATTCGCTTTCAATTCTGGTTGACTCACTTTCAATTCTGGTTGACTCGCTTTCAATTCTGGTTGACTCGCTTTCAATTCTGGTTCATTCGCTTTCAATTCTGGTTGACTCACTGCTTGTCCCTTCATGTATGTGACAAATACTTGACTTAGTAGGTATACAACATTATTTTGCCATGATGTACACAATGCAGGGCGTTTTTTCAATGCTTTTTAAAATATTGTATCCAGTTTTAAATCGGAATTTCTATAAGGCCCAGGGAAACTTTAATACATTACCGTTTTTTTACCTCTAATCTGTTGCTGCATCTCCTTTCTGCCACCTGCAATTTCCTTTACAGCTTCTCCACCTTCTTCCACTGCTCCTCATATTTCTGTTTCCAGTAAACTGAAAACAATGAGGAATTACATCAATTGTAAATGCCATTTAGTTGCAATTAGAGCTTTGGTGTTTTAAGAAACTGAGGGACTTTATGCGGACTAATCGATTCGTTATTTATTATTAATTATTCATCTGTTTCTTCTTTCTTCTTCTTGTCCTTCTACTCCTCCAGGTCTCCCATGTGGTACAGTAGCGCCAGGGGCTGGTTGCCGAAAAGGCGGTTAAGCTGTACGCCGGTGATCTGTGGGTTGCAATGGTGGTTGTTCCTGCGGTCTGGGTTATGGTGGGTGCTGTGAGTGTGACTGTGGATGACTTTGGGGTCTTTGCCACTGTGGCCAGAGCTGCGGTGCTGTCATTCATTTTTGCATTTATGATCCCATCAATGTTCTTTGTAGTGAATATAGTCGAGGGGTTGTTGTGGTCTGATCTGCGACTCTCGGTACTACGACCCTGGTGTCTGGTACTATTATATCTTCATTGCTGGAGCTGGATGAAGATGACCATGGAGAGACTGATCCCAGGGATATAGCCTTGGCTGATGATGAATGTATGATGACTGTTATTTCAGGGGTTACTGGCAGGGTTGTCTTTGTTGCTGGCAAACTACGTATAAGTTTTGGTGTTGTGGGTTTGACTTTTGGTGTATTCTTTGGTTCTTTAGATGTTACAGGCTTCCTCATGGGGGTGTTCTGGGAACTTAGCGGTCGTTGTCTTCTTGGAGTGGATACTGCTCTGGTGTTCAAGGAACTTGTCGGTCGTGCGGAAGCTTTTCCCTGACTGACGGGGCCTTGGGTTTCTTCTCAGATACTTGATGAGGCAGGAATTATAAGTCGCCCTGGTTGAAGGTCTCCTTGCCTTTGCAGCCTGGCTAATCCATATTACAACAAAGCTGAATGTCAAACAGACATTATGGATTAGATGGTTCACCGTCACCACTACTTGTACTGTACACCACACAGAAATAAAGAATATTTTCTTGTTTTTCTATTTTCTCCATCCACACATCTTAAAAAGTCTACTCAGTCACTCAAAAAATATGGTGTACTCTACCTGAAAGTAAGTCTCGCACTTCAGAGAGGTAGAATTTGAGAAACTGTAATCTTGATACACGCTGGTTTGACTCCTTGCAGCTTTGACAACGATAATTATTCCCATGATCAAAACCAAGAATAAATGTCTCAGTAGTACTTACATGTTGGATGTAGCGTTGAAATACTGTAAAACTTACTATTTATAAATTACAGTCCAAATGTCCGTATCCGAATGTTCAAAACATCCAGAAAAACATGCAAAATCAAATAGTCAAAAATGAAGCGATGAGGCAGATTATGTAGTAAAATGTGTTTAATCAGGTTAAGGGGGATGTGCACCTTCGGTATAGTCCCGTAAAACTGCCGAAACTTCTTCATTATTCATTTAATCTAGATAAAAGTATACATTTTTTGCAGGAAATAAAGGGTTCAATTAATCCAACCTTGATCATGAAATTAACCATTTGGAGAAAATTATAAAAAACACATTTTTTGACCCATTTTAGGTTCTGCAAAGATAACTCAAAATATATTTTGTCAAATTTTGTCATACTAGTTTTATTATATTCCTCATACAATTCCCTAGGAATCTTTTTTTCTTTTTTGAAAATCTTTATTATTTTTTGAATTATAGACCAAAAAGTGCCAAAAAACATGATTTTTTTACCCATTTTTTGGCACTTTTTGGTCAACAAAAAAAAGATTCCTAAGGAATTGTATGAGGAATATAATAAAACTAGTATGACAAAATTTGACAAAATATATTTTGGCTTTATCATGGAAGGTGTACCTATCCAAGGCTTTCTGGTGCTTCCCACATACATTGTATTACATTGTATTACATGTAGATGATTGTTCAAATTACAGACTTTCATAAACATCTCGATGCTCCCTTCATCTGGACATGTAAAGAGTCGCTGGCCAGTCATTTTAGATGAGGTGGTGTGGCTTGACATTTCTCTTTCACTTTTCTCCGGTTGTTTTGGAGCCTGGGCTGAACGACCTTGATTGCACTTCCTTTGTGTGTACTATTGCTCTTAATTGTCAGATTGGAAACCTTGACCTGCTCTAGCTTTTGTGCAGGAATTAATGTTGGTTCTCCAATTCTATGCCTTCCATGCACAAATACCATCCTCTTTAAATTCAAAATTGGTGTACTGCGTGATTTTTTTCAATTGGCTTTGCGACCATAAGTTTCTCCCTAGTTTCACATAGAAAAGCATTGACACCAGTTATACCACCATTACTTTCAACAGCCTTCTTGAAAGACGCAGTGCTATCCACATCATTCACATCATTCCCCATGTTGATGTATTGGTGATATGAGCTTTAATTGTCGCAGCCATCCTGTCACAAGGCCCTTTACTGCCCTGTGGCTCTGAAAAGTCATATAATTTCATTTGATTCAAAAAATGATCTCATTTAAGACTGTTCATAATATATTTGTTCAAAAGTTTTCTCACCAAATATGAATTACATTCTCGATAGTTTATACGTGCTTGTTTTTAACATAGTAAAAAACAAACAATTTTTTATTGGATTTTATACAAAATTGTGCTATTTTCTGGCAACACTGCTGATATACTGGCAACGTTACTGATGTTGTAAATAACACCCCAAGTTTTTCTCTTTAGATAATGAGTGTGGCTAAAATCTCTTGTACTTCAGTAAAATGTAGAATATAATTATGTGTAAGAAAATTGCTTCATTTTATACAAATTCTGAATATTGCAATGTTGCCAAAATGCAAACTTTCTGGTCCTGCATTACCGCATGCTAACTTATCGGGTATTAATATAGGAGAGGTGAACCCCATAAACCTCTGAAATTATACTAACATAATGTCTTAATAAAATGGCTTCAGTATCAAAATGCATGTCATTATTTGTAAGAAACGAAATATTGTAATTTTTCCAAAATGCGTCATTATCTGGCAACACTTTTCAAAAGTCTTCTTCCCATTACGGTGTTGCTGGAGGATTTATTTAACTCTATCCCAATTGTACAACAGTTCCATATGATATTTTAGCTGCATACTTCTTCTTCAGGTACTCTTGGATTCGTTTGAAAGTCAACTTTGGTCCCGACTTTCTATTTCCGCCAAACGTTGCAACGCCGGTTTGCCTCCAGGCATCAGCACCAACTTGTTTTTCATGAACGAAGTCCTCAATATCTTTTCCAATGGTTGGGTAGCTTTTTACAATCCTTGATACTCTCAATGGCACGTTTCCCTTTAAAAGACAGTGCTATGCTTTCTCTTTAAGGAATTTTCTTTCTGCCTTTTTTAAAAAATATAATTCCGTTTCTTGGTGATAAGGGACTTGCACCGGTCATCAAGACTACTCAGATTTGATCTGAAAAGTCCCTGCTCCTCAGTAATCATTTCATCTTCTGAATCTGAATCAATTTTTGGCAACTCGTGTCCCCCAATCTTTTCCTCCTCTTCATCTTCCTCCTCCGATGTCCAGCAGACATCATCCTCTTCATCTCCTTCACCTGCTTCATCTCCTTCCTCTGTATAATATACATCGACAATACCAAACGTGTGCAATGTTGCTATGTCCTCTGTTTTTTTGTTAACATATCTATGGCTTTCTTAATTTTTGTATCTATAGCTGATCTATTGATTCTTTAATTAGAAGGCCCTTTTTGTGATATTCTGAAAATCCATAATCACTTTTTACCACGATATACATGTATATATCGGGGTTATTTTATCCTGCTGATCACTAGCCTCGTATCTGGGGGGCACTGGTTAGTGCATTCGTTTTTGTGTAATTTTAAAATGCTAACTACTTTTTCGTTAGCGTATGGTTATCACTCAAAATTCGCCCGAATATTGTGGACCTTATTTAATCTGAGCTCATGACACAGTTTTTCGAAATTCGATGTGGATAAAGCGTAATGAGACAATTTAGTCATGAAATACGTCACATTGTGGAAGAATGTGGTGATATTGGGTTCGCACGAGGCTGTTAAACTGTTAAACGATGTGTGATAGCCTCTGGGGTCAGGCTTGATAATTGGGGCCTTGGTAAACAATTTCCGCAGAGCCAACACTGTGGTCTAACCAATAATTAATGTTGTTTATCAACTTAACCTATACAGATATTAATTTAGTTATTCTTTCCGCAATAAATGACTTTTACTTTAATTAAACGATTGGATTGTTTAATTAGGATTTGATGGGCATAACCATAACACATTTTCTTTGTATTAATTATTATTTTAGCAACTTGGAAAACATCAATTTACAATGCAGTTAACTGTATTAAGTCAAAAGTATATTAAAACCTATGTATTGATATATAGTAACAAGTTTTAATTTCCATTTATGGCCAAATCTTGAACTTGGAGTTAAACCCTAAGGTTACAGAGTATGCAAACAGCTTGGGATTCTCATTCACCAACAGATGGTTTATGTATATGAACTTGTACTTGCTAGGGTAAAACTCCAGGTCAAAAAGGTGATGTGAAGTATGCCATAGACTCTGTATTAACCGAATTTGTGTGAGCGTTAATATGTGGTTCAAATGAAGTTTGAACAGGGGTATAATACATTGTAGGTATAATACTAGTTAAACATAATATTATCTAATCTAACTTCTAATTAATTACAAAACTTATTCTAAGTTATTCCAATTAACAGTAAAACATTAATAATAATCCCTTGTCTTCAGTTCCCACAATTATACATGATTAAATCATTTTCATCCAAAAGTGTAAATATATCCGAAAGTGTAAATATAATATCCTCAAGAAAGTCATGCCTACTAAGCTAGCAATTGGGTGGTTTCTTTGACTTAGAGTGGCTCATATGTAGCCCAATTGACACAATATCAGGAGCATGGTATGGTATAGAGCACTTGTGAAAATAACTAATTTGGGCTATATCTCTGGAACAACTGCTCATAGGAGTGTGCGCAATGCTACAACTAATACTATAGGGAACTTAATACATAGGCATCCCTCTACTTATGTTAACCTTTTACATGTGTAAACATTTAATCTTTACATAAATTCTTCTGATACTCTGTTTCAGAGAATCATCATAAAAAATGATTTCAATATACAAAACCTTAATCAATTCGAATCGGGACAGTTATAATGTCTTCTTGGGCCTATACTTCATGCATACTGTTCTTAGGCCATCACATAATTAAATCGTACAGACAGTTCTTAGGTAAAGAGAAAGATATCAAGTGGATGTAAAGTAATTGTCCATGGTTTGCATACATGACACACTACATTATTTAATACAATGCATAACATTGTCATATATGAACTTCCTTATCTTATTCACGCGCGCGACTTTCAACAGTCAATTTCATGATCTACTCAATAGATCACATTTCAAAGTTACGATTAAATGCACAAAAAGTTATCAAATAACCAACTTAAATTGACTAAAACAGAAACCAGTTCAATTATTACATTCCACTTGACTACTTCTGTTCTGTTCTAATTATAAAAACATCAACTTACCCTGGCTGGGAAACTCTTTGGTTAAATGTAATCTAAGCTTCCACAACTGAGGTATTCATTGGCTAGCTCCAAGATGTAGATTGCCAGGGTTGTCGAACACTGGGCAGTGAAGTGCTATCGTGGCATCGTTATTTAAATTCCTTTAAATCCCGGAGGAGGTACAAACACAGAATATGATATATTACTCCTGATTTATGCTTTCATAATATATCGTGGTTCGCATCATTGATGCCCTCGTTGATTTCTTGGATCCTTTGCCCGAGGCTGTGCAGGCGACATACCTGAGGAGCATTGCATCTTTTTCTGTCGATGCCAATTGACAAATGGCTCTCAGTTTTTCTTTAGTTAAACCATTGGTAGTATTAAAGGTGTTAGGATCCGGCTTGAAGATCTGCATACTCTTTTGTAGTTGTTCATAATCTACTCCGGATTCCTTTGACATCACATACAATTGATCAATTCTAATAACCACATATGGCATCCCCATAAGGTGTCGAACTGCCTTATTCGATATGTACTTTTCCCCAGGACAGCACTGTTTATAAACATCTGCCAGCTTCACTATCCCCTTTTGTAACACAATGTCACCTATGTTCACTAGACTACTGCAAGATGTACACTTTTTGCTATGGCCATCTTGACATACCCTTTGCTGTAATTAAAATGCTTCTTTAAGCGAATAGTCCAGTTGTGACACATACAAGCCATCGTTTACAGTGTACTTACTTTTTGAACATAACTCTTTCTTTCTTGCATTGATGTATGGTCCCAGTACATCGTGCGAATAATCTGCACTGGGACTTAATGAAAATCCATTTGCCTGAGAGTGATAATCTTGTGAAGGCTTGCTATGTCGTCATTGGTTTCATCCACGTCACTGCTTGACACGGTGTCATCTTCATTGGCAGGATCTTTAACGTCATTGGCAGGATCATCAACTGTATTGGCAGGATCATCAACTGTATTGGCAGGATCATCAACTGTATTGGCAGGATCATCAACTGTATTGGCAGGATCATCAACTGTATTGGCAGGATCATCAACTGTATTGGCAGGATCATCAACTGTATTGGCAGGATCATCAACTGTATTGACAGGATCATCAACTGTATTGGCAGGATCATCAACTGTATTGGCAGGATCATCAACTGTATTGGCAGGATCATCAACTGTATTGGCAGGATCATCAACTGTATTGGCAGGATCATCAACTGTATTGGCAGGATCATCAACTGTATTGGCAGGATCATCAACTGTATTGGCAGGATCATCAACTGTATTGGCGATCATCAACTGTATTGGCAGGATCATCAACTGTATTGGCAGGATCATCAACTGTATTGGCAGGATCATCAACTGTATTGGCAGGATCATCAACTGTATTGGCAGGATCATCAACTGTATTGGCAGGATCATCAACTGTATTGGCAGGATCATCAACTGTATTGGCAGGATCATCAACTGTATTGGCGATCATCAACTGTATTGGCAGGATCATCAACTGTATTGGCAGGATCATCAACTGTATTGGCAGGATCATCAACTGTATTGGCAGGATCATCAACTGTATTGGCAGGATCATCAACTGTATTGGCAGGATCATCAACTGTATTGGCAGGATCATCAACTGTATTGGCAGGATCATCAACTGTATTGGCAGGATCATCAACTGTATTGGCAGGATCATCAACTGTATTGGCAGGATCATCAACTGTATTGGCAGGATCATCAACTGTATTGGCAGGATCATCAACTGTATTGGCAGGATCATCAACTGTATTGGCGATCATCAACTGTATTGGCAGGATCGTCAACTGTATTGGCAGGATCATCAACTGTATTGGCAGGATCATCAACTGTATTGGCAGGATCATCAACTGTATTGGCAGGATCATCAACTGTATTGGCAGGATCATCAGCTGTATTGGCAGGATCATCAGCTGTATTGGCAGGATCATCAGCTGTATTGGCAGGATCATCAGCTGTATTGGCAGGATCATCAACTGTATTGGCAGGATCATCAGCTGTATTGGCAGGATCATCAGCTGTATTGGCAGGATCATCAGCTGTATTGGCAGGATCATCAACTGTATTGGCAGGATCATCAACTGTATTGGCAGGATCATCAACTGTATTGGCAGGATCATCAGCTGTATTGGCAGGATCATCAGCTGTATTGGCAGGATCATCAACTGTATTGGCAGGATCATCAGCTGTATTGGCAGGATCATCAGCTGTATTGGCAGGATCATCAGCTGTATTGGCAGGATCATCAACTGTATTGGCAGGATCATCAACTGTATTGGCAGGATCATCAACTGTATTGGCAGGATCATCAGCTGTATTGGCAAGATCATCTTGGGCCTTGTCTGGAGAACCATCAGAAAGATGTATAATCTCTACAGAACCAGCTTCATCAATAACCTGATTGCTTGGTGCGTGTACATTTACTGATGTAGTAGCTCTGCGTTCTCTACTTGTTTGCTCACGATGAGCTCTTTTGGATTTTTTTTTGCCAGTAACTGTGCAGCTGAGTTGATTTCTTTCTTAAATCTATGCGCATATTGTTTAAGTGCTTGGATGCCTCCATCGCTTGACCAAACTGCCTTATTTCTGCAGCTTTGTCTCTCTGTACTTCAATGTATTGCATTTGAAGTTTCAGTTCTTTAATATCTTCTTGTATTTCCTTCATCCTTTCTTCCCGCAGCTGGAATGTGAGGCAGGCTTTCTTGGGTTTTGGGGCTGTGTGCTCATGGTTGGTTGATCGTGACCATACAGTTGTTGGTGGAATCCAAGCAACCTATATAAGCTTATTACTGTCTGGAATGGTTCTCATGGCTCTGTTTTCATGGATGTAATATAATATAATAGTCATTCATTTATCGGCATTGCATTAGATTCTTTAGCGTCTTTATTTAAGAAAAGTGTAATTTTCTTAACTTTGTAGGATTATCGAATACTGCCCCCACAAATGGTTCCATAAACCATACTAAAGAGGACTCACTGTAGCAGCGTTGTCTGCTCGGGTAATTGAATTCGGCAACTAAATCACAAAATCATGGCTACTTTACCTGTAAATGATGATTTCAATGTGAAAATAGTTGGGTTACTTGTATTCACGAATTTGTAACATATGAAATGCCACTGATTACTCTTTCTTTTATTTTTTATGCATATTAAAGCATAAAAACATGTTTTTTCTTTTCTCTATGGAGTTTTGCACACAAATTCACACTGTCATTCCGCAACGTCATTCCGCAACACCTACTTTTTTTTTTTGATGACCTACTAGAAATCCTAGCTGATGATTAAGTTTTATGAAAATGCTTTTGTCAGTTAGCTAACACTTCAAACCTTCTAAAAAGTAACTTCAATAATGATACACTCTAAAAAGTTCACAGAGTTTTAACTTTGTGTAAACATGTAAAAAAAACACCAATCGTCTGCGTCATTCCGCAATGCAAATTTGCATATGCAAATTAGGATACTTGGAAGCGCAGTCTAATTTTTTCCCTAGGTTTATTTTTAGAGTATCAATCGCTATTATCAAATAAAGTTGTAAAATGGGGAGTAACTACAAATCTCTGGGTTTTACACCCAAAAGAAAGTGGATTTTTGTGTGTAAATGTCATTCCGCAACGCGTGGAATTGCCCCTATATTTAGCTAGAGCTAGGCCGGTAAGCGCTAGCTAAATAGGGCCCATCAATGTGCTTCGTAGCTAAATATGGGCAAGGCTACGAGCCTACTACTACGCAGCTGTTCCAGAATATTTCCCGTTAAATAGTTCAATCATGGAAATCCGCATTTTATTAATTAAGTTATGGCTTTTAAGCCTTTATTATTATTATATACTATAGGCCTAGTACTTACCTAAATAGCCTTCTTACTTACTACTTACTAGTGACAATACTATCCTTGCGGGTGAAATCAATTGCTTGGGAAAAGGTTAATTATGACTTACTGGTTGTATGCTACTTCACCAGGGGTGCTGGGGTTGAGGAATGGAGTTAGCAACCACTTCCGATGAGGATATAGCCAGAGTCTTCGAGGATCATTCCATCTCGTTCCCCTCTTGCGAATTGCTGTCCAATTATGCTGTTCTTGAGTATCCCGGAATCGTGGGTTGAGCCCGGCCATCTAGCTGATACATTTGTCAGGCGATACTTGTGGTCACACATTAGTTGAACATTAATGGAGTTGTTACTCCTGCGGTCAACATACGCAAATTCATTTTCTCTTTGATTCAACAAATGGAAGTAAGATTATAGAAAATATTGAAAAGTTGATGTAGAAGGGATAAACATTTAGCTTTTTAGGCTTTCAACTTTGATGTATTACTTAATTAAACCCCTATTAAATTTCGAATAATAAATAACAATATTTAAATAGTATATTGGAGCAATAAATTAATATAATAAGTCAAGATATCATATCTTGTGATTCTGAACATATAGGCCCTACCTGCTGATTTTTTCATAATTCATCTCTTTTTTTTTGCTGGGTCTTGAAGTTTCGGAAGCAGTTGGGAACGTTTGTGTGGCGACTGCACCATCTTCGCGTTGTCTTGCATTGAGTACTGAAGCTTGTTTTGCGAGCGCTGCGACAGCTCGAAAACACTTCAGACATACACGGTATTGACATGAAGTTTCCTGGTTAAAAAGTAATTTGATACAAGTGTAGGAGGTCAGATTGTCATCACTCAAAACTCGCCGGTTTCTGAACTTTTGACGATCGAGTTCCTTTATGAAAAAAACCACCACAGTGTTAACAGCTGTAACTGCCGTAGAATCACAATTGGATGACATGTAAGATATGGAGCTGGGTGGTCTATCTTGAGAATAAACTGCGGCTATATCTTGCTAGACGTCCCGTATGGAATAAACCGTGTACTGCAACAACACATTTTAATTATTATGAGCATGCGCACATCAGTACGGGACGTCTAGCAAGACATTGCCTAAACTGCTATATCTACATCACTGGGAGGTGCTCCATTTTGAGCTACAAAAGTGTCGGCCACTTCTCCATGCAATGTGTTATTTATTAGGAGACTAGTATCATCTAATAAATAACACATTACATCTAACTAATTTCTCCCATCATGATGATGTACAAATTTCATAGTTGCGCAACACTTTGAAACAATGATATCCTGCAATGTATTCAACAATATATTTTTTCAGGTAAAGACACCTGTGAAAGAGGTCAGCATCCTGCTCTGAATAGTGAAGTGTTGGTGGCATCATTAGTAGATGTAGAAGGGTTTTTATAATTACCATTAGTTTTGTCTTTGATTTGTAACTTAATTAAAACCATATGAAATTACTAATAATAAATTACAATATTTAGGGCATAATTCTGTTATACCCTACACACCCTCCTTTAGGGCATAATTCTGTTATACCCTACACACCAACATCGGTAGTATGCGTCGTTCTTAAAAATCATGCACTATGAATACCTCTGTGAAGAGTATAACAGAATTACTCCATATTTAGAATAGTGTATTGGAGCAATACATTTATATAATAAGTCAAGATATGCCACAGTATCTGTGATTCTGACCTTATACTTGCTGGTTTCTTCATAATTTCTCTCTTAAAAAGCTGATCCCCTTTCACTTTCAGCCTTTGTTTGTTGCATCAGAATATCCACATTCTTTTGCCTTTGTATTTTGCTACAGTAGCTTTGATCCACCTTTATCAACATCAAGCGATACTTGAATCAAACATTGATTTTCAGAGCCCCGACAAGTATTCTTTACCCTGTACTTGATGCCATGCTCTATGTGCAATAAACATGATAAAACAGCTGACTTGGCTTGGCATGAACTTCATGTTTTCAAGAAAATAATGTTTCATTTGACAATGAAATCATTATATACTTATTTGGGAACACAAATTGCTCAACACATATTGCAGTTTGAGTTTTCTTAATGTAATCTAAACGAGATGCTTATACTGTTTTAACATATCTACCACAAACTGTTGGAATAGTTTTCCAGATGAATGAAGAGGGCTGAAACCTGCTCTTATTGATAAACGATGCCTGTAATATTGCAGTAATATGTGACTTTTAGAGTGTGGTATCCTTCTTATCCATCCAAGATCACCACATGGGAAAAGTAGTCACCATAGGATCACGCATGATAAACAACACCTTGAGACCAACAATCACTTCTAAAATCTCAATGGCGTGCCAGATGATTGTGTATATATCTGGGTACTGTCCAAACCACGAGTTGCAAAATCCGCTAATGGAAATTTCAAGTTCATTATTATACCGCGAACCATCAAAACCAAGGCGCTGTTGGCCAGTTCTCTACTGGTATTGCTCACACCCTTTTCCAAGTCCAGTATCTGATTGCTCGTACTGTCCAAGTGGACATATCCAACAGGCTGGCCTGTTGTTGCACAATACACTAGGTCATCCTTTACCTTAATCTCGTCTTGCAAAATGCCAACATGTAATCCCCACTCTGTCTCAAACATACCCTTCTGCTTGCACTCAGTGTACAGCATATCAGCTACCTCAGGAAAAAAACCAAGTTCACTTGGTAAGTTATGACTATAGTCATATATAGGGTCCTTTCGCTAGGAAGATAGATGAAACCAAGATCACGCACGCATTGCTTGGTAAGCTTTAGACAACTTTGACTTTATTCAGAAGCGCCCATTTCACAATCAAAGGATGCCTTGATCTCATGGATGACTTGGATTGTAGGCGGTTGAACTTTAATTGCATCTGGAAACAGAGTCTCTATATTTGGTGTGCACTCTTTGACCAATTGATGTACATCTTCCGCTTCGGTTTCATTCAGTTTAGCTTCAAATCCTGCCTGGAGTGTTGCCTTTGCTGCCTGTAAACGCTTGTTCCGTCTTTTGAGTTCTCTTGCTCTTATTTTCAGTTGTTTAATTTCCCCCTCTAATTGGCCCTTGACATAGAGTAGTTTGGTCGAGATGATGATAAGTCCATAGAATTGTCTTGTTGAGACAAACAAGATTCCTTCAATCGCAACACACAGGTTATGAAAAGTTTCCTGGAACCTGGATTTGTGTTCAATTCGCTTAATACTCTATAATGGCATCTCCAGGATTTTCAAACTGTCCTGGTTTCTTTAAAATTGTCTTGACTATTCCATCTACCTTGCTCGTTATGGAAAACTCCATCTTCGTCGACTCCAAAATCACTATGACTTTTGTGCCATTTTGATGAACTCCCCTTGTATCTTTATAATTATATCGATGTGATAGAAGTCTTTATTATCACAGCTGCATCTTTAAGGAAACGGGCTGGTAAGCCATCCAAGCCTGTACTCTGTGATGTTCAGATTGTTTAACTCATCTTGAACAAAATCCTCGCCAACCTCTTGGAGCTTATTATAAAGGATCCAGGCTTAATATGTCTGTAGTAGCTCTTAAACCTGTCAGAATTAACAACATAAAGACCACTTGGCTTAGCAGCTGGCCAGTATGGTCAGTAGTTGGTGTGTTTTAATAATCTGTGTGACTTAGTGCAAGATAAGATATGCCTAATTCATTAATAATTACATAAGCCCTATTTTACAATACAAATGTAACATGTATTATTCATAAAATAATTTGAGAGCAACAAACATTGTAAATATGGTGGCGAGTAACCATTTGTTAACATTTCTCAATGCCTGTACTATGTTTCGTATACTGCTAAAACAATTATACTGCCTAAAATATTAAATGGTATCTACAAAATAACCCTGATCTGTGATATCCTCAAATCTCCTTATCCTACCATAATAACACAACATATACCTTTACTGATGATATTCTGGTAATATATTCGTACCTTCTTTTCCATCTCTTTTCCTTTGCTTGTCTGCATACCAGCTTCTGCAGCATCAGTGTCTTGTTGCGTATCCATGTAGTATTTATTCTGGGTGCCAAGGCCATGGCAGAAGTAGTCTGCCAAGCCTTGTCTTTTGATGAGCTCAGTCACATATTTGGCACTCTATTACGCAAATAAAACAAAATTGGTTCATTAATGGTTACGTTCTCTTGCCCATATATTAGGCAGTTATTATATACAACAAAATATACAATATAAAGTAGAAATCAGAGACAAAGGAAATAAAACCTTCAATTTCTTCTGCACGCTTTTTGCTCCCAGCCACATACTCTTCTATTTCTTGTAGAGTTGGTCTCTCATCTGGAAGCCAACAAGAAACTGCTGATATCATATTTACACATATGTGACTCAACATGATTGAATGGGATGGATTTCGGCAAATATCATTTTGAATTAGGTTATAAATCAAATGTGCCTCAAGGTCAAAATTTGTCAAATTCTTAATGATGACCTCAAATGACCTTTAAAGGAGAATGACCCTAGTTTATCATATTGTTCACTTCAAATGGTTCACTTGACTCCTAAAATACATTTGAGCAGTTCCACACACAAAAAAATGTGTGGCACTGGGTATGAGACTGCTAAACAGACATGTGTATACCAATAAACATAAACCCCACATTGTTAGCAGTATCTCCAAAGGTTTGATGAATTTGGATGAAAATTGTCAGGATGATAATCAGAAAAATAATGGTTTTCTTTTCGAATAAGAATACTCCCGGTGGAGCCCTGAGGATGAGGCTGAAATAGGACAATTACATCCACTATTACATTATTATACAGGGTTCATAACACTGTAACTTGTCAGTGCAATTGGAAAATACAATTATGATGTTAGTTTGACAAAATGATCATTGATTCAAGTAGAAAATTCAACCTGCAAATCACAGATAATTATATTGGGTTTTTTTCAGAAAGGTCACAACAACATCCACTCATTTGATAGATTTGGTTGAAACAAGATGATTTTATCAAGATTGACATTGATTTGATTTCATTATAATTATTATAATTATTATTATACAGACTTATATAGCGCTTTTCAACAACAAAAAAACCAGACCAAAGTGCTGAACATATTTAAAACCAACACACACACAAATTACAACAACAATGCAATAAGTAAAAATAAGAATTAACTATAGACATTATAAAATATTAAAAATATAAGGACTCATTTCCTAAGGAAATGTATGTTTTCAATAGTTTTTTAAAACATTTCACATTAAGGGCCTATTGCACATTTCTAGGCAATTTGTACCATGCATAAATTAGGCCCAATGACATTAAAGGACTTATCACTGTGAGATCTTTTTGTTTTAGGTATGGCAATAAGAGTATAATCAAGGGTAAACCTAAGTCCAGGACGACCAGCATTGTATTAATGAATAAGATTTTATAAGTATATTGATAATGGTGATGAACCATGAGAACAGTTGTACACATGCACCAAGACCTTAAAATCAATTATCTGCCGGAAAGCAACCAATGCAGCTCACGAATGATAAATTAAGCGCGCTGCACGATTTTGTAATATTTGAAGATGCCTAACATTGTATTGGTCATCTTGCATCTATAATATCTATTGAACGGAAATCTGAGCTATATACACAGTTTTTTGTTTACTTTTTAGAGTTTAATTAATTAATCCGTTATCGATGACCACTATTGATGTCGCAATCAAAATTGTGCATTTTTAGATATATGTATGCCTGATCAATGTTAACCTAGACACTAAATGAAAACAATTATGGTTAAGGAACATTCTTAAATAGCTGCAATATGGCCAAACCATTTATAATTAGTACTATATACATTATATTTCCCTTTTAACTGTCCATAATGTTTTTTGTTTTGTTTTTATATTTTTTATTAACAGTGTTCATTATACATTTAGCTTCTGTAATGTAGGGATATTCTTCCATACCTGCTGCTTTCTTTTTTGCCTGAAGCTGCTGGGATACAATTCCATGCTTTAGTTGTGAACTGAAATGGGCGACTCTGGTTATCAAGGTGTTGATAGCCGTAGCTGATATTCCCAGCTGTTTCAGCATACTTGTTCTCATGAACAAAAAAAAGAAAAAGTGCTTGACGGACTGGAGGTGGTGTCTTACCGTTGAGGCGCTCACCTGATCTACAAGCCAATGATATGCACTTGACAAGAAAAAATATTAGATAGTTAGATTGCATTGTGTGTACAATGCAACATACATAATACATTCGTACACCTTTACATAAGCACAACTTTCTTTTTCATAAATATAGTAGAGATTAATTAAACCATGGTATTTAATTACATGAATTACCTATGTACCATTTAGGCCATGGAAATTGATCTAATATACATTGTGGGGGTATGGCAATATGTCTCAGTCTGTATTGACCAAATAATATTAAATATGCAAGTTCTTGATCAAGATACAGTATATCCAACAATTCTATTTGATGTGGTCACTGATTAGTGCGGACAGGTGCTAAAGGCAGAAGAGCTATCCTTATATTGACCCTAAAACATTTGGGTCGATACATACATTTTAAACTGGACTCTTTATTGCGTCCATTTGGACGCAATAATTTGTAATCGGGTGTCAAGATAATTTGCATGTGTAAGCATACAAATATCAGTTTTCGTAACGATCCACACGAAGGCCTGTTGCATGATTGATAGGGATAGGTACATTTGAAAGTCATTTATTTACTTATCTTTCTTATTACAAACAACAAAATAAATAGAGTAGACAACTTTTGGACATTTCAGCGCTGTAGTCCCCGTTTAACCACTCCGTATCCAATTCCGAAGTCACAATTTGCAAATTACATTTTTGACTTGGACCCCATAATTTCTTCTCGGACCCCATAGTTTTGAAAATTGGTAAATTATGGGATCCAGTGGACCCCATAATATTTTTACCGAATGAGAAGCCTGATAAACATAATATAAATAAATATTATACACATGCTTCAACTTGAACTTCAATAATACAATGCAATACACATGTTCACCTACTGAGTTAAAAACTCTGCATCCTTTAGGAACTGCTTCATTCCTACAGCCAGCCCCTGACACTTTTACCACTTTCTTGGCTTCATTGCAACGCTGTGTGGCATTTTTGGTGATTGCAGAATGGCTGATAGACTTCTTGTTGGATGCCATTGCCAGGTTCTGGGTGGTTATAACTCTGAATTGATCCATGATGTCATCATCTAAAATATAAGTTACACTCATAGAATATCATCTTTATCAATGCTCTACAATAGCCATTTATAAAAGTGTATAATGACGATACACTGAACAGATTAGTTAGAATAATTAATATACTGAAGCAGAGTTGTAAAGACATGTCTATTCTGACAGAACCCCACATTGTATGAGTTTCTCTTGTATCTTGAGAAAAATTCCCACACAGTTGTCTATAGAGCAATCATGCATTACTTGCAAACCCCTAATAAGAATCAACTAAAATAAGCTTTTCTCGTGTATCTATAAATGTCATAGTAAGATGCTAATGTTATCGTGGAATGCTCCTTTAATTAAACAGTATATCCTTAGTGCAAGAATGCCACATGGAGATCAAATACGTCTTGGAGAATTTTGTTGTAAATTCTTGACAAAACTAGTCGCATGTTCTTATATGATAAGGATAATTCACAAATAAAATGATTTTACACTAAATTGCAACGAGAATTGGTAATAAGATTTATATAGGGTAAAGTCCCCAGTTTTCGGTCAGCGCCTATTTTCAGTCACTTCGCCCAAATCTTGCAATGAAAATGACCTCGTCGTTATTACACTGACGACTAAAAAACCACAGCATATTTGATGCCCAGCATTGCTTTAAAATGGCGAAGACCGATGCAATTAAACAATTTTGGCAAAAGTGACCGGAAATAGGCGCTGACCGAAAACTGGCGACTTTACCCTAATTGATCCAATGACATTTAACCCCACTCTTGTTGGTTTCACATAATATAATGAATCAATCATCAAAGTATTTGTATACAGTGAACAATTATGTTATAGATATTCATTTGTACAGTAAAAGCAAAAGAAAAACCTCACATTTTTGTCAGTTTTCAAAATTAGGGTACTAGGTTGGACAAGGACAATAGCTACAACAGATCATTATAGATGGCAGGAGATTGAAGCCTAATTTCCCTATTTCTAGTAGATTGCTGGGTGCATCTCATTGACATTGTATCCTTTGTCTCTGCAACTAAAAGACTGTTCATAACAGGCATGTCAGTAAAGAGAATATTCAAGTATCTTTTAATTACTCATGGATAATAACAGAATGTAATTTAAGGCCACTGCACATTAAAATGAATGTTTGTCTAAAAACCCAGCGCCCATTAGAAAATCATGTCATCATATTTCTTTTCCAATCTGAATTTGAAATTGAACTTCTCTATTGTTTTTGTAAGGTTTGATGCAACTAAATATTATCAAAAATGTCAGAAAAGTTTGGTACACATGTAGTCCAAATAGATACTTAGTGCAGTATTGATGAAACAGAAGTGCTTCCATAGCCTGATATTATTTGAGGTGCCTATTGACCATAATCAACCTTCTATGTTTATTCCTCCCTTCCCTATTCAAAAAGAAATTTCTGCAACTCCTCTTGTCCAAAACTGGTTGGATTTTTAGTCTATACAGCCAAAGCTTCTTGAGGATGGTATCCTCGATACACACTTTTGCAATGTATGTTTTCCACGTCTTATGGTCATCAACCTTACATGGAAAAGAAAGAAATACTAATATGCAGATCTTCCCTAATGATTACTTAGTGATTTACTCGGTCTTATTGCTTTCCCTTCCTTATTCAAAAAAATATTTCTACAACTCCCCTTGTCCAAAACTGGTCGGATCTTCAGTCTGTACATCCAAAGCTTCTTGAGGATGGTATCCTCGATACACACTTTTGCAATGTACATTTTCCACGTCTTATGGTCATCAACCTTACATCGAAAAGAAAGAAATACTAATATGCAGATCTTGCCCAATGTTTACTTAGTGATTCACTTGTTCTTATTGCTTTCCCTTCCATATTCATTTTTTTCTACAACTCCCCTTGTCCAAAACTGGTCGGATCTTCGAGTCTATACAGCCAAAGCTTCTTGAGGATGGTATCCTCGATACATACTTTCGCTATGCACATTTTCCACGTCTTATGGTCATCAACCTTACATGGAAATGAAAGAAATACTATGCAGATCTTGCCCAGTGATTACTTAGTGATTCACCTGGTCTTATTGCTTTCCCTTCCCTATTTAATTTTTTTTCTCTACAACTCCCCTTGTCCAAAACTGGTCGGATCTTCAGTCTGTACATCCAAAGCTTCTTGAGGATGGTATCCTCGATACATACTTTCGCTATGGAAATGAAAGAAATACTATGCAGATATTGCCCAATGATTACTTAGTGATTCACTTGGTCTTATTGCTTTCCCTTCCCTATTCAATTTTTTTCTTCTCTACAACTCCCCTTGTCCAAAACTAGTCGGATCTTCAGTCTATACAGCCAAAGCTTCTTGAGGATGGTATCCTCGATACATACTTTCACTATGTACATTTTCCATGTCTTATGGTCATCAACCTTTCATGGAAAAGAAGGAAATATTATGCAGATCTTGCCCAATGATTACTTAGTGATTCACTTGGTCTTATTGCTTTCCCTTCCCTATTCAATTTTTTTCTTCTCTACAACTCCCCTTGTCCAAAACTAGTCGGATCTTCAGTCTATACAGCCAAAGCTTCTTGAGGATGGTATCCTCGATACATACTTTCACTGTGTACATTTTCCATGTCTTATGGTCATCAACCTTTCATGGAAAAGAAGGAAATATTATGCAGATCTTGCCCAATGATTACTTAGTGATTCACTTGGTCTTATTGCTTTCCCTTCCCTATTCAATTTTTTTCTTCTCTACAACTCCCCTTGTCCAAAACTTGTCGGATCTTCAGTCTATACAGCCAAAGCTTCTTGAGGATGGTATCCTCGATACATACTTTCACTATGTACATTTTCCATGTCTTATGGTCATCAACCTTTCATGGAAAAGAAGGAAATATTATGCAGATCTTGCCCAATGATTACTTAGTGATTCACTTGGTCTTATTGCTTTCCCTTCCCTATTCAATTTTTTCTTCTTCTACAACTCCCCTTGTCCAAAACTGGTCGGATCTTCAGTCTATACAGCCAAAGCTTCTTGAGGATGGTATCCTCGATACACACTTTCGCTATGCTACATTTTCCACGTCTTATGGTCATCAACCTTACATGGAAATGAAAGAAATACTATAATTATAATATGCAGATCTTGCCCAATGATTACTTAGTGATTCACTCGGTCTTATTACTCTCCCTTCTCTATTCAAAAAGAAATGTCTGCAACTCCCCTTGTCCAAAACTGGTCGGATTTTTAGTCTATACACCCAAAGGTTCTTGAGGATGGTATCCTCGATACACACCTTTGCAATGTATGTTTTCCACGTCTTATGGTCATCAACCTTACATGGAAAAGAAAGTAATACTAATATGCAGATATCTTTATTAGTGCAAAATTATTTAATATGAAAATGCCTCTGAAATAGAGTAACAGGTAAATGTCATAGTGTTAAACATGTAAAAGCTATTGAACATGATTACAAATATCTTGCATATTTGCTTGCTCATAGATTCCATGAGGTCCTTATGCACACCACCTTTGTCACTTCTTTCCCTATCTTCAAAGTGCGTCAGTCTTATCCTTCTTACCTCGCCCCCTCTCCTTTTGTTGAACACAGTTACCATGACGAAAATTGTCTTTGATAGTGCTCGCCAATTTTCCTCACATGGTGTTACCTTCAGCTTCTGTTGTTCCTCGTTTAAGCATGCATTCGTATACTCATGGAGTTTCTTGAGATCTTCTGTGGTCGGTAGTGTTTCTTTTCTTTTTTTGTACTCTCTCTCCTTCAACACCTGAAGGGCTGGACTTGATATTTTATCTGTCCATTCTTGTTGGAACAAGGCTTTGAAATCTTCAGCATCGTCTTTCTTTGTTACATCACCTGTGCGAATAGCTTGACCTAGTTTGATGTGACAGCATTTTAGAAGACAATGCCCTAGTTGTAACCCCAATGATGGGGTAGCTGTTGCTTGAACTCCATTGATGGTCGTAACTCCTGTAGGGACACACAGTTGCTTCGTTGCTTCAATGACTGTATCGAAGTGTTTACCACTCAAACAGTCATCTAGACTCATCTTCCTTCCCTCAACTTCAGTCACTGATACAATTAATCGACCCAGCTGACGCATCCGTGATGCAATCTCACTTTTTTTTAATCATTTTCAACAGGTTTTTTTAGTTTCTTCAAATGCCCTTTCACGCATAGCTGATACAATGACTTCCTTCACCCTCGATAGCCTCGCTACCTACCCCTTGCCTGCGTATATGTTGCCACCGCCCAACAGCATTCGGCATTGTGAAATATATGACTTCACCTCCTTCGGATCATCATCTGCATCTTCTTTCTTAGGTTTATGTCTGCACCGACTTGCATGCGCCCAAATTTCACGGGCATCTACAAAATCATAACAATAGATGCACGGAATGATTACAAATATCTTGCATATTTGATTCACAAACATCAGCCATACAAATTCATGTTGACTATCTGTAAGAAAACAAGAAAAACATAACAGATTCTTGTGAGGCCCTTTAAATTGTGACACAATAGCAGTATGATCCCTGCTGTTGTGCTTGTGTGTGAGTGATGTTTATTAATAGTATTGGGCCTTTCTTGTCTTTGGGTTGAACAATGGAATCACAAGCACTTGGTTCTTCCTTGGGTGCTTTTTGCTACTGGGTACCAAGGGTTGCTCATCTCTAACGATTTCAGAATTCGGAGGGTCTTTTGGAGTCTATCAGCGGCTTTCCAATGGCCCTTTCGTATACTTTCACACATTCAGTGCCAGTCCCTCGTAAGGCTTTAAGTGATCTACGTGATATATTTTGTACTTGCTTCTGGGCGATTTCTGGATTCTTATATGGACATCTGAGAGCTGCTCAACCACCAGGTACGGTTCATCCCACAGAAAGCAACATTTATTTGTTAAGCCTGGTTTCCTTTGATGTACAAATAGCCATACCAATGCAATGTACCTGCTTGTATCTGGTTTCCATGTGCTCTCTGATCATAGGTAGTTCTTGTGCTCGTTCATGTGCAAGTCTTATGCGGTCCCGTAATTTTGCGACACATTCAGTCTCTGGTATGTCTAAGTCGTCGTCTCGAAAGTGCTCTACCATTAGGTCTTAGGGGTATATACCTTTACTTCCCTTCCTAGCATTAGCATGTTCAGCGCACCGCGGGAAAAAGTAGGCAATACGGAAAGCTCCTTGCCGGGAAATGAATACCTCTCGCTGGAAAAATGCAAAGAGTGAGAAAAAAGAAATGAAAAAAAAAAGAAGAAGAAAAAAGAAGAAGAAAAAAATCGAAAATGTAGGAAAAACAGATGATATTTTTTTAATACCGTGTGTGTAAAATTTACAAGGTAAGCCAAACCTTATTGTAGTGTACTAGTGGTACAAAAACTCTCACTTTATTAGCGTATTTAACCCACAACGTGCCCACAACATGACATTATGGAGGCTACCATTTTGGAATCGGAATACATCGTGTTTACGTTGTTGCCAGTTGGTTTATGCTACGCCATAAATCGCTAGTGTGGTAACATGATAAAAATCCCTATATAGTTTTGTCTCTAATTTTCATTATTTTAAAAATTCATTTCTATTGTTTATCTTCTTTTTTTAATGTTTGTTATGACTTTTATATGAATTTTTTTGTTTATGTACACGAATCAAGGGATAAGGGAAGCACAACATTTGTTGATTTTGATTATCGTATCGTTTTCGAAAAGAAAGTTTTTAAGAATGAATGCCGTTTTCATTTGAGGGCCGTCATATCTATAGATTAAACATCGCGCCAGAGTGGGTGTTATTAAACATCACATCGTCAATGATCGATCGTGAAAAAGGGCGGAGACAGGGCCCACATAAGAGGCAACACTGTCCAAATGGTGTTAGATTTCATCACGAGATTCACGGACGGGGTTTTATAATGCACACAATCACCGTCCAATCAGTCACGATACGATCGCTAAATCTTATTTCAATCACGTTTTACTCTGTATTTATCATCATCAATCATCAATCATCATTATGTATGTTGTAATTAAAAGAAATGTATTGTAAGTGAAAATATTTGTACATTGTAAAAAAATCGCACTGTTTAACGATGACCAAGTCATCGTTCCAATGAAAGATTACGAAAATAGAACAAAGGCCAAAAATCAGGGGCCGTAATGACCACGTGGTAATGAGTACAACGGGTTGACATTATTAGGGATATTCCAATGACGTAATCATGGGGAAGCCCTTTGATTACGTCATGGGAATGTCCCAATAACGTCATACTCACGTGGTCATTACGCCCCTGATTTTTAGGTTAGGAAACCAAACATGAAAATTGAAAATCACCGCTACAGCGGTGGCGGTGAGATGAAAAGACCCAGTTCGATCATTCTACTTCATGCACAGTGCATGCGATGGCGCGTTTATTGGAATCATAATTATTGTAGTTCGCTATCTTTGTTACTGTAAGTATGTGCAGAGAAGGTGATTTTTAACATGCTTTCACTTGTCATTCAATTTGTGAATGTCCATTCAAAAACTATATCAATGTTTCTATGGGTGATTTGTGACTTTTTTATCACTTCCGAGGTCTTTCTCTCGTGGGAAATTGCAAGTAGCTTGCCGGGAAAAAAACATTTTTTCAGGCGGTGGTTCAGCGTTTCACAGGTGCTCTCATGAACCGAACTGCTGCGGGTGAAGCCGACATACGAGAGCATCTCATCCTAATCACATTGGTTTTTGAATGGTTTGAGCATCATACACCATGTTTAGTAAAGTCAGATTAAATCTCTGAATCATTTCGTCGCTTTTGGGGTTATATGGTGCTAGTACTTCTTCTGAATTCAATGTCTTTAACATCAATTTGGTGTTTCTTGTTCTGGTATTCAGATGGTCATTAAGCTCCTGTGACGCAAAAACCGCACCACATCCATTGTCCAGAAATGCATATGGTCACACAATGGCTTCCAGACTTTGGTTTCACTTGTACTGGTACAATAGTCATTAACAGTCCACCAGCTTTGGTATTTGCCCAGCCTGTGGTAACAGATAAGGGAGCCATAGGCGTTTCTTTGGTTTTGTGCTGGCTTGTTGGCTTCGTTGCATCTCTGTTGTCTCTACTTGGATCATGTAGTGCTGTTGGGTGTCTTTTTTTTGCACTTTTTACATTTGCACCACTCAGGATTCGGGCAGTCCTTTATCATGTGCCCTCTATTCATACAGGAAAAGCACAGTCCTGTCTTCTTGGTGTGGCGGTGTTCATGTTTTCTTCACCCCCAGTAAACAATACTTCTGCAAAAGCTTTGCGTCCCTGGTCTGAGTACAGCTCATATGGGCATCCAAATCGGCAAACAAATTTGTCTGTAAACTTTTGGGCCATCGTCTGTGCCATTTGATTGGGAAGCAGATGATTGTTTTATGAGCCATCGCATTAAATACTGAGCTTACTTCCATTTGTATGATGTTGCCTGATGGAAGGTTTAAAGGAGTACTCCGCAGAGGGAGTTTTCCGTTGGTCAAGCTTTCGTCAGAATTGTCTCTGACTTCATCCGATCTCAATTTCTTCATTCTAAATCATCAATGATACATTCTAAATCATCAATGATACAACTAGTGTTGACATACTGTGGATTGCCATCCCCATCCCATGTGTATTGACAATATAGATAGCTTAGTAAATATGCCCTTAGAACAGGTTTTTTTACACCAAGTTGTGTGATTATCCTTTGGAAATGCTCCTTGTGTGCTGCCTCTTAATTCGCTTGCATCTCTGTCGCCTTCTCTTGCTATTTTGCTTGCTAGCAACATATGGTGATACTGATGCAGGAAGTTCAGTCACGGTTTGCTTATGGTTACGCTGGCATGGCTTAATGATGAAATATCATGCAGCAGGTAGCTGAAACCAAGGTTGTCCGGAACAGGGGCATCTGATCCCATTCTCTTAAAAAATGGTCCCCAGATGACTTGACCTCAGTAAGAAAAACCTTCCTCTTCTGTGTGTGGTGACAATGTGGGACATACAGGTGACTCTCTATAAAAGTTCTGTTCTCTTGTGTTCGTACGGTCTCCTGGGAGGATGGACTGGTATGGCGGTGTCAATTTCTTTCCTTAGGTTACAACTACCACAATTCTATCTCTAATCAATTGTTCTTTCAAGTCTACTTAATCACAGGTATCGGCAAGCTGATATAGATCTTATATAAACTTGTTGACAGGTTCGTCTAAAGCTTGATTGCGGGTGTTGAATTTTGCACTTTTAACAATAATGTTACGTCAGAGTTTGTAATTAGTCATTTATTGTAATAGTCATTTATTGACGATAGGATTCTCAGTCGCTTCCAAAGTCAAATGTACGCTATAACTTTGTTCAAGACTGTTGCTGCTCTGCAATATGACATTAAGGTTTATCAGGCCCTTCAGTTTAACTGCCCCAGCTTTTGATTCAAATTTATCACTGAATTTGTCTCTCTACTCGAAAGACATAGAATGCGTAGCTTAGTGTTCTTGACCCTTGAAAGTTTGCTGGTATGTCCTGTTTTGGGACACTTTTCATGGTATCATTGAGGTGATTCGCACCTGTATAAGGCAATCTGTACCGTGTCCATACTTTTGAGTGACACGCACAAAACTTAAGAACACACTGTTTCTCCAAACTTTCACCTTTTTTTACAAATTTTGTTTATTAACACAAACAAAGTTCACCTCATAATGTAAATAACCTGCAGTTCGCATAGAGGATATAGCATGATAAGCCATTGGAGTCCTACAGACAAATGATTAAACAATATGGAAACAAACGATGCTCATCAAACTGTACTATCTTGTGAGATTATCTTTCATTCATAGAGGCATTAGATAGATTTAATCCGTTGAGAAATTCAATTGCTTCTTTAAAATATATGGTTGTTGTATCAACAAATAAAATAAGATTATTTAGCCTTCCGTTAGGCCAACAAAAAAAAAGTTTGTCTCAAAGCTTGCGAAGGCTTCAAAATCGGGCGACGAGCGCTGTTTTTTGTCGTCCATTTTTTTTTTTACTTTTTTTTTTATTTGTGTGGCAATTTTTACTCTTACTATTTGCAACCGTTGACACTTTCTGATATTTGTTTTTTCTATTTGAAATGAATATTGTGATGTAGTTGTGTATAAGAACAATTGTGCAGCGTTTTTTGAAGACCTGAGTCATGTAAAAGTTTGAGAAAAGGAAAATCTGCGGATATTTTTAATAAAAACTCGAAATAAAAATTTGTAGGGGAAAAAAAAATTGATTTGACAATTTTCTGCATTTCAGACGCGGTATTTTGGCATTTCAAAACCAATGCGCGCGCAAGCTTTGAGACGAACCTTTTATTTTGTTTGGCCTTAATCTAGGTAATTAAGTTACTGTTCAATTGGTCTTTATAATTACATGTGTAATATTGAATGGCTTTGAGTATTATTATTATTATTATTTTTCGAATCGAGTGCAATATATTCTGGTATCACACACAAATTAGACATTCAATTATTATTATTACCGGTATTATTATTTATATCAGACTATTTTGAAACCATAAATACTGGAAGCCCAAACTGACCTAAACAACTTAACCTATACAAATCAATGATATCCCACATAGAAGCACTTGGTCAGGAACTTATTGTGTACGGTATATATCCAGATTACGGTATTGTTTACTGTTTTGTATTATGCAAATAAATGCAAAAATAAACCTAGCATTATCAATATATTAAATTGTTTACCATATTTTCTGTATTTGCCGGTGAAGTGTGGGTACATGTGCAGTCCAATAATCACTTGTAGCTAGATCACGCTTTGAGTCATGAACATGAACATGAACCCGTGATGGAAATGATCACCATATAAAGTCTGTGTGTACGATCATCCCTAAATATGCATGATCCAGTAGCAAAGAGTTACATATCAATTTGGTGATGAAATGTACTGCTATTACATAACATAACATAACAATGAGCATTTATATAGCGCTCTTACACATTATACAATGGTACCACAGCGCTTAACAAAATTAAAAACATAAAATTAAAAATAACAGTGTTTAAACATCACTCGCACTATGACGGTGAAATAAGTGAGTTTTTAACATCTTCTTAAATTGAGTCAGTGATGAGGCATGCCTGATGTGACGCGGTAAATTATTCCACAAAAATGGGCCGGAGGCATAAAATCCTTTTTTGGAGATAGTGAGACGAGTTTTAGGTACAGTGAGAATCCGAGTGTCAGAGGCAGAACGAAGACCACTTCTTTTAGGTACATAAGTACTAGTAAGGTCCTTAAGATAACAAGGCGCGCCATCATTGAAACATTTATATACAATAGTCAGGATCTTGAACTCAATGCGCGTTTTAACAGGCAGCCAATGTAACTTGTGGAGAAGAGGAGTTGCATGATCACGTCTTTTAGCATTATAAATGAGTTTGGCTGCTCGATTTTGGAGACGCTGTAGCCGTTTAATATCTTTTGCAGAAGATCCCTGTAAGAGAGAGTTGGAATAGTCGAGCCGCGATGTAACAAGTGCGCGTATGGCGTGATGACATGTTGTTTCATCAATAAACATCCGAATACGAGAAAGATTCCTAAGGTGAAAATTCAAACTGCGACAAATGTTAGTAACATGATGAGACATGTTTAAATGGCAGTCAAATTCAACACCAAGATTGCGTACATGGGGGGACGGTCTGATCTCAATATCACCAACACGAAGTGAGATGTTGCATAGTGACTTTAAGGCTCTTGGGTTGGCTGCAATGACAAATTCTGTTTTATCACTATTCAAGCAAAGCATATTTTGCGACATCCAAGATTTGATATCCTCAATGCACGCAGATAACATAACAAGAGCATGGTCAGCATCCCCTGACTTATTTGGGTCAAATGAGATGTACAGTTGTGTATCATCAGCGTAAAAATGGAACTTTATGTGTTTGTATTGTTTGATTATATCAGCAATCGGATGTGTGTAGAAAGAGAACATTTGTGGGCCAACACAAGATCCTTGAGGCAAACCGAAGTTGAGAACATGCGAGTCAGAAAACTCATTAGCAATTTTAACCTTGCATGTGCGTCGATAGAGATACGAACGAAACCAGCTCACAACATTTCCTCTAAATCCAAAATCATTTGACAATCTGTTAGTTAGGATATCATGATCAATCGTGTCAAAAGCTGCTGAAAGGTCTAATAATACAAGAAAAATAGCACGCCGGTTGTCAAGTTCGCACACAATATCACTTTTCACTTTAATAATGCAGTCTCCGTGCTGTGCTTGGGCCTATACGCTGACTGCATCTTCTGGCGTAGATCATTCTCACTAACATGATTATTTACACGTGACAAAGCAGCTTTTTCAATAATTTTGCTTAAAAATGCTGTGTTGGATACTGGACGGTAGTTCTTAAGCATGTTCTTGTCTAATGATGGTTTCTTTAAGAGTGGTGTGACAATGGCATCCTTAATTGCCATAGGAAAAGTTCCTGTGGATAGTGAGGTATTAATAATGGAAACAAATGCCGGAAGAAGAGTTTGAATATTATCTTTAAGGAGCCAGGTAGGGATTGGATCAAGTCCACAAGATTTGTTCGGGGATCTTTTAAAGAGCGTCAAGATTTCATCCTCATCGGCTGGAGTAAACTCATTCATTTCCGCAACAAGCGTGTTAATCGTGGGTAATGAAGCAGGTTGGCGGGGTAGCTGTGAGTCATTAACACCTTTGATCTTATGCCGTATCTTTACAATTTTCTCACTGAAGAATCTACTGAAGTTATCACTCAGGGTTTTCATAGATTCAGCATAGGGAAGTGATGTTGTATTCCGGTTAAGAAGGGTGTTGATGGTTCTGAAGATTGTTTTTGTGTCAGCTGTAGCAAGCTTATCCGTGTAGTACTTGGCCTTTTCTGATCTGCACATTTTAGAGAAAGAGTGAACGTAATCCAGATAAAATTTATGATCATTCGGATCACGTGATCTCCTCCACTTACGCTCTAGTTTCCTACGCTGTCTGCGGGCTCTATGGATTTCATCAGTGTACCATTTGGGTTGAGAAATGATTCTACGTTTGCGACTCATGGCAGGGCAATGACGATCGAGAATTTCCACAAGTACCTTGTTATAGTGATTGACCATATCATTGAGATTTGCGCTTACAGGAAATTCCTTGAAAGACTTTTCTAGATCTTGTGAAAAAGCAGTATGATCGAGTTCATGGTAATTCCTGCAGTTAGTAACAACCGTAGCACTGATAGGCTTAGAAAAGTCGATAACACAGCTGACCATGTAGTGATCCGAGTTGAGTATATCACAAACATTTATATTGCGTACAAGAGCGTCTTCTTGGCGAGAAATCAAGAGATCTAATGTATGACCTTTTCTGTGAGTTGGTCCATGGACATGTTGTTCAAGTCTAGCGGCAGCAAGTGATGTAAGGAAGTGGGAAACGTCATACTTATTGGGATTATCCACATGAATATTATAGTCACCACATAAAAAGAGCTTCCCTGAGAAAAGAGACACCTCATCTAGGAAGTCATCGAATTCCTTAAGAAAATCAGGGGTCTTGAGCTTGTTTTCCGTACCTTTCCATGTGCCCATGAATGCAACAGGTGTATTGTACATCTTATCTGGGAATGAGTGAACATTGCACACAGTATCGAGGGCTCAGAAACACAAGGCCTCATCCCCATTTTTCCAAATATAAGATTTTGGTATCAAAATGTTCAGAAAGAAATTCTCTTTCCAGTAACACACAGCCTTATCTCCACAACACAACCCAACCCCTTTCAAAGTTATAACCAGTATCACAATGACTCCCAATGTGTTTCAAAATCTTCAATAGGTTTTTCTCAAAATGGTCAAAATGGAGATAAGGCCTTGTGGTTCTGAGCCCTCGATATGGTAATTTAAGTGTAGACTTGATCATATTTTGTGACATGATAAGTTGCTTTTTGAAATGTTCTCATTTGCTGTGTTAATTTTTAGAGATTATTTGTTGATACCATAGTTATGATTGCAACCCTTTTGTGACGTATGCATGGTTTATGATATGTTTTCACTTGATACTGGCAAGGACGAGATGGTATGTGCAGAGAACTATAGAGAACATAAACTTTGTATACAAGATTGTTACAGGAAGAGTCCAGAAAAAATGTAATAGTGGAAAGAAGCCATCTTGTTTACAAAACCATGTTGAATTGTGGAGGTTTTTTTAACCCTTGTTAGAATGACAGATTTTTGCTTGCCATGTTTGAAAATATCCAAATTTCTTTCAACATGGTTTTGAAGCCAAGATGTTTTTTCCTCTAAGGTTTTTTTACTCACCCTGTATTTAATCAAATACAGAGTTCACAAGATGATTCTGAGAGAATGGACTGTTGAGTTTTAACTTGAAAGAAATATTGTAATGAATCCGTTTAACTTATTTATGTACTGTTTCTATAAATATTTTATAGAAACAATGTTGAGTATAACTCTTCATGCCATGCAGTCAGGGTCAGAGGTTTGTTGCGAGAATCCATTTACATTCTTGCAAAGGATTTGGCGATAATCTATGGATTCTCCTCCATTCAAACAGTGTGTTGTTCGACAGATTAGGCTAAATTAAACAAATCGTTTGTCTCAAAGCTCCCGCGCGCGTCAATTTATTGATGCGCATTAGAAGAAGAAAGAAAAAAATGTAAAAATTTGTTTACAAAAATTTCACAGATTTTTCAGATTTTCATTGATCACATCATTTTAAATACAAAAGGTCACTTTTACAAGGATTTCAATATTTTATATTTAGAAGAAGATTTTTTTTTTTTTTTAAAACGCATTCCGCATTAGGTTTTGAAAAACTGAAGAGCCTTGAGACAAAAGAATTTGTTTAATTAGCCTTATCCACAAGAATCAAATTGGATTTTCTCAACTACACCCGCTGGAATCTTTGCAATAGTGGATTCTCCTCAAATTTCTGACGCTACATGTAGCAGTGAATATATTTAATTTAAAATGCAGTGAAAGAGGGGTAAAGAACACTCCTGTGAACCTAATTACTCTAAATGTGAATATTTGTATTATTTATTTATGTTTTTGTGTGTTTAACTATCAATGCAATAAGTATATATCCAGATAATTGTAAATAAATATGACTTTCCTTGCCGAATGTATGCAGTTTATGAAAAATAAAAATATAATATATTTAAAGAAAAAACTACAACAAGTATATAGTGTGATATTAATATGTTGTGTGTGTAATATTGGTTGACCCAAACTGATTGAGATAAGGGAGCACATCAAAACTCGACCGCCCGGCAACCGCCGGTTCCGTGCGGTTGCAGCCAGTTTCTATTGTTCTAAATAATGGTAGGCGGTCCAACCGGGCGGAACCGGCGGTTGCCGCGCGGTCGAGTTTTTATGTGCTCCTAAGGATGCTATGGGTGTTCAAGATGGCTATGAATGATTGCTTGGGATGCCAGTGAAGAATCTAAAGTGTTCTCTCTTCTGAACCAAGGAAGTACTTAAAGGTGCACTAAGAGATGTGTTCACTAAGAGATGTGTTGGAGGCTGCGCCCTCAATTATGATAACAACTGGGATTGGTATATTTTTACAATTATATTACATGTATGAACTTACACCTATAGATGGGGCGACAGGTGACATCACACCGGGCAAAACGTGGCTAGTTGCTATTGTTCTTTGCCTGGCAGTTTGCGCGCGCATCATGTTTTGTTTAGGACCCATGCTTTTAAAACTCGCGCCAAAGCATTATGAAGGGCAATACGGCATAGCGGACAGTGTTGTGGTCATATGCTGTTCCCTCAAGTGTGTATCGACAGTCCAGTCCCTTTGCCCGTTGCGTTTGTTGATAAACATTGGATGTAAACAATGGTCACCTCATCTATAAGGATTAAGACAAATCTTTGTACAACAAAATGTCAATTCAAAAAATGCTGATCTTATAAGATCAGCATTTTACGTCAGGCAGTGTCCCTGCAGTATGGGTGATACATAACCGAACCATATTTACATAGAGGTCGTTTTAAGAAAAGTTTTAAGAAATAGCGATAGTATTGTTTTCATCAAGTTTTGGGGTGTTTTTGTAGGTAGAAACAACAATAATTTTTTTAAATGTCAACACCACTTTGTGCCCACTTTGTATACAGGGGGTTAACAATTGAAATTGCTTAAATTAATCAGTTGATTAGAGCTAACTATGAAGAATTAAAACATCACTTTGGAACCAATTAATTACACGAGGGGCGTAGCCCAAAGGCCACCCGAGGGAAATTCCGAGGTCCCAAAGTAAAATGTTTTGATTCTTCACAGTTACCGACAAAACAACTGATTAAAGTCATTATCCTAATTCAAAACCGTCAATTGAAATCATCATTTAATGATACTGGATGATATTTGTACTTCATTAATCATTAAAACGGTACATTTTACATTAATTTAACCATGCTTCACCCATTACAAATCGATCAAACCTGATATGCAATATTCGCAGGTGACTAATGTTTACGCGGAGGCACTTGGTTGTCCGTTAGTAACCTGTACTTATTTGGTATCAAATTGGACAAAAGGTTTTATCAGGAATCCAACTATCCATGGAAACATTTACAGTTTTAACTTGTTCGACGGCGAACCCGTTAAACTCTTGGACAAAAGATTAAGAGCCATCATTTTTACATGGAACACCTAGCCATCCATACTGACAGTCGAAGGAATAACATGCACAATGAAATGTTTCATTTTAATCTTATTTATTTCATGTCAACAACAAAAAACATATAGACTGAAACATAAGCAGCTGCATAAATGAAAGATAACAGTACATAATTATATTACTTACAACTATAATCTGTACAGATCTTCAGAACTAGATAATTTGATAAAATAGCAAGATTTTATTTACAGCTGGCCTTTAGTGTTTAGCCTATTATAAGTTGAAAACTGACTGTGAAATCAATGGACAGATGTATTCTCTAAAATGAGCAAGTGATAGCAAGGGGCAAGTTATTTAATTGTTTGAATGGCAAAGGATCTATCAAACACACATTAATTTGACATTAGACATTATAAGATTACTCAGTCATAAATTTGTAACACTTGAGAGTACAAAAAGATAAAGAATTTTGTATGATTTGTTTTTTCTGTTCAAGAAAAAAAGAGAGAAATATGGCCTGTAGTAGGAATTTAAACTTATTGACCCTTTGCTAATAAAAATCAATGTTTATCAGAAATGTCTTTTTATCAGATGATAAAATTAAACATGCATAATGAATGATTAGTTCATTGTGTGTGAAATTGTTATTATAAAATTTGGCAATTTAGTATTTTGCCACATGGCACATGATTGTTTTGTCGTTGATTATGACATAACATAACAATTAATATTTGTAAGGCGCTATTCCATCTAGATCATATGGCGCTGAAACAGCCTGCTTTCCTGATAATAATGTTGATATACAAGTAAATGTTAAGCTTCATAGAACTTGCAAGTTTAACAAGATTTTTTTGGAAATGTATACATCTCCTGTTTTAAATATAGATATTTGAAAAGGTGTATGGCTAATGGCCATACCTTATACCATGTGTGACATTTAATTTTATTCCCCTTCTACAGGGTGAATCAAAAAACATTGTGCACGATTAAAACGGCCATTTGACCTTTATGCGTGCATTGAACCATGGAATTTTTGTTATCTATATAATGCATTATTAATCTAGTTTATCCTCCAAAAAGATGAAAGTAATCGACTGATAAATAAGCAAATTGTGATAAGTTTTGTAAGCTGACTGCATTTTTTGCCATTCCAATGGGATTTACACACGGTGAATTGGTTTTGCTAAAATGGTCATTATAATCACATCAATTGTCAAAATGTTCCTAAAATATTAATTCTTTTAACTCTGGGATAAGCAGTTAATCTTCTGATACCAAAGTGTCAAATGAAAAGACAAATCTAAATACCAGCATCAGTGACTGGTGATGCTGCATCACCAGTCAACCTTCAAGAAGTGGAGGCACGTGTCAGAGTCGAAGTGACATCCATGCTGCAGTAATATTCATGTCTTAACTGTGTAAATCCCATTGGAATGGCGAAAAAGGCAAACAGTTTACAAAACGTGTCGCAGTTTGCTTTTTTTCAGTTGATAACTTTCTTTAGTTCAATGCATGCATCAAGGTCAAATGGTAGTTTCAAATCGTGCACAATGTTTTTTGATTCACCCTGTAGATTGCAAAATGAGTCTGAAATAATATTACATTTTACAATGTTCTACTTCATTGTACCGATCAAGGCTCAAGATAAGTGGGCGCTGGGCGATTTTTACCCTCGGTTCTTCTGCCAAAGCGCCCGGTAATGCTGAAAAATAAACAATCGAGCGCTGATATTTTGTCCAAACCAGCGCCCGGGAAGCTTGCCTAAAATATCGAATTTCGCTTAATCTTATTTAATTTAATAAAAGGTTAGCTCCCGGTAGACTAAAAGTAGCTCCAGGTTCTCAATAAATCCGGGTGCTACATTTGAAAAAAAAAGGTAGCTCACGGTAAAAAAACCTGTTATCTTGAGCATTGGTACCGATAATTTGCAAAACTACTTTTATGGGGGAGGGTCTAACTATTTAAATAAGAATGGATAATTAATTTCAAATATATTTTTATGAGCAATTGGGGAATTTTAAATTTGATAGAAATTCTTTCCATTTGTATGTGATGCAATCAAGCAAAATGAGTCTGAAGTCAAACATCCCATTTCAAGTTTTCTACTTGATTCTATTGGTCATTTGCAATGCAACATTTATTTGTAGAAGACCACATTATGAAAGGATAATTAAATCCAAAGATATAAGCGATTGAAGGGTTTTCCAAACCAATAAAAAACAAAAGAATATTGCGACTTCCGACTCATTTTGCTTGATCACGTCATACATATAAAAATTGAAATTCTTTATATTAATAAAACATGGATACAAACGATGCATTAAAGAGGCAATCGCGATTAGAAAGCAGGGCAAGATAATGATCAGAGACGAGGGGCAATATCATTTAAGTCACATGTTTGACAATCTACTGATTGCTGATAAATCATCTAGCAACACTGCAACTAAGCAACCAACATCACGTGTTGTAAACAGCAGATCGTCATCACCCCACAACAAGTGTTGATAAAGGAAACAGCTTGTTTTCGAAACGTCCACAAGTAAGTGGTTTTCCTTGGACTAGATATAGAATTTCATCAATCAAATCAAAATTATTGTACTTATTCACTCTCTATACCTTGCCAAACTTTGCCCTTGCCTTCCTTTCATCTCTCCACACCATTCTTCCTCACTTCAATGTGATACTTGGTTTTGTCATCATAATAATAATAATAATGTGGATTTATAATAAGCACTAATCCACCAAAATGGTGCTCCAGGCGCGTTACAAAAAATATCTTATATTACAACATACATTTTCATGTACAACTTAATCTACACTAATTTAACTTAAATACAGCTTAATAGTATAATAATGATGTCATCACCCTGAATAGCACATTTTTAATGACGCATATTCCTTTTCGTGAAAAATGTAAATTATCTATAGTAATTGGTCGATTTTAGACCCTCAACACATGTTACGCACCTGATCTAAAGAAAAATCTCTATTACAATTGTTTTAGTCACACATGTTTACCATGTAATAGTTGACTGAAACACCAGGCAATGGTAATCCTTCGTTTGTAGATTAATTGATTTGACTTTGTAAGAATTTAAGATGGGATTTAGTTTAGATCATAGACCAAAATATAGCGTGTTTCTATTGACTATTGGCATTTTATCCGGGGAAATCACCCGGATAATAGTGGAGGATAGCGGCGGGCGGCGATGTGTTTCTATTGGCGACTGTTTTTCCGAGGAGAATACGAAATTGCGTGTTGTATCGTGTGTCTTGCCAGCTAAAGGTCGTATGCTTTGGTTATCCGCAAGGCATTGTGGATTGACCTCGTTTGACAAAATGGCACCGTGCACGGCGACGTCGCCAAAACGTGATCGTGATGACAATGTTTACATTTGAACAGAACCAGTCCTCGAATCATACATATGAGTGGTTTTAATGATCGATATATATTCAAAAGAATACCCAAGTATACCCAGCTTCTTCAGAGGCCCACAAATTTGTACAAGAAAGAAGTCAGAGATGATGAATAATTATGGCACTTGCGATCGATGTTGTATGCTTACTTCCGGGTTCTCTACCGCTTGTGCACTGTATCGGAACGAAGTAAGTTTCTACTAGCGCTATCCGGATAATGCCTACGGTATTATCCTTATAGAAGCACGGTAAAAAAGCAGGATAGTCCCTCCGCTATTATCCGGAGGATACAGGATCTATTAAGTCAGTTTCTATTAAGCAAAATTAATCTCTTATCTGGTGTAACCCGAATAATGGGTCTCAATAGAAACACACTAATAATAGAAATACATACCAAGTGCCTATGAAGAGCGATATAATTACATAATAGCATAAACATAATAATATTAGAAAAAACATCATTAGAAATGTACAATATTTATAGATTAGTAATACTGATATGGTATTGATAAAGCAAGAATACATAATTATAGTACTGATTCACTATGTATACAAATGAGTCCGACTTTAATTCATTCTTAATTTAAAAGCGGACACTGGATCATATGATGCAGTTAGAACGACTATGATACCAAGAGGTACAAGTTATTATCCTCTTTGTGAGATTTCATTAGGCGACAAAAATAGCCAACCTTGTTCTCTACGATCTCAGTCAGTCTGGCCTTTTTTTCTTCTTTTTTCCAAACTTCAAAATGACCATAGAAAATGCAGGGGAAATCTGTTGAAAAGTCGAAACCATTTGGTGAGGTCTTCTGTTAGCCATCCTCTTTGCAATGATGTAGGTGCATAGTCACGTGATCTACCTATGGTCATTATTTATGTGCTTTGACACCACAATTGTAGCTTTGAACTGTGATCGTAGCTTATTACTCCTTGTACACAGGCATGAGAATCTTCAGGAATAAGCAGGAATTCCTGCTTTTTAGTAGTCAATATTTAAGCCGTTTTATTTAATTTTAGCCTGATTTTGGCCTTTTTTGCCCAATTTCACGCACTTTTTCAGGAATTTTCACCACTTTCCTGCTTTTTCCTGCTTTTTTCAAAATTCCATTCTCATGCCTGTTGTACAAGATAAATGTACAACTTCTGTTTTCAAATAAAAAAAATAGATAGATAATTCAGGGAAGTACAATTTCAAACCATGTGTGTGGCCTTTTACTCTAAGTGGACCTTGGATTGGATTTAAATTCAGGTCCAGAAAAAAAACTAATACTAAGATTAGGATTAAATATGAATTAAAAGTTGTACTTCTCAGAATTAAATTTAAAATGCAAAACTACATACATTTATTGGAATAAGGTGTGGGGGGGGGGGGGTCATGTGTGCATGAAAGAGACACTCTGTTACTCTTCACAGCAATGACATAGACCATCAGACATTCCAAAAAAGTGATGGTAGACAAAATGGCTAAAATCCAACTTATTAGCCTATTGAGGCTTATTGTCTACCCCTCACTTTTTGGTATGTCGAGTCATTGCTGTGAAGAGAAACCAAGTGCCTCTTTCATGCACATGGCAACCTATTTGGGCTACTTTAAATACAAAATCACCAGACAGCCTTCATATATCAGGAAACCATGTTGAAAGTTTGTTTTTGGTCATTTGGGGGCCATTTTAAACAATTGGCAGCCATCTTGAATATTTTAAGAGTTTCGTGGCATGCTTTGAAGCCTTGTATACATATACTAACCATTCATACTTCCAAAAGTATTCAACCCTGTCTCAACAGTAAGCCTCTTCAAGCCTCAATAGGCTAATAAGTTACAATAACAAGTCAAATAATAAGTTGGACTAAGGTGGCTATTTGGCTAATTTACAAAATCACCAGACGGCCTCTCACGACCGCGTTCTTAGCGTAAAAACGGAAGTGCAGTTGCCATTGGTGGAATAGAATATCACGATTTAGAGCCAACCAATGTATGCATCTGATTGGTCTGATTGTATCTATGATGTCAAGAATGTTACCGCCCACGTGCTCATTATTGAGACAAGCACGAAGGGCCAGTGCTGAACTTCTCTACCTTCAACTGTAGTTAAAATCATAACCAATGGTCTAGGTCAAGCATGTGCAACCTTTTCTACCCCCGGGCCTCATTGTGATAGTCAGATCCATTCACGGGCCGCAGTGATTGTCAAACATTCCTAAACACGTCCGGAGGAGGGGTAATAGAGGGAGGGGAAGTCCATTGCTCATTTAATACCCGCTTCTCATGTATTTTACTCTTTTAACTCGCTGTTGCTGCTGCAAGCGCCATTCTAACCAGGGATTTTCACACGCAATCACGCCTTAATGCAGTGCGTCACCCTACTAATTATAAGGGAGCACACCACTAAATAAATCCGCCATTTGTGTAACCTAGGGAGTTCCGGTTAAAACGGGCTGCATCAATGGGAATTTTGGGATTGGTTCACGGGCCGCAGATTAGAGGCAGGCGGGCCCGGGCCGTAGGTTGCACATGCTTGGTCTAGGTGAATACATGCGAGTGCAATTAGTCACTTTCAATGCATGCCACATATTTTAGTTTCCTGCTCGAGTGTATGAATCCCTCTTCAAGATGATATCATTGCATAGTGGATGGTAAATGTGCTATATGCATGCCATTACAAAATGATGGTCAGTGGTCATGTCCTATAAGCGTTATTACACTCAGCAAGCTTAACAAGACCATCAAGAGTTGGCTGATAATAGTACGCAGGATTGGTTGTATCTGCCTGCATTGGAGTCTGGAATACAGTAGTTGGTTTATTCTTGTACATTACATGTTTGGTGATACAGCCCAGTTCTGACAGCATCTGTGTGTGGAGAACAAACAATACCCATTCCTGTATAATTCAATGCTGTTTGGTTGCATAGTCATTTTCAATACTCAAATGTATTGTTTTGTTTAGGCAATTTTCTTAAATCTTGTTCTTGCATGTTTCCCCGCCCCATAGGTATTAACATTTTGCCTTCATAATAATTAGCATAATACCACATTAGTTTAATTAGCATAAAAATGCAGTTTATATACCTGCTTATGGTTTCACAGAGTGATTACAACTGAAATAGAACATCTGTTTGCTAACAGCATCATTGACTTACAAAGGTGAACACATTACACTGTGAACACAATTTGTAGTTTTCGACGATAGTCTATATATCCATCACGAGACAGTGACGTAACTGCGCATTCTACTTATTGCAGCACATAAACGCGCGTGCCTACTCGCGGCGCTGGCGCATACACACAAGCGTAGAAAGACAGAAGACACATACGTGTGCGTAAATGCTGAACTTGTAAAGTTACGTCACTGTCCAGAGGAAGACAATAGAGTATAGATACTCATTGACCCAGAGACATGATGAATTTATTATAAGGTAAGCCACTGTACAAAGTCTACTTCATGTCACCTAAAGGTGGGTGACCTGATCACTAACACTTTTCAAAAGTCAGTATTTTTCTCACTACCCATGCCAAGTTTGAGGCCTGAGAGATGTCTCCTTTAGATTCGAAAAGAAAACAATAGTTTCCTTTAGAATCGAAAAGAAAACAATAGTAATGAATTATCCCAAAAAGTGGATTACTATGAACACCCAAAAATCTTTTTAGAAAATAGGCTATGAGGTATGCAATTTTTTCTTTCTTTTTTTTCGATTTTTTGTTGTTGCTTATCCAAGCTTACGGAGAACTTTTTAAAAATTAAAAAAATTAAAAAAAAGAAGAAGAAAAAAAAAAAGAAAAAAAAAGAAGAAGTTTTTTAGCCCCCAGCGCATAGACCTACGCGCCGTAGCTCATTTCACATACCAATGCGGGCGGGCTTCTGAGACAGACCTTCTTCTTTGTTTGGCCTTATGACATCCTCTGTAAGAGCTACTGTGAAACCAGAAATGTTCACGATTTTCAAATTTTGCGAATCAGCAATACTGGCCTAAATTTGCGGCATGAACATTTCACGAATGTAATACAAAATATTCGCGGCATGACATTTTCACGAGTAAGTGCTTCTTGCAAAATAAGCGACATTTAAATGCACACAAAAAATTCTGGTTTTACGGTATACTAGGGCCAATTAATGTCCATAGATGTTGGCATCACTTCTAACATACAGAGATAATGAACTGTGTAAACAAGATTTAAACTCCACTAAATTTACCTTTAATAATTCCAAGCATTCCACTGGATATAAGACATCTTTGAAGTGTTTATATATGGCCTGTTCCTGGATGGCAGGATTAGAGAATATTAGCAATAGGACATGCTGGAGACATTGAAGTAGCTGATTATCTGATTGGTAGCCCTCTATACTGCGCCATGGTCTTCCCAGGAATGTGACATGTTCACCTTGCCTGTATAGGGAAAAATGAAGAGTTCAACATTAAATGTGACGTGATCAAGCGAATTGAGTCACTTGTCTGCAGTTTACAATTTGTTCACCTTTAAAAACAGGTGAAAATGCTACAGTATGGTCCAAACCCCACTAAAATCGAACTGAGAAAACAAAGTAAAATATAAGAATTTGCAGAACTGAAACTGACTTGAAGAAAGCTGAAAATGCTAAATCAAACTGGAAAAACAGTGTAAAATTGGGTGAAATGGCTCAAATCGGGCTAAAAACAAAAGAAAATTCGTAAATTTAAAAAAAAGCTGAAAAGTTTCAGGTCTGTATTTGTCACTTCTTTTTACGTCTCATTCAAAATCAATATTTCCGACATCTGAGACTCATTCTGCTTGATCGCGTCACAAACAGAGGTTTTTTTGTTCTCACCCATATAGCTTTCTAATTATTTTGTCACAACATGCTACGGGGTCTTGTTACGATTAATTATACACAATTGTAATAAGTTCTATTTAGACTCAACATTCTTAGTCCAATGAATAACTGAATGAACAGTTGCGGAGTAGAGTAATGCGTAAACAAATCCAAGCAGTGTGTGCTGTGTATTCTGTGTCATTACATATACACGTTGATGCTGCGTGAGCCAGAAAAATATACACAAATCCCGAGTATCTTGTAGCTGCGTTTACGCTAGTGTGAACTTGTTTGTTCAGACTATAGTAGGTCAGAAGCAACCTACTCCAACAGGCTGCAGCTCCTTTCAAAGCCACTCCACCTCAATCATTGTCAATGGAACTTGACTAAATCTTTCCAGAACCAACAATTCTACAGTAGGAAATGGGTACCTACTTTTGAATCATTAGGAATCAGAAACTCCACATAATACTCTACAAAATGAGAAAAGGGGGTAATCTCTAGTATCTGCTTGAAATAATCAGGTCTTAAAGGAAGTCAAAGTTTTTTTCTCTTTCCAGCCCGTTTATAGGGACTTTTTATTTTATGACATACAACAATAGATTAACAAAATACAAAAATAACACTACACAAAATACATCAAATACAGACAAGGCATCAACATTCAGACGCCACAAGTGCCAGACAAAGTTTTACTATTATATAGGCACATAGGTCCTATTGTCTTAAAGCTTTTTTTATTTTTTATAAAGAAAACATTATGAAAACAATATTATGAAAACAATATTATGAAAACAATATCCCCCATCTTTTGTTATGGGAAGTCAAAGGAAGTCAAAGTTAATCCCGTCAAAAACTTGATAGTTTCAAAATTGTCAGACAGCAAACCTATTCAAATTCTTTACCTGTTGAGTTCTTTTCCATTTGACCTGATATTAAATAAAGGTCCGACCTCCTCACGGTAGGGTTTGCTACTCATAATAACTCAATATTAAAGGTAGATGTTCTGATTGCTGGCCCGATTTCAACTTGATGTTTTCTATTTTACATGAAAGGTCAACCTTAACATTGTCGCATTCCGAAGTTTGAGTTGCATAACTCCAATGGTTCTTATTATAGAAGCACAAGGTCACAAGAATTTTGCCCATTGAGTAGTACACTCACTGCCTGGTGGTTAACCACCTTTGGCAGTAATTCACCACATTTTAGCCTATAATTTCTAAATGGAACATTTTTGGCCCCTAAGATTTTATAGACATAATGAGAAAAATATGGGGATTCTTCTGGTATCAAAATATCTTGATGTGAAGAAAAAAATCACAGCCCAAAACGAGTGATCGGAACATACACCTTTAATATTAGTTAACAAATAATCTCACTTACCCTTCAATATTGGTTGACATTTCTTCATATACATGCACTTCATGGGGTTCATCAGTCGAGTTGTCCTTTGACCGTTGACTCGTCTTCCTCTTCCTCTTCCTCTTTCTTTTCTTCTCTACACTTGATTCTTCCACTTCCACATCCACTTCCTCAATATCACTCATGATGATGATACAATCATCTGCGCTCATGTCAGACACGGATTGTTCTGTACGCTGTCTCTTAGCTGTAGGCCCTGATGTGGAGGCCTGGGTTCCATCAAGGTTGGATGTATCCTCTTTGTCTGTGGTGGATAAGTTGAACTTTTCAGGCTGGCATATCAGTCTCAATGAATGGATAAGCCACTGTGAGGCATTCTTGGCAGCTACTAATCGCACCAAATCAAACCCCACCTCCAGCACCTGGAAAATAATAAGAATAGAGTAAGGTCATAGGTTCGAGTCCTTTTAAATTAGGATATGGAAAGTCTGGCATTTAACATCAACTTCGATCCCATTATAAAGTTTGTTGTTTGTAAAAAGGAATTTTAACAGCATCATAACATTGTCCATTCATTTATTCATCAACTTTTATTAAAACAACTTTGATTCAGACAAAATTTGTAACAACTTAAACATAAAAAATCAAATCTTAGAGTTATTTAGGCACATCATAAAGTTTAATAATTAAACGAACAATTGAGGAATATCATACTACTTTAAAAATACATGCATGCATGCTGCGAATTGCTGCATAATGCGTGCACACTCGCGCTGCATGCTGCGTAAACATGCACAAGTCTCAGCGCTAGCTGCGTATATGCTATAGTTTAATCAGTTCCAAATTGTCGAGAAGTATGCCGTTTAACTCCCCGTGCGCTAAAGTAATCAAAGCGTATGCGCGCTAATTTGGCATACACAAGCATCACGCATGCGATTCACAATGCGCCAGTTGCGCTTTGCGAGTGTTTTGCACACACACGCTTTTCTGAATTAATTCATTGCTGTAAGCAGGTTCGCCATTTGGAACTGACTGAACTACACTGTGAACTTGCTCGTTCAATAACTAATCAGATGCTGTGTCAATTTATATATTTTCTTTTATTTATATTTTTGATGTTGTTCTCTATATGAAGAGCTATGTTGCAAAAGGGCCTACATCCACTTCTACCTGTTACTCATTTTGCATTATTGAATTGATGGCTATTCATTATGTGGAATGTGGCTTGTAGGCCTATTGTTGGTGCCTCAATTGGCGGGCATGGATGCACTAACTCAAATCATGAGGACAGCCATACAATAATTTGATTAATTAATAATGCAAAATGAGTAACATGTAGGAGTGGTCTGTAATCCCTTATGCAAAAAAGCTCTTCATATATTTGGGCTTTTATCTTATTCCTGTGCCACTTTCATTAGCTTGTTTAACCCTGCCCATTTGTGTTTACTTGTATTATGAATGTTTATTGAGTTGCAGTGAACCAATTGATTGGCCCATCAGAGCTCTTATGTTGAGAGTTACCAGTTTGATTTGTAGTCACTCAGTTCATTAACTTTGTTAATGTCTGTTGGGCTATTGGTCACATTTGCTCTTTATATACAAAAACAAATACTAGAATACATTCTGAAATTGCAACATGAACACATCATAAGGTAATGCCTTTATATCAATTTCATCCCAACATATCCCAGATAGACAAGAGGCAGTCAATATCAATACCACTCACCAATTGTTCATCCACAAGCACCTGAAGATAGTCCCTGAACTTTACAGATGATTCTCTGGGTCCCACGTCATCGCACAATGCAAGTAGATCTTTGCAACTGACTCCTAGAACCTTGGCTTGGTCTATGCAATCATAGACACTCATCAATGTGTCAGTATCTTCCCTAGACCAGTCTAACTCCAACCTGTGTCCAATTTTAAAATATACACAAATACAGACAATGTTTCAGTATCTTCCCGAGACCAGTCTTACTCCAACCTGTGTCCAATTTTATAATATACACAAAATACTGACAATGTTTCAGTATCTTCCCATGACCAGTCTAACTCCAACCTGTGTCCAATTTTAAAATATACACAAATACAGATAATGTTTCAGTATCTTCCCTAGACCAGTCTAACTCCAACCTGTGTCCAAATTTAAAATATACACAAAATACAGACAATGTTTCAGTATCTTCCCTAGTCAAGTCTTACTCCAACCTGTGTCCAATTTTAAAATATACACAAAATACAGACAATGTTTCATTATCTTCCCTAGACCAGTCTAACTCCAACCTATGTTCAATTCTAAAATATACACAAAATACAGACAATGTTTCAGTATCTTCCCTAGACCAATCTAACTCCAAAATTATCATATCGATATTGTAACTTTCAAAAAGATTTCCATGAAACTGAAAGGTGCCATGGACACTAAATTACAGCATTGAAATGATTATAAATAATATACAATGTCAAATTCTATTTTCTTGGGGGGGGGGGGGGGGGGAATCTGGCAAATCAGAGTATATATTTCTACCCATTTCCAATTTTCCCAAAGTTAGAAGCATGTCCCTATCCCCATTTTCATTATTATAACATGTATGTATCTTTTCATGTTAGGTTAACTCACCTTCCTTTTACAACACAAAAAATGTCTCTTAATTTTTCACACTTTGGGAGTGCTGATCTAACACTGTTGAAATGGGGAATGTTAGGAGCACAGATGGGCAAGCCTGTTTTAGGGGTTAAAGGTTAAAATGTTCTCCCCCCCCCCCCCCCCCCCCCCATTGACACTATGGATAGGTGAGTGGAGAGGGGTCAAAGTTTCCAAGATGAGAAGGATGTTGTTAACACCATTGTTTTTTTAGAATATTGCAGGCAGGTTGTAATTACCACAACCACAAAACCTGTTAATAATATGAACAAATCATGAAATATACAAAATATAGACAATTGATAAGAAACCCTGGACTTTTTGGAGGGGGTTCGGAGGGGGGGGGGGGGAGGGAGTACACTTACCCTTGTATCATAGCATCAATATCTGACCACTTTGTTGTTAAAAGATCGTCTCTCTGAAACACTTTTGAATTATTTACACAAGCGTTGCCAAATGCTACAAAATCACCATCATTTTGATGCATATATTCCCACAACAATGTCCTTCTAGTCCTTCCTTCAATACCACTAATCCTTTCTGGAGTCAACTCACAAACTCTTATTATTTTGCCAGCTTCATTCAGCTGGTAGGATTTGCGCACTGTCAGAGTGCAAGAGTTCACCAAAGTGTTATCTTGTATGTTGGTACCGGATGATATCGGGACAATGCCCGGTGCAAAATGTCCCTGCAGTACAAGCCATCGAGAGTGGGATATGTTTTGCGAATTAATATTATACCCCATGTTCAATGGAAGGACATTATCACTCCCAGTGGGGACAGTGTTAATCTCTCCACTAACGAGTGCGGTGTTTAATTCTGGCTCAGGAGGTATAACTTTGCCCGCATCTCTATCTTGATCCACCTGGTTTACTACATCCTGTTGTTTGGATAAATCTGGTACAGCCTCTGTTGTATCTAGCACCCTCTGAGAGGCACTATCACCATCACCATTGGGCAACTCAACACCTTTATGACTGATCGAATAACTATGTTCTGTCTGTACTATCCCAGACAATGTAGCATCACCACCTGCAATGGCATCTGGCAACTCTTTTTCCACCTGTGGTGGCGCAGACCTCGTTTGCAAAGCTCTCTGTTTTTCCATCACAAGCTGGTTTCTTTCCTCTTGAATCCGTATTAAATCCTGCAAAGCCGGCTTGAAACTTGTACTTGTTTTTTTAACAGTGGCGGCCGTATCTTCTCCCATATCAACACCTTCTATATCAGAGTCAGAGTCGGAGTCATTTGCCGCAGGTTCTTCCCTTCCTAAAAGGTTGGAATCCAGAACTATGATTTGGTCAGGTAATGTAATGTTGACGGTGACCTGTGAAAAGTATTGGGATGAATCAGAGTTATTTATATTTATGTTTTAAAAGTTAGGAACATAATCATATCTAGGGAGTTTTAATGAGCATCCAGCGTTTCGGCAGTATAACTCAACAGCAATAAAGTGGCACAGGCAGAAAACAGTCAGTTCCTAACACTCCACTCCACTGGTGTAATTGAAGCATTAGTTTCCTTGCAAGTTTGCTGATTTTAAGGTCACACCATAGTATCAGTTAGAGAATAAAATTCATGATAACAGTTTATAGCTGTTTTACTACATACGTTGGTCTCTTATGTATAGGCGGGGGCTGTATGTTGGCCATACACAACGACACTAATGGTACAGCCTATACATGTACATAATGAGACTAACGTATATAGCAAAACAGCTACAACTATATTTTATTCTCATTCTTATTTCGTATTGGTTATTTTCAAAAATAACGTATTTTGTAAGTTTTATTTTTATCTAACCACCACAAATTTCCCCCTTTGTAAAATTGGCAAAACCAATGAGTTGTTTACCAACTTGCCTTCGAATAATCACGTTCGTCGTTCGCACACACACACACCCCAACTCTGTGTTATACTAACAATGCATACACCAACAACTTTGAGTAGGGCGTGCTTGAACATCTTTTAAGATGTCATCAATACCATTGAAACGCAATGACGCAACTCTATATTATTGGTCTCATAATACACTACTGGCAAAAAGTCCTTACGCAGTGATTATATCCTAGAAAATCCATCTTCTATGAACATACTATTGAATATTTTCACTAGTAACGATGCAACATGTGTGCGTTATATAGTTCTTCTTCATAAATTCATGTTTGTTGCATGGTACGATCATCACATATAAAACTCATTAAATCAAGAAAAGTCAGAATCTACACAGTAAAATCCATAGACCTTTGCATCATTAAGGTATGAATGAGCATTACAGATCCCTGGCATAATAATTGTACATGCTTGCATTTTGTAAAATAATGTAAAACTAATGATTTGTCGTAGATGATTTTTGCAAGCAATGATATCCTATAGTGCTATAACAGCGAATATGAGCTCATGAATATATAATGAGGCAAATGTCTATGAAATTTTACTGTGTAGATTTTAACTTGTCTCGATTTATATGGTTTTGTATGAAATCTGGTGATCATAACATACAATAAACATGAACATTTGAAGAAGAACTGTATAATGCACACATACACCATCTTTATTAGTGAAAATAATCAATAGTCTGTTCATGAAAGATGGATTTCTAGGATATAATCACTGCGTAAGGACTTCTTGCCGGTAGTGCATATAGTGCATATTGGAAATCAGCTGAAATAATCAAATTGCCCGTTGTCATCCAAAACCACACCGACTATATGAGAATAAACCATAACATGATGGGAGGAATGCTAGTTTACAATCATATCAGACAACAATTTTATAACCGTTAAGCCCTTTTTAGTCCTCAATTGTATCCTTAAAAACGATTGATCCTTTCATTGGGACAAATTGTCAAATAATATATATATTTACCAACAAACTCTTACCATATTTGATGCATACAGGGACAGAAAGCCTGCACAATATCCACCCATAGATTCATTGTGTAGCACAGTGGAGTCATCTGAAATAGATGGGAGATAAATGCATTAATGGGTGAGAGAAGACAAAAAAACCAAATAAACCCCATACTGCAAGACAAAACTTGCGAAGCCCCTGGCTGTGAGATTCACCTAATGGGAGTAGTTTATAATACCTGTTTAATCAGCTAATGCTAGGACATCTTGTAAGGAAGTCTTGTGGTCATATTGAAACATTTAATTTGTAAAATCGATCAACATCGCATTAACGACTCCAATTTGTGCACACCCTGTATGAAGCTTAACCAATTACGAAGTTAATCGGTAAATGGGTACAAGAGTACACAAAATGGGGTCAAAGCTCATCATGTAGGGGTCATTAGAGGTCAATCTGTTCCCCTTTGTGAAGTTCTCATTCAGTCACATGGCGTTAAACTTTAAATATTTTGCTAGCATTGTATAAGGCTGACATTTTGCCATATATGGATTGCACAAGATCGACATCCTCTTTACCAGGGAAAACAAAATTGGGTCATCAACAATAGACTCACTCAACGTTCGCAACCGACTATGATCTCTTGATAGTACAGAGATATGTTTTGGGGTTGATTTTGTTTAGTTTTGTTTTGTTTTTTATTTTCCTTTTGGGTTTTTGGGTGGTATACATTGTTTTTTGTCGGTCTGAATCATTTGAGATCACCGACATTATCATTGCATTGGAATATTTTTAAAATTACAACAAACAAATAAAATCATAAAGAAAAACGTTGTTGACCTGACCAACATTCGCTTTCAAATGACTGAAAAATAGGAATTGTATGGATTTCAGATGAACATCTTTCTTGCTCCTTATCTATCATCTACTGAAAATTTCAGACACTTCAGAATCTATATTCTTTCAAGTTAACCATTTGAAATAATTTGCTTATGATCTTATTTGAAGTCATTTTAACCCATATGTTTAGGAATTTAGGTATAGCTTTAGGCTTAACCCGATCTCACTGGGCATGTATTTGGGAATAAAATCAGGGGAGAAAAACAGATCAAATTCTTTAGGGAAATCAAGTTCCTTTGACGCCGGGAATTGAACCTGGGTCGCCCGCATGGAAGTCAGGCACCTACCTGATCACGCCGTATGGTCAGCTTGAAAAACTTGAGTTTGATAGCCTGCCTGATTGCCCCACAAGATTGGGAAGTGTGCACTAACAACACCTATAGTTTGATCAGTTCCAAATTGGTGACGCCTCCTTACAGCATATAAAGAATACAGAAAGATGCGGGTGAACATGAAGGCAACAAGTACACTGTGCATCATTTGTTGTGACACTTGCGTATGGCCAAAACCGTATGCGTGTGGCCATAATCATGCGAATACGCTTGGATTACTTTTGCAAGCGGCAAGATAAAAAACGATCATTTCTTGCCAATTTGGAACTGATTAAACTATAATATGTGGGATTTCGTAGTGATGGGGAAGGTTAGGGTTAATGGACTATTTCATTGCACTGAATGGTATTTTCATATTACCTGATGTGTGCAGCCTTTCCATAAATGCTTCCATCTCAGACATGATACCCTCTGGTATTTTAGAGAAGAATCTTTCTTTGTAGGCTAGTGACAACTGTGTACTGATTGGTGCCAATGGTATGACACGCCTTAACCGTGGATTCTCTCTTTGATTCCTCTGATGGGTAAATGTTACAGATGGGCAAGATACAAAATGATTAACGGTATGAACTGATTTGAGAATAACCCCACTATAATCACAGTGCAATCAACTGATTTGAGAATAACCCCACTATAATCACAGTGGCCATCACGAGACAGTGACGTAACTGTGTAGTCTTCAAATTGCAGCACATAACGCGTCCGCCTACTTGAGGCGCTGGCTTATACACACGAGCGTTGAAAGACGGAAGATACAAGCGTGTGTGTAAATGCTGTGCCTGTTAAATACATCACTGTCCAGAGGAAGCCAAATAGAGTATAGTCTCTTAAAGACAACATCAATCAGAGGGATACGCACCCTTTTATTACATACTTGATGACTTAATTTAGATGTTGGTGCTGTTCAATCAGAGATTATGAAAAACAGGGATGATCGTCTGTATTGAAATACAAAACGTTTACTATGTCTGTCTCGCTCAACAAACCGATCAACACCCAACTTACAAAGACAATTAATTATTTTTCAAGTGGGTGTTAGTACAACAACAACAACAACAACAACTACAACTACAAAAAACTTTCAAATGTTGGGAAATTGTACCAACATTTTGAAGCATTTCCAAAGATTTAAATTTTCCCCTTAAAATTTCAAGTTCCGAAATTAGGGTTCATTTTTCTATAGCCCTAAAAGATGCTCTTAACACTTTCCACGCGGCAGGCGGCTGCAGACGACATTCCAAAATTTCACAAAATGTTTCAAAAATTTCGCAATTATTGCATTTCATTACCATATTTAGAAACACCATGAGAAATGCATTGAAATAAGTACAAACATGCCTAGTATTGGTTCAATAATCCTTGAGATAGACTTTGAGATTTGGGAAAGGTTTTTTGAAAAATCTGTTTTGTATATGGAACGAGAGCATCAATGATGCAGAAGCTGACTACAGCTGAGAATTTGGGAAAATTCATAACTCATGTCTATATATGAAGAGCGTTGTTGCAAAAGGGCTATGGTGCATTTTTTTCAAAAATGATTTTACTATAGAAATGTATAGGGGAAAATCTTATGTTTCAAGGAAACAAAGTCATTTTTTTTCAAAAAGACATTTTTCAAAAAGTCATTTTCAAAAAGTCTTTTTTTCTCATTGTAAACAGTCATTGAAGTTGCAAAAGGGCCTGTGTCCAGAATTAAATCGGGATACAGGCCCTTTTAAAACAAAACAACAACTTCAATAGTTTACAATGAGATGTAGGTCTTTTTGAAAAAAAATGACTTTATTTCCTTGAAACATATGATTGTATCATTTAACATTTCTGTATCAAACTTTTTTTTTTAAATGATTAAAATAAATGATTTTTTCTCTAAGTACAAACAGATGGAGTTTTGTTGCAAAAGAGCCTACATCCAAATGTTCAAAAAATGTAAACATGATTTTTGTTTGTTTTTGAAAACTAGCGCATTTGGAATGTATTTCAATTTAAATTAGTATGTAGTGTACCTCTTTCATAATCCATTCAGTTTTTCAATTGCTCAACTTGAATATTTAGAAACAGGTTTTTTTAAACTTTTTCTCAATAAGAGCCAAAGTGGATGCAGGCCCTTTTGCAAAAAACCTCTTCATATTGTAAACCACTATAATCTGTCCAGCATATAACAAATGATGCAAAGCTCGAATCCATATTATATCTTACATGAAACAATTATATATATATATATTATTATGCATTCACCGTTCACCGTGTAAGCACATTTGCCCTTCTATATGCTTCGGTTGAGATTTCAAGATCAAGAAATAGTCTCTTTCTGATATTAAAACAAATTATTGCCAAACACCTTGGATATTAAATGGTGCGACCTAATGGTAGATGATTGTTCTCTTTTGTAATGTGTGAAGGTTCAATAAATAATATGTACAGAGATGAATAACTTCGGTACATAACAATGGCAAAATACAAACACCTATTTTATGAAAATATGCATCATTTAATGAAAATAATAATATTTACAGGTCACCAAACTCCCATGGCCCCTGGATCTTAGGCCAAGTAAAAATAAAACTAGTTTCTCGTGCTAACTTTTTGAAAAAAGGAAGATGAGTTTGTTTTTTTCTTCTTCCCAAAATGGCGAATGCCCCTTTTTCCAAAACTGGTTTCGCTTTTTCCAACATGGTGGAAATGTTTTTGCTTCAAAATGGCTGCCACTTTTCTAAGACTAGCTTTATAACCTTAAAATGGGTACATACTGGAAACTGCTCGCGATATTTTACATGTTTATTTTAATACTAGGCGGTCACACGGGGTTTGTCGGTTCTCGGGTTTGGGCGGTCACCCGGGGTTTGTCGGTTCTCGGGTTTGGTGGTTTGTAGAATGCATGCATAAAGCCCGATCGGACAAACTTTGAAAATTCGACCCTTAGACGACCTTTGACCCGGACGACCCAAGAAAAGCAAAACCGTTTTATTTTTTCCACGCTCGACTCGTATTCGGGCTTCCCGTCACCGAGTTTAAGCCAGATCGGACAAACTTTGAAAATTGGACCCCTAGACGACCTTTGACCCCGGACGACCCAAGAAAAGCAAAGCCGTGTTATTTTTTCCACACTCGACTCGTATTCGGGCTTCCCGTCACCGAGTTTAAGCCCGATCGGACAAACTTTGAAAATTCGACCCTTAGACGACCTTTGTGACCCCGACTTTTGACCCCGGAAGACCCGACAAACGCTAACCCGTTAAATTTTTGCCACGCTCGCCTCGCATCGAGCATTGTGATCACCGAGTTTAAGCACGATCCGACCAACTTCAAAAAGTTGACCCCTAGATGACCTTTGACCTTGTATGCTCTAGCGAATGCGAACTTGCTCTTGCGGGGACTGAACAAACAGACACCGAGTTTCTCATCACCGAGTTTAAGCCCGATCGGACAAACTTTAAAAATTTGACCCCTAGATGACCTTTGACCCCGGACGACCCAAGAAAAACAAAGGCGTATTATTTTTTCCACGCTCGACTCATATTCAGGCTTCCCGTCACCGAGTTTAAGCCCGATCGGACAAACTTTGAAAATTCGACCCCTAGACGACCTTTGACCCCGGAAGACCCGACAAACGCCAACCCGTTTTATTTTTGCCACGCTCGCCTCGCATCGAGATCACCGAGTTTAAGCATGATCCGACCAACTTCAAAAAGTTGACCCCCATATGACCTTTGACCCCTATATGACCTTTGACCTCGTACGCTCTAGCGAATGCGAACTTGCTCTTGCGGGGACCGAGCTGCACCCACCCACTGAGTTTGAACGCCGCCCGACCCCGGGAAGGCAACGAAAAAGCGCGCACAGACAGACAGACAAACAAACAGACCAACAAAAAAACAGACAGACAGAGAGTAGAGTATTATTATATAGATAACACAAGGATTTATTCTCTATTTTTTCTCTTTCAGGAATACAAAGCTAAATAAGAAAAGATGTGTATTCTAGATTTACAAAATATCAGTGTGATCTCGGGAATATCTTGATAAATAAATCAGTTCCAGCCAAAAACGACAAACAAATGTTCCGAAGGCGAAGACCACACTGGTATTTTAAAACACCAGTTTTACTCACGGTTTATTTATATCATCTGATGCAGATACAGTTTAATTTGTATCATGTTTTGATATTAACAGTTTGCCTGTTATGTTGTTCTTTCATTTTAACAGGTTTTTTTAAAAATATTGACACGTTCTCCATTGACAACATCAGTGTGATCTTGAGAACATTCAAAAAATAAAAATTGAAGAAAAAGAATTTAAAAAAAAAAAATTTAAAAAAAATTAGAAAACAAAATTTGAACAAAATTTGAAGAAAAAAACTATTTTTTTGACGTGGCGGCCAAAATGGATGCGCACGCGCGGGGAAGAGAAACTACTATTTTTTATTTGGCCTTTTAAATGGTGCGCCACTTTGACTTTGGTAATGCCACAAAAACCAGTTGGCGAATTGGCGTTCTCTTCTGGATGGTTCAATAAGTAACAATAACATCTACCGAGGTGATTGGTTTAGGGGAATATTGAAAATAAGATAGGCTTTTCTTCTGATATCAAAATAGTACTACTACATATAGTTTAACCAGAGAGATATTACACCTCCCTGGTTAAACCATACATAGCCTAGGCTACATAGCCTAGGCTATAGGCTACATAGCCTAGGCTATAGGCTACATAGCCTAGGCTATAGGCTACATAGCCTAGGCTATAGCCTATAGGCATAGGGCTAGGCTGGGATGTTCGTAGTCCCAATAGTGACCTGTCCTAGGTAGCTGGCTACCTAGGGTCACAAAACTCCCTATTGACTGTTCACGTCGCGAAATTCACATCGAGTGTCAGCACTGCCGACTGCCGCTTGATCAAAATTAATTAACACAATGTATTACTAAGAGTTCTAGGAACAACATGTGAGTGCATTTTGATTGATTTAAATCATATTTGATGTGAAAATCTTGAATTAAAAATGTGATTTTCGCGACGTCGTGTGTCTATAGAGGGTGTTGTGGCTATAGTATAGTGAAGCATGAACGATAGTATAGCCACCATTGGGTCTAGGATGTTCGGGAATTCAGTGCTCCCGGGACTCGATTTTGTTTTTCGGGCGGGATCAGGATTTACGAAAATTGGTAGTCCAGATTTTCGAGGAAGTGAAAACGCAATAAAATATACTAAATGTCCACCAAAGTGTACTGTACTGTACAGTAGATATGTACTTCTGTTCTCTGTGTTGTCTTCATTTGCCTTTTATTATTGTCAAATCTGCACCGGTTTTAATCAGCTTCGACCCGATCACATTCCGATTTTCAACTTGAAGTTTTCTATTCTACATGAAAGGTCATCCTTAAAAAAGTCGTGTTCCAAAGTTTGAGTTGCATAGCTCTAATAGTTCTTATTTTACACGCACAAGATGCTGTGAACTGTACCCATTGAGTAGTACACAAACTATATCGGTGGTATACCACCATTCGCGGTAATTCAACGTTATTTCATTGATTTCTCCGTAATTATACCGATTTAGGCCGTCAAATTTCAGTATGATGATGAGAAAAATACGAGCTTTCATATGATATGAAAATCTCCGTATGTTTGAAATAATTCTGTGTTACGAAAATGTGATCGGGTCATCTACCTTTAACATTACATATTAAAATCGCGATTCGTTCAAGATTTACGATCAGAATAATTTTGTGTACTACCAAAATGCATAAAACTTTCATAAGTGCAACCAAATGTGCACAATGAAGCGAATTTTAGAGCAACATCGTGCGTACGGCGTAAACACACACCGCTCGCTGGCGATGTGAGCGGCGCCATACTCTTGGGTTCCTTTTTTAGTAGGAGAACAACCGTATCAGGAACAGGCGGGGTTGGACGATGATGTAGTATTTATTTTAAAGTACCCCCTTTTCATTTTATATTTGGTTTATTTTGTACTCACGTCTAGGCTATATCAGCCTTTCGACTCACTCGTAGTCATTTTTTATCTGCTAAAAATTAACGTCAAAGTAGATGCAGATGAAAACAACTTGAAGTATTACAGAACAACAAGAAACAGAACATGAAATAAGGTGAGAAGACGCCATTATTTTCTGAGAACACACATCCGCGGCATGCTCGGACTGAAAACTTTTTTGGGGGTTGGACGCTTTCACTTTTGAAAGGGGTGTCATGTTTTATTAAAACAATGTTTTTATTTTCAATAAATTACTTGAGCTATAATATAAACATGCGGCATGTCATTATGAATATTTATTGAGTAAATTTGTATTAAATGTGGAATTTCGACATGGCGGAAGTTACACAATATCTAAATATAATACATAAATGTGCCGTTAAACCCAACCCTCCCCCGTTATAACACGACTTTCAAAAAATGAGTGAACTCGTAGAGCTCCGATTGTTTCGTTATTAAACACTGCACCCTCACATATTCGCACGTGCAACTGTTTGAGGAAAGCTCACGACACATTGAAACAGACGGGGTAACTCGGTAAATGTAATTGCCTCATTTACATCGGACTATAATATGTAGATTTGACATTTGATCAATGGCAGACGATACCAAACTGGTGGGGGTAATAAAAGATATTACGGCACGATAAATCACGCAAATTCAACATTTTGGCAAGGCAATATTCGTAAGTTTTACTCTTTTTCGCGAATTTCTAACAGCACCTCATGATGAAAAACCTTTGAAAACAATATTTTCCAATAATTTTGGCCGCTGAAATCGGAGAAATAGTTTGAAGAATATATACAGAAGGATTAACATCAATTAACGAAAAACGACCTCCCCACCTATTTTTCACTTTGACGGCTGTATTTTTACTTTCCGCTATTTCGTATCATGAATAATAATGATCTCTAGTAGTTAAACCAATCACAATAAGACAATCACGCTTGTACGTCATGATACATGCGTGCCATGTGTTGAATCAACTTGTCTATCATAGCGTTTACATGCATTTTCAATACAGTTATGACAATAAAGAAAATAACGCGAAATTGCCTATTTTGTCGAATGGCAATCAGGCCCATTTTCTAACATATTTATGCGATCATATTGTTTCACTATCTCAAGTACATTTCCCGACAAATAACCACTTGTGTGACCAAGATAAAACCATATTTCACAGTCGCACTTTCCCCTTGACCTATACCGTGACCTTTCGCGTCAGGTCGCTTTAGCTTACTTGTAGTAAGCTAAAAACCAATAGCTGCGTGGAAAGTGTTAAAGATAAAGGGTGACAATGAGATTGAAGTCTGCTAAACTTACATTTCTATTACAGAATCCAAGCTTCTTGAGATTAAAGAAAGCACTGCCGAGTATATCCTCATCGTATTGATGGTACAGCCTATACAGTAACTGGTTGTTATACAGCAGACTATCACGTGACGAAAGGGAACTCTGATGAGAAAATAACAATAAACATCAGAAGATGCGTAATTTAGTCGCTGAAAATAGAATGGCTTTCTACATGCCAGAGACAATAATGGTAAGCTTCAACTTTAATGACAACAGTAATGAATATGGAGTAAGATGACATTTTTTAACTGTCTTAATTTTTGTATCATCATTTTTATCTCTTAAAATAAAGCTAATTCTGGCCGAGAGTTACTCTTTTGCACAATTTATATTTTGTATTTATTTGATAACCTTTCTGAAATTGCAGACTTTCGGCAATACAAGCACTCACCAAGATCATAGAGTGTAGGAGTTTATAGTGAATGTCGTTAGGCAATACAAGCACTCACCAAGATCATAGAGTGTAGGAGTTTATAGTGAATGTCATTAGGCAATACAAGCACTCACCAAGATCATAGAGTGTAGGAGTTTATAGTGAATGTCGTTAACATTTTTCACATCTCTCTGAGCTAGGACAGTATCGCTGCTTTGATGAACAGGCTTGTGCAGTTTTGTGATGGCATAATTTCTCAGCTCTCGCAAGTCACTCAGAGCCCCTGCTGACATATCAGAATTCCTAAAATACAACCACAACCAGGATTTAGTGAGTTATAATTTTAATTTGACTTAGTTATAGTTAGAAACATGATGACACAGGGATTGCAGAACATATATGTACAAAATCTGATGCAACTGAACTGTGTAAAATTGTAACATACATTGGGAATCATAGTCATGCAACGTCTAAAGATTTTTTTTATTGCATTATGCATAGGAAGTGTTGCTTTATACATTCAGGGACAAGAGTATTACAAGGTTTGACATGTTTTTGGCCCTTGAACATGTTTGAGCAGACTACCCAAAGGTTATACATGGGAAGTATTACTTTATTCATGCTGAAGGGCCAGATAAAGATACAGGGTTTTGACAGAACAGCGACAATTGCTATTTCATCAGAGAAAAATTGAAAAGTAACATGTTAACAGAGCAACTTGTATCGGTAACCCTAAAAGCATATTACTTAAAATATTTCTTCAGATGATATACTTGTAAGAAATTCTTAAGGTGATTTGTTTTCTTCATTTTTTTGTAAATTTTAGAACGCTACTTTTGAAATGTTTGAATATGTGAACAATTTACATGATTTTCAAGAAAGTAAAACTGACTGATCTTACTTGTAAGGTCTGTTTTCTGAATACAATTTTTGTTTTCTGTCCCCAAAAGCCTCCTTAGTTTTAGCCGTACAAAGACATTCTACTCACCTAAACTTTTCCTGCAGCTTGAGCACAAGTTTCTCATATTCTTCAGCACATTCCTTGACATCGGTAGAGTCTGTGTTCAGTTGGTTTACATTCTCCATGAGTTGCTGCAAAAATGGAATATTATTTTGATTGAATTTAAGAGTTTAATCTACTTGAAGGATCACACATGAATTATGAAATAGTTAATCAAACCTGTTTATTACATTTAATGTTTGTAACCTTATTGTATTTCATACGGGCCTACAACATAACTCATCACATAGAAAAATGCTGTAGCTTTGACAAATTTAACCTTTTGTTCAATTCCATACAAACAAGCAGAGTGAAAAATCCATGAATCACTGTGATCCACTGAAGCTAAATTTGACAATAAATCAGATCTAAATCAAAACATACACATTTGTATCTGAAACTGGTCGTATATGACCTTGGTCATAGCTATTTTTTGCAAAAAATGACTGAAAAATAATCTTGGCTTAAGCTTTATGACCAACAACCTTTTTCCCTAATGTCACTTTGTTGTTTTGGGGGGGAAATTATATAGTCCATATACAATACTTGATCATCTACCTTTGTAAAAATGACACCATAGCTAATTCCAGTTCAGGAGACAGCATTTGTGGATATGTTCCAAGGTTGGCGTTAAATTATGTTCTTATATGCATTGTCTATTTGTGTGGTGGTATGGGAAAACCCGTCGGAAGTCGCTAGTGTTAATATTGAGATATCTGGGTCATACCAAAATATTTCGTACAAATGAGTTCGAAGTCAATTTTCCAACTTTGGTCCCAGTATAGAGATTATACCTTGAACTTTAGTCTCCAGGAGTTTTTTATGCAAAATTCCAGATGTTAAGTTTATTTTAGTACTTTTCTGAACCTTGTTTATCACATTTATTGCTAACAAATCAGAGGTGAATGAACTAAAAACTACGTCATGGCAACCAGGTCACACCTTCTTGAACTTTACATGCTATTATGCAACTTGCATTGTAAAGATTTTGAAACTAGCAATTGTTGATAATATCGCAAAAAACTTGGTTCATATCAAAAGTCCTTATCACATGACAAGCTATTCTGTGTGATATAACAGTGTAGTTTTATTATTATCAAAGAATTTAAAAGATTTTGTGTACATGAAGTTTGAACCTTTGAATTTCAGTTTCCATTTTTAGTACTGCGCATAAACTTGCCATCTTTAAAATATTATAACTGTAGTTCTAGATGGAATTTTTGAAAAATTTAAACAGTACTATACTCAGTAGAGTATGAAGCTCTCTGCCAAAGAAAAAAATCAGGTTGCTAGAAAATGACCATGTGAAGGGTTTTCCCATGCCACCACACATTTATGAAATAGCACTCAAATCCTTGATCGTTGTTGAAAGGGATTTGCATACTGCGCGTCTGTGTGGTTTACTTCACTCAGGCATTGCCATTGTGAAATAAACCATGCAGACGATGCAAACATTGTTGTAGATTGGTGATATACATACGCTGTAATATGATTTAATCCCTAATTACTTGGTGACAAATCTAACACCTGGCTTATTTGCACAGAGGATTGTATTAATACTAAATTTGATCGCCCAAAGTCAAATAAATCAGAAACTATCATGATGTTTGTTTTTTTTAGTTTTAGGTTTTTAAAAATATTTTTCTTCTGCAAAAACAATAAATCAGGGTCTGGGGGGGGGGGGGGTTATGCCAATACAACAACAAAATGATTGGCCTAATTTGCATATTTTGGCCCTACGACCTATTCCACTTCCACTAGAAACCGTCTTTCTATGCGTGTGTATATACGCCAGCACCTCGAATAGACGTAGGTAGGTAAAGATTCATGAAAGACATTTTGCATAAACAAGTTGAGGGAATGAATAAAAGAAGCTTTTTTCGGTTCTACGTAAGCTATCACAAATTAGTCTAGTGCAAACACTTCTATTGTACAAGTTATACAGATTGATTCCGTAATAAACATACTATGGGCTATACCCTACCTTTTTTGTAGGATTAAAATCGCTACCTTGTCACCATCGCTGACAGCCTAGCTGGTGTGATGGTTGTGGCATTGGCTCTGGGACCAAAGGGTCCTCGGTTCAAATCCCAGTGTCATCAAATTTGATTCAAACGTTTTGCTTTCAATTCATTTTTCTCAAAATGGGGACAGTTTCATAGTTTGAATACTTACAACTAGGCAAATTTGTGATAGCTTACTCATAGGTAACACCCTTTCCCCTGCAAATGATGCCATTTTCTTTACCTTATCAGCCTGTGCCTCTTCTAAACAGATCTTGTAGTTGAGTGATGTATGCTCATTCTTGAATATATGTCTATTCCTTTTGCTCAAAGATTTGGTCGTTTTATCATTGCTCCTCTGACGAAAGATAAAAATGTGTTTTAAAGGTTAATATTTGGCGAACAAGTTTTTGTGTTGTTTTGTTTTTACCAACACTCTTCATTATTGATAGTTCAATATATTAAATATATGAAATTGTATGCATGCACATCTTCAATTCAAAAAACAAATTCATGGAATTACCCATACTTTTGACCCCATACTTGATACAAATCAGCTCGAAGCAACAATTTGGAATGCATTCCTTATCTAGCTTGTCTTTTGGATAAACAATTGCATTGCAGATAGTGACATGCAGCTTTGTCACAGTAGTAAATGTGCGAGAGTTCTGTTGACAGGCCCACTACATAGAGCATGACAACCATTCAATTGCTCTTGGTTGATTTAGATGAGAGATGTAGGTGCTATAAGTTGACAGGAAAAAAACCCATTTTTGACAACAAAAAATAATTCAAATCAAGCTGGGTTTTTTGCACCGGTTTTGGAGATGCCATGTCACACAACCCCTACCCCCTCCCCCCCCCCCCCCCCCCCCGCCCCCCTTTTCTGATTTCAAAAATTAAAAAAAAAACTTAACTGACTGACTCTACCTAAGAGGTTTGTTTGCCTGTACAACATGGTGTTTTTTTCGTCGCCTTACCATAAACATGGATTTTTCCCCCCCACCCAAACTTTTTTCTTGCCCCCCCCCCCCCCCCCCAAAAAAAGAAGAAGAAATGCTGATGCTGGTGCTGCCACTGCAGCACAGTGGTGAATATAGTATAGGCCTGTAAGTGGTTTGGGTGGAAAGGTTATCAGGAAATCTGACACAATATCACCAGCCACGCCTCTCTTGACACCTCAAATGATCATCTTATGATACACATCTCTTGCTATCCAACACACCTCGATATACTTGTGCATAATATCTCTGATGACAAACCATGGCACAAATGCTCCTAATGACTTGGCTTTGGTGTTGAGAAGAGTAGAGGCAACCCGGAACAGCAAGATCTGAAGAAGAGAGAGAGACAAGTAGCAAGTTACATTGATACAAATTCATATTCTGACCGATTTCAACATTAAGGTCATGACTACTGATACAGTTCAATTGTAATATAGAATATTATCACTGAGCAGAAAAAACTGTGTCATTGGCCCCTTTTTCATAATTTGTGTTAAACATGTTCAAAGTACAAAAATAGAAAAGTATTTTTTTCCTAATCTACAAAATAAGGTATCAATGGAAAAAGATACACAACACAATTAGTGTGTTTCTATTGAGTATCCACATTTTTTCCAGTGAAATTCCTCACCGGATAATAGCGGAGAATGGGGTGTTTCTATTGGCGGCTGTTTTCCGAGGAAAGATACGAAGTTACATATTATATCGTTACATGCGTGCCTTGTTGACCTACACTGAGCCAAAAAAGAAACTTATAAAAAAAGAAACTTATACAATTTTAACAGATCACCAAATAATATTCTGTGCATGAAAATGTACCAAATTTGGATACAATATTACTGCAATGTATCGCTTCAAATGGCAGTCAATAACCAATTGTTTGCTTCAATGACACAAGAGAATTGTGCACTGCCCCTATGGTGATCTGTTAAAATTTTATAAGTTTCTTTTTTGGCTCAGTGTAGTTTGACAATATGGTGCTGTGCAAGATGGTCGCTAATGTGATCATGACATTTTATACACAGTACTACAATCAAGGGGAAAAAAGGTTGTCACCCTTTGTCCTAATTACAGAAAAAACGCCCCTCTCCCCGGAGGCAATGTTGATCCGAGTCATGTTATCAGAAGCCTTGGTAGTTCCCCCAACATTGATTGATGGGGGATGGAGAAGGATTTAAGAAAGGGGGAGACTTTTGCTTTCTATTAAACAGTGCTATGTCCATAGTCTGATCTCAACTGCGAGCACAGGGATAGTTGTAATAAGTTGCGTCAAGTGTGCCAACTATTATTTTCCTTGATTGTAGTCCCGCTAATCATACATGAGTGGTCCAAATAAGTCCTGTGTCGGAATGTTTTGCATTTCTTTATCCTGATAATGTCATCTGTATTATTCTTACTCGAGCAGGATCAATTCCAGGGGGAAAGTTTCTCCGCTTTAGCTGGAGAATAGAGGAGAATGTCAGTTTCTATTAAGGGGGACTCAAGGAAGTTTTTGACTTGATTTTTATATTTTGAAATTTTGACCAAAAAGTGCCAAAAAAGTGGCACTTTTTGGTCAAAATTTCAAAAAATATTTGATTAGGTTTTTAAAAAAAAAATTGTCCCTAAGTTAGTGTCTTAACATCATAATCTAGAAATTTGGGATTTTTTTATTTAAAATTATTTTAGTTAGCTTTGTTGAACTTTTTTGGGTCAAAAAAGTGATTTTTTGTTCGTTATTTTCTCCAAAAAAAAAATCAAAATTTTTGGTCAAAATTGAGGCAAAATTTGGATTCTCTGATCTATTTCCTTTCCAAAAATGTATAATTTTATATACATTTGAGCCATCGTTCAATAATTACAGCACTCACAAAATTCAAAAAGTGACTTCCTTGAGTCCCCCCTTAAGCAAAGTTAATTTCTTATCCGGATAATGGGTCTCAATAGAAACACACTAAATTTTAAATTAAAAGTTTCACTGAAAAATTGAAAGTGTATTTTGAATATTACTCTTCACTCACACTCACACTCACAGAGGAGTTGGGAGGTGGAATATCTTGCATTTACTCTCTCTAAGAACTCACCATGCTATCTTCCTCTGGGGACCAATCCACTCTCATCTTCACCATCTTATTCAGAGCACTCTCATCAATGTCGTCGTAAGTCTTGGTGTTCCTTACGCCGTTGGCCGCCCAAGGTTTGCGGATTTTCCTTCTCTCATCCACCTTTTGTTTCTTGATCGCAACATCTTTCTTTTTGGCTTCATTCTTCTGCTCTTTCACCTCACTGTTCTTCTCTAGGGTGATCTATACATGAACATCAGGGACCAACAGGAATAAACAGGAGAACAAAGGCTTCCTATATACACCAGTCCTCAAACACTTTTCATCTAGAAATACTTTTGAAATTCAAAATATAACCTGAAACCAAGCATTTTATTACTTTATCAAGGCATCTAAATGATAAATTTGTTATTCCCTGTTTTTTCTTGTGAAATATGTAAAATATAAATGTTTTGGATTTCAGCTGAATGTGAGACATTAATATATTTTTGTATTGCATGAACAACAGGGGATAACTAATAATATCATCCTACATTTTCATCATGTAGCTTGATCAGTTCCAAATTGGCGAAGCCTCTTTATAATAGCAAATGAATACAGAAGGACACAGGCGGGCATAAAGGTAGCAAGCGCACTGTGCATCATATGCCTGATGCGTAAAGCGTGCGGCCAAAACCATGTACGTGTGGCAATAATCGCGCTTTTTCGCTTGGATTACTTTTACACGCGGAGATAAAAAAACAAATATTTCTCGCCAGCTTGGAAATGATTAAAGTATAGAACGTTTTAAAGCATCAGAAAAGGAGCATACCAAGTCTACCATATACAGGGCTGTGAGAGGCCACAAATAAAAAAAAGAGGTAAACAGACAAAAACAAGAAAAAACAGTGTAAAATTGGTTAAAAATACCTATTGTGTGCTGAAAAGAAAAGAAAAGGCTGACATTTTGGCATAAGAAGATGAAATCAGCTAAAAAGAGGAACTCTCACACCCCTGCATATAGGACCACGTCGCGGGGGCTAATCACTGAACTGATTAGGAGGCAAGGATCACTGACATAGAGCATGACAGAAAGTCTAGATAAATCAGAGAAGCGATCAGGGAGAGAGAGATAAGACACTGAATCCGTCACATATTATCACCTTCCATGATAATACCTAACTCACTTTTAGCTCAATTTAGTTCACCAGTCTGTAGACATTTTGCCAAAGTCACTCTTATCTGTTACATACTGTAAACATGGACATTTTCGTGCTTTTCACGCTCCAAGCAGCTACCGCAAAAATAAAAACATGTGAACATATTTATTTTGTGAATAAGTCTATGTAATGAACTTTAAAACACGAATTTACAAACAAGCGAAATGGCTGAAAGTCAGCAAAGTGCAAAAATGTAATTGCGCGAAAATTACCCCTTTTACAGTAATCATTCTGACCGGTAACACTGGTGGAGGTTCATTTATCTGCTTGGTCTCCAGAAATAGTTGGTAAACGTATCATTGAAACACATGGTGGTTATTTTGGTGTGTTTAATCAAAACTAGCAAAATATGAGTTAGGCCGTTATCGTAGCAGGGTGACGATGATCCAGTGATAGCAACAACATCACATTATATAGTCGGGTATCTACATAGGGTTAGTGTGCATCCCCCCCCCCCCCCCCCCCCCCCCCCCAATTTGATTGCTATATGTCATTTTATGAGATTTGACCAGTTATGGCTGCCATTTTGGACGCCATCTTGCATAACCCCTTAGCATTATGAAAATATTTTTGGTAACATCCTGATTATGTCTTAGGATCATGATAGGAAGTAAAAAAAATTTGGTTTGGGGGAGTCCTGGGGGGTGCACACTAACCCTCTGTAGATACCCGACTAATAGGACAAAATACCAATATACGAGGGGTATCAAAAAGTTTTAGAAATCACCCAGAAGTGAAGAAGCCAGCAACTTTATTTTGATATGTTATCCTTCAGACATCTTTATAAAGTCTCTGTGCAAATTTACACATTTCTCCCACTATTTATTACCTGTCCACAGACTGCCATTGTAGAGATCCTCAGATTGCCTCAGATTGTGTTATTCCCAAAAGAGCAATAAATAGATTAGTTTTGACAGAAAGGGGTCAAAGGTCATTACAAACAAGCTTGGTGACAATTACTTATGGGTAACATGGGGTATGCACAGATTGACCTCTAATGACCCCTACATGACCTTTGACCCTTTGTGTCAACACTTTAAACTATTTATTGCTGTTTTGGGAATAACACAATCTGAGGCAATCTGAAAATCAATCAATGGCGGTCAATCTGAGGATCTCTACAATGGCGGTCTGTGGACAGGTAATAAATAGTAGGAGAAATGTGTAACTTTGCACAGGGACTTTGTAAAGATGTCTGAAGGATCACATAACAAAATGAAATTTCTGGCTCTGATTTCTAAAACTTTTTGATACCCCCTCGTATATGAGTAAAACCTGGTTTCAATAAACATAAATTTCATCCACATGTATCTCTACAAACCTACTGAGTTTTTTCACCACCAAAGTTACTGACCTGTTTCTTTGTCTTGGCAGGTGGTGAAGCACTATCATCTGTCGGTCTTTTTCGTTTCACTGCTGCCTTCATCTCTTTGTGATCTTTTTTACTCACAGATACAACCTCTACCGATGTGCCTATAGGGCAAATACCAAATTTGATTGAGTAAACACATCAACTTTCACTTTAGATATATCGATCAAATATGCCCCCTACATACAACATACACCCAAGTTGATTGTTTTTCCAATGTTCTTGTATATCTTCTGCCTAATATACTTCCACATACATTATATTTGATCTACATAGTGTGTATTATAATTCAAACAAAATACAGAATTTCCCCCAGAAATCATGACCGGAATGAAGAATTAATGGGTTTGTCAACATATAATATTTTATATAGAAATTAAGGAAAATATTGAAAGACAGCATGCTTTTCAGGGTTGGTCAGATAACGGCAAGAATACAATTGTTTACATCTACAAACCAGTACACTCAATCCTCTACCATTTATGCACATATCAAATTATGTCCCGGCCCCTGGGTACCCGGGGATGGCCGGGACTTGCACACGAGGTGCGTTTTTGAAATGGTCAACCACCGGCCAAGTCCCGGACAATCGGGGCAATATTTATGTGTCAAAACCCGGCCAAGTCCCGACCAAGTCCCGACCCCCGCTAGCCCGGCAATGCGAGCTAAACCCCAGCAATGCGAGCCAAACCCCGGCCAAGTCCCGGCCAAGTCACGACCCCCGCTAGCACAGGGTAAAGAAAACTTTTACCGAGAAAGTTATGACCACATGCACAAAGTACAAGTCAAGTTCTTACTAGTCCCACGATTTTATTACCAGAACATCTATAGTTACGATGTTTAATTATAGCCAATAATAGAAAAAGTCAACAAACAACGATCTTTGGTTCAAAGATCGTCAATAAACACATTCTTTTTGCGAGATCTAGGCCTATAAATTATGAATTTAAGAGATAAAATACTTTGAGTCCTGCTTTACATTGGGAAACCTCGCAATTCACATCAACATACATCGTCCGACCGACACGTACGTAAACACGCTCGATCGAATAGGGAATCCCCACATGATGACGCAATGGCTGTGGTCGCCTCGGGGTGTCCCAATTTCCAAAGCAAGGAACTGTCAATCAAACATCGTCGATAAAAACTTTGATCGTGATTGGTTGTTAGATGTCACGTGGTGTTATGGTTCGCCAAATATGGAATCTGACTTATATTTCTATCAGACCAAAATAGACCGGGCGGACTTCCCCTGTTGTTACATGCGGCGAGCGATCAAAATCGTTCATGTGTTGGAAAAAGTTTATCAAAATTGTGTGAGTAATCATAGGTTTTATTGCTTGTATTTGGTCTAGCACATGGATAAATCTGAGCCGATTTGGAACAATTTAAGCTTACTCTAGCATGTCCGTACTGCCGAAAAAGTGTTAAAAATTTGCACCAAATGGAGTCATTTGTCGGTCGTTTTTTCAAAATTTTCCCCCCACACTCCCCCCTGTGCCGCGGGACGCGGCAAATACCGCTTATGCGGTATATTGTTGGTGTATTTTCGCGGGAAATTAACAAAACTAAATTCTTCATTGCCGGGAAATAAACATTTTTTCCAGCCCTGTCCTGTTGAGCTCATCCAAACGCAAGGATCTATATACCAACAATTGCACTGACGTTCCCCAGCCAACAGACAGGGCCAGGGCAATGCGTTAGCAAACCCCGGCCAAGACACCACTACATGTCCCGGCCCTTTCCAGTGGAAGAAATGCCACGGCAAGTCACGGCCATCTCTTAAGCTAACCCCGGCTAATTCCCGGCCAAACTCCCGGCCCAAAATCCCCGCTTTTTGACATGCGTGAACTCCCATAACAAGTCCCGGCATACGCCCGGCACACCCGGGCAAAAAAAAGGATCAACTCCCCGGCTATCGGGTAGCCAAGTCCCGGCCATCCCCAGGTACCGGGACATCAGTTGATATGTGCATTAGGACTGACCTTTAGACATGTTACTTCTCCTGTACTGAATGCTTCCAAGTCGTTTAACCTTTGGCCTCTCTCCATCTTCTGCCTCCCCATCTTTGCCATTCTCAGAAAAAGGCCCACGTTTTGGCCAGGTGGCAACATATCTCTCCAAGTTAACATCAGGCGTGGAATGAAACCAGTTCCAGTTTCTCCTTAGGTGACTGTATAGGGAAGAAATTTAAATCAGTCATATGTGACCGTCCACGACGAACCAGGTGTGAAGTCGCAATACACCAAAAGCCAGTACAACACTTTTAATCTGGAAAAGTCGAAAATTCCAGAATTGAGATATGTTTAAAATTGTATCAGTTCAACCCTTTTTTATCCCTTCAGAAGAAATCAGAATGATAAACAAACCAGAAAAGTGTGCAATAAGTGTATTTCCAGGGGTAGTGGTCTCTCAAAATAATCTGAGTTTTGCACTTTAGAAGACTAACTATGTTGAAATCCTTTAATTTTGCGTATCTTTAACTGGATCGTATCTCTATTTGTTCCTTCGCAACCATGTCGAATTTGGATTCAAAATGAACCTAGAAATCTGCGCTACACATATCTATTTCTGTCTTTAAAGGTCAATTCATTCTCAACCAATCACAGATGATTTTATAGCAAGGGTTTGCTACCATATCTTGAAGCTATTCCATCCAATTTACCCATGTGTTTACAATGCAGCGTGGGATACAACTACTTACCCAAAGAAACTTAACCCAGTCCCCTGCACCTCTACCATATCTTGAAGCTATTCCATCCAATTTACCCATGTGTTTACAATGCACTGTGGGACACAATTTCTTACCCAAAGAAACTTGAATCCAGTCCTCCTGCACCTCTACCATATCTTGAAGCTATTCCATCCAATTTACCCATGTGTTTACAATGCAGCGTGGGATACAACTACTTACCCAAAGAAACTTGAACCCAGTCCCCTGCACCTCTACCATATCTTGAAGCTATTCCATCCAATTTACCCATGTGTTTACACTGCACTGTGGGATACAACTACTTACCCAAAGAAACTCAAATCCAGTCCCCTGCACCTCTATCATATCTTGAAGCTATTCCATCCAATTTACCCATGTGTTTACAATGCACTGTGGGACACAATTTCTTACCCAAAGAAACTTGAATCCAGTCCTCCTGCACCTCTACCATATCTTGAAGCTATTCCATCCAATTTACCCATGTTTTTACAATGCAGCGTGGGATACAACTACTTACCCAAAGAAACTTGAACCCAGTCCCCTGCACCTCTACCATATCTTGAAGCTATTCCATCCAATTTACCCATGTGTTTACACTGCACTGTGGGATACAACTACTTACCCAAAGAAACTCAAATCCAGTCCCCTGCACCTCTATCATATCTTGAAGCTATTCCATCCAATTTACCCATGTGTTCACAATACACCGTGGGACAACTACTTACGCAAAGAAACTCAAATCCAGTCCCCTGCACCTCTACCATATCTTGAAGCTATTCCATCCAATTTACCCATGTGTTCACAATACACCGTGGGACAACTACTTACCCAAAGAAACTCAAATCCAGTCCCCTGCACCTCTACCATATCTTGAAGCTATTCCATCCAATTTACCCATGTGTTTACACTGCACTGTGGGATACAACTACTTACCCAAAGAAACTCAAATCCAGTCCCCTGCACCTCTATCATATCTTGAAGCTATTCCATCCAATTTACCCATGTGTTCACAATACACCGTGGGACAACTACTTACGCAAAGAAACTCAAATCCAGTCCCCTGCACCTCTACCATATCTTGAAGCTATTCCATCCAATTTACCCATGTGTTCACAATACACCGTGGGACAACTACTTACCCAAAGAAACTCAAATCCAGTCCCCTGCACCTCTACCATATCTTGAAGCTATTCCATCCAATTTACCCATGTGTTTACACTGCACTGTGGGATACAACTACTTACCCAAAGAAACTCAAATCCAGTCCCCTGCACCTCTATCATATCTTGAAGCTATTCCATCCAATTTACCCATGTGTTCACAATACACCGTGGGACAACTACTTACGCAAAGAAACTCAAATCCAGTCCCCTGCACCTCTACCATATCTTGAAGCTATTCCATCCAATTTACCCATGTGTTCACAATACACCGTGGGACAACTACTTACCGAAAGAAACTCAAATCCAGTCCCCTGCACCTCTACCATATTTTGAAGCTATTCCATCCAATTTACCTATGTGTTTACAATACACCGTGGGACAACTACTTACCCCAAAAAACTCAAATCCAGTTCCCTGCACCTCTACCATATCTTGGAGCTATTCCATCCAATTTACCCATGTGTTTTCAATGCACTGTGGGATACAACTACTTACCCAAAGAAACTTGAATCCAGTCCTCCTGCACCTCTACCATATCTTGAAGCTATTCCATCCAATTAACCCATGTGTTTACAATGCACTGTGAGATACAATTACTTACCCAAAGAAACTTGAATCCAGTCCTCCTGCACCTCTGCCATCACCTGGCGCTATCCCATCTACATCAAATGGTTGATGCACATCAGTCACTACCAATGCAATGGCTTTCAGACTTTCTTCATGGCGAGAAGTGACATGCGGGTTTTTCTTCCTGGTTAGTCCTCTTTCCTTTAGGAAGCCTGTCAACAAAGAAATGGAAAAGGAAATTTTATAGGGGTTGTTTGATCTGAGGTTTTGTTCGAATTCATTGTGAAGGCACACAGCATGATTGCATTTCATTTTGACCTTTTCATGCAACATTTAACCCATGCCCTTGCGCCCGGTGTCTCTCATTTTGTCACATTACTGGATGCAGTGGCGTGCACGTGCACAGGATATTTTGACCTCCATAACCAACACTGCCAATCTCATTCTGACCTATAACATCTAAATGGAACATATCTTGCGCGCAAAACATTTGATAGAAATAATGTGATAAATATGGGCTTTCTTCTGATGTCAAAATATGTTGAAGCTTAACCCCCTGAGAACTACCGGCTGATTGGTTAAAAAGATAGATACATCATTCACCAATAAGAGACATTAGAATAATTGTATCCCTGATAAAGATGGGAGTGAAACATTTTACAAGCTGCATTTGAATTGGCTATTCATATGAGTACATCTTGTATTAAACCAATCAGAACCACTGTAAGATAGACAGGTAGACCCCAGGGGATTAAGTGATCGGAACATTGGGTCCAATTCATTGTGACTCCCCCACAGTTCCATGGGATAGCATCCTTACCTAATGGTGTATCCAGACAAATACACTGCAAATCAAACCAGTAATCTTCCAAACTTCTCAGCTTCTTAAACTCGTAGAATCGTCGCAGATATCGTTGCTCATCACTGATCTTCTTGGGGTGTGGCTTGGAGGTAGTGGTGTCCAAGATACTTGCTTTATTGACCACATATATACTGACCTACAGACATGAAAGGAAATGGGATCAAATTTATTTTTGATTACAAATAACTGCAAACCTAAGAGCTGCATTCAATATCAACTGACATTGCTGCTATCTTGGGAGGAGGGGTGGGGGAGCAGTACAAATTGAGAGAATGGGAAAAGAACATTTAATAGGGCAATATTTCAAGACTGAATACCCTCTGAGAACCAGAGGTATACTGAGTGTCAGCTCAAGTTGGCAGGTGACTTCCGCGTGTAATCATCGAATGATTGGCTCAGCACTTTCTGCACCACAGGCAACATTCTTCATTGATCGATATCATGGTATGTTCACTACAGTTTAATCAGTTCCAAATTGGCGAGAATTGTGAGGCTTGTATTTCTCCGTTCGCAAAAAGTATCCATATCGTTACACATATTTATTGGTTAAAGTAAGCGATAAGCAGGTATCAGCGAGCGGTGGACAAGTAGTAAGTATTCCATTTGTGACCATAGATAAATATTTGCATCTGAATTTCGCCAATTTTGAACTGATCAAACTATAGAATATGTGCTGACATCACCCCACCTTGAGCTGACAAGAAGAATATGGTACCTATTCCGCTGCTTACGCCAACAAATCTTTATTTAGAATCTAAAGCAGCTGTTGTTGTGTAGTTTTTTTATTTAATTATTTTTGTACTTTTACTGTTATCTGCAGGGAAATGGTGTAGAACAACTGCAATAGGTCCTTACCTACAGGGAGAGGGACAACTGGGATAGCCTACTTACCTGTGGGGAGGAGATGTAGAACAGGGATAAACTCTGCCCACATGTTAGGCAAAAAAAAATTAGTTATGTTGTCCTCCACAGCTTTCAGAGAGGAGGGGCGGGCGGGCGGATTTTTTTTTTTTTTTTTTTTTTTTTTTTTACCAGCGGAAGCTCAAAGTTCAGCCAACAAGAAGTTGAAATCACTCTGAGAGTCGCACATGTGATAAACGCTTAATTTAATATTCAATGCCATTTAAACTGTTTTTAAAAAAATCTGAAAAAAAAATCTGAAAAAAATCTGGGAACAAAATCTCAACAACAACAACAAAAATCTGATTTTTTAAAAAAAAATTTAAAAAAATTAAAAAAAAAAAAAATCAGAGCGGCCCTAAATCCGGAGCGGGCGGTCGAGGACAACATAACTTCTTTTTTTTGGCCTTACCAGAGGGTGTATTACAACAACTAGAATATCCCACTTATATAGGGAGGGGGATAACTCAAATAGCAAACTTACATGCTCCTTTTCCAGGTTTGCTCTATTAGCCAGTACCATCAAACCGGTTGACGCCAATTTGAACAGCACGCTTTGAAACTGAAAGAGGTAACTGCGCCCTCGTAGCAGCTGCTGGCGAATGTCTGTAGGCATGTTGCGCATCAGTATATGCTGCTTCAATGGATGATCTAGGTATTTACGGATACCTTTAATCTATTGATGATGAACATAAGATTCATTAATAGATTAACACATAACAATATTGTTTAGGGTTGGCACAAAAGATCCACAAACCGAACAACTTAACAGTTAAAGATTAATCTAAAATTTATACTGGAATTAAGTACACACAAAACAAATTATGTTACCCTCAAGTGACAAAAATCTTGATTCGGTTAATTTAAAATCAGATTGAGCCCTTTTTTAACCCTTCTCCAACCAAATATCATGATTTATTACTGCGGCACAGTTCGGCACTGTGCTCCTTGAAAAGGTCCCTTTATCAGTGTTGCCAACTGATATGTCTCCCAAACCGCAGCGCAAGTGCCATCTAGGCTGCGGTACATGACAACAAGTAGCCCAGTTTCAGGTGAGCTTATATTAGAAGTAGCCCAACATTTTGCAGGCTGCAGCACCCTTTAAAAGTAGCCCGTTTCTGCGGCCTATGGTTTGATCAGTTCCAAATTGGTGAAGCCTCATTACAGCAGCGAATGAATACAGAAGGAGGCGGGCGCACATCAAGGCACAGATGCACTGTGCATAATATGCATGATACATGCGTGGGGCTAAAACCATGTGCGTGTAGCCATAATCTCGTGCGTATGCTTGGAGTGCGGAGGGATAAAAAATGAATATTTCTCACCACTTTTGGAACTGATTAAATTATAGCCTCATGGTTGACACCACTGGTGAAGCATTGTTTGAACCTGATTATTCTAAAAGCTTAATATCTATTTACTCACCTCAAGAGGAAAGCTGATAATCTTCAGATATATACTGAGTGGCATAGCCAAAAGGCAATCCCTCATTGTACACCATCCGTGTGGTCTATTAGGGTTAAATGGTAGAGGCGCAACGTAACGTCTCCAATCATTGGTGTCGCAGTATACCGGGAACGTCTTCTCCACGTCCAGAAATACCACATCTTCTTCTACAGCTTTTGCAGGTGTTGCATTGTCAATACTTTGTTTACCCATAGCTGATTGGCTACTGCTATCATTTGTGGCTCCTGATTGGCTACCACTATTATTTGCAGCCCCTGATCGGTCAGTTCTTGTGATTGAAGAGTGATCTTCTAGGTCAACAAGTCTCTCTTGTGACTGGTGTATTCCAGGTACAAAGGTTTCACTCACGGCAGACATTTCCATATCATGGATAGCACTGGTTTGGTGTACTTGACTGGTAGTTGAGACATGAGTAATAGATGCATCATGACTAGCGTCTCCTATATATGGTAAATTGAGAATGTAGAATTGATTCAAATTCACAGTTAAAAATACATTAACATAAAAATAATAATAATAATAATAATAATAATAATAATAATAATAATAATAGTGACAAGGCACATATCCACTCTAAATAAGAGTGCTCAAGGCACAAATCTAAAATACAATATATAAATCAAAAACGATAACAACAGCAATAAAACTACTTAATTATTACAAAATGTCTCAGACATCAGATATTTTTTCAACAGTTTTTGAAGATTGTAACAGTTTTTGCAGTTTTAACATGGATAGGAAGTTCATTCCAGAGATGAGAAGCTGCAATAGCAAAAGATCTGTCTCCCCCAAAGCGCTTAGATTTTATACTTGAAATTTGGTTCGCAACATAGGAGGTAAATATTACAGGTATTCCCTAAAGAGCTAGCTTCCTTAACCTTAACCCATTCAGGGGCTGTGTCACCCCCGGGCATGGAACCAGGGTTGATCTAGGTGATCTATTCCCTAAAGAGCTAGCTTCCTTAACCTTAACCCATTCAGGGGCTGTGTCACCCCCGGGCATGGAACCAGGGTTGATCTAGGTGATCTATTCCCTAAAGAGCTAGCTTCCTTAACCTTAACCCATTCAGGGGCTGTGTCACCCCCTGGCATGGAACCAGGGTTGATCTAGGTGATCTATTCCCTAAAGAGCTAGCTTCCTTAACCTTAACCCATTCAGGGGCTGTGTCACCCCCGGGCATGGAACCAGGGTATCTAGGTGATCTATTCCCTAAAGAGCTAGCTTCCTTAACCTTAACCCATTCAGGGGCTGTGTCACCCCCGGGCATGGAACCAGGGTTGATCTAGGTGATCTATTCCCTAAAGAGCTAGCTTCCTTAACCTTAACCCATTCAGGGGCTGTGTCACCCCCGGGCATGGAACCAGGGTTGATCTAGGTGATCTATTCCCTAAAGAGCTAGCTTCCTTAACCTTAACCCATTCAGGGGCTGTGTCACCCCTGGGCATGGAACCAGGGCTGATCTAGGTGATCCTACATCAAGCAACGGGGTTGCGTTTTCAAAAATAACTTTTTGGAGCATATACAGGGTGTCCCAAAAAAATGTTAACACTCCGGGCACATAAGATATCTTAAAAAGGACAGGAACACATGGGTCTAATCTTGATGTATTATGAAAGCTGAGTAAATAAGCTTTCATTTGCATTTTATTGCGTTCCAATTGGTTATTTAGAACGGGAGATAAGCTTCAGCAAACATGAGGAAGCAAAATCGGCTTGGTCCAATCCTCGCAGTATGAAAGCAAAGCATTTAAAATGCACTAAGCAAGAAGCAACATGATTAAGTCACACACACACATCAGTTAATCTCTTCTTTGTTCTTTTCAACGCATTATGACAGCTTGAGACTTAAGTTGACTATTTGAAAGCTCTTGTTTTACCTCAAGGATTCATTATGTGCAATTGATTTATGGTTAATTTCAGTGCAATACTAGTTCATTTATTTAATTGGATGGACCATTTTAACAAAGAACATGAAATGTTTCAATTTCAATTTTAAAGACTGTTTGACTGACATGGAAAAAGAGTATAGAACTTGAACTCATGACAAAATACCTATATAATTTATGTGGAATATATTTATTTATGTATTTTAAGCTTGAAAAGAATCGAAAGAATGCGTTGAAAAGAACAAAGAAGAGATTAACTGATGTGTGTGTGTGACTTAATCATGTTGCTTCTTGCTTCGTGCATTTTAAAAGCTTTACTTTCATACTGAGAGGATTGGACCAAGCCGATTTTGCTTCCTCATGTTTGCTGAAGCATATCTCCCGTTCTAAATAACCAATTGGAACGCAATAAAATGCAAATGAAAGCTTATTTACTCAGCTTTCATAATACATCAAGATTAGACGCGTGTGTTCCTGCCCTTTTAAGATATATTATGTGCCCGGAGTGTTAACATTTTTTTGGGACACCCTGTATGTACCTTTGTGTAAGTTTGCACTGAGATGGAATGGGGTCCACCAGCGCAGTGCTTATGTTGGATTTTGTTGAATTTGGTATGGTTTAGGTTAATAACTTATTTTCACAAGTAATATCTCTGATCAAAGGAGGAAGAATATTTTTTAACAATTTTGTCATTTAAATATTTTTATGTGAGAGCCAATTTGTTCATCAAATGCATATTTATAATCTGGAGTGTTACTTTTTAAACACATTATATGAACACTTACCACTATTTACATCACCAATACCCTGTACAGATGAACTAGCAGTAGCACCCTCAACAATAGACTCTGTCTCCAAGATTTCCGACAATTGATCTTCCAAGGAAATCTCATCTATCTTCCTAATTGAAATTGGTATGGCTGTCATGGAAGCTCCTCCTGCATCAATGCTTTGTTTATCTGTCTGTGCACTACTTTTCATCTCCTTATTGGCACAGGTGCCACCAAAACCACCACTTTTAGAGGGTACACTGGAATCCATCATCCTGTCCAAGTCTTCCGTAGTTTCCGTCTTCAAAGGTACTCTAGTCGGGCCATACACCAAGTACCACACAAACATATGAGCCATACGCATTCGGAGCATCTTTGGTAGGTAGCCGAGCTGGCGGTAGAAATATCTCCGAGTTCCGTATGCTGGCTCTGAAGAGGAATACACTCCAGGCGTTTCTTCCGGTTTGGATGGTTCTTTGGATGATTTGTCGCTCTAGAATAAATTTAAGCAACATAAAAATTGTACAACTACTTTATCGTTCAGATTTGTGACATATCTCTATCATATTGCACATAAATGTCACATGCACATTGTGTTGGACATAGTTAGGTTTACAAATTGATGAAAATCTTACATGGAAAAAAACAGATCAGTAATCCGTGCAAATCATCCTAGAAACATAATGGTCTTGAACACGGTTAAATACTTTTTACCAAAACAAGTAATAAAACAGTGTATCAGCTATGAGGTTTTATACTACCTAAATTACGGTATATTATCATAGGGTAATGCTCCTCAAGAATAGTTAAACAAAGTATTTTGTTTGCTTAAAATGAGCACTAAGAAATAAATCAAATAGCTCCTACATAAGCACATCTAAACCATTATTTTAATAAGTTAACACACTAAATGTTTTAACATGTATAAGAAAGAGGTAGGTATATTTGTGTATAATTAAGTACCAACATGGAATGCTCCCTAAATCATTCATAAGTATTTTTGCAAATCACAGAGAAGCTCATGTCGTTTTGTTTCTGTATTTTCTTTGGCTGTACTGTGTAACTAAATAAAAGCAAGGACATTCATCGGCAAGGACATTCATCAATTACAATCATAGAAATTGTGTTCGAACAGTGACCCTTCCTTGTTTGCACCTTATTTGTAATTACCAAATAGTACACGTTATTAGAGTCATGTGAAAATACCAATTTGCATCTGATAGCCTGAAAGTTCGCTTTCAACATACCCATCCCCTCCCCCACTAATCAATGTTGCTAAGCCACGGGCTGATATTTGGCAAGTTGGGCGACTCAACATTAATCAGGGGGAAAGGGGGATGACTTTACATTAGGCCTATTAAGTGTTCAAACACTTTTTTTCTAACATTATAGAACCCCAGTCTTCCTGAACACAACACTGGAGTTACTCAGTACCTTATGTTTGTGCTTGTGATGTGATTTCTTGGGTTTATGACTACTCGACTTCTCTTTGTCCTCATCTAATTTGTCTTTGTCTTTATGCTTTTTCCTGACAGGTGACTTATTCTCTTTTCTGCTATGCGTTGTTCCTGCTCCCAAGGTAACGGTTGGTGTTGCTTTGTTTTCCTGTGAAAATGGTCAAAAATGAGATAACTTTCAATAATTGTAGCATTTTTTTACACAAATGGCTCTGAAAATCACCTGAACATTGCTATTTGTGGTTGGGGTTGCCAACCATCATAAGGCTGGATATGTCACAGTGCAAGACTCGTATTCCTCAGTTTGCCGATTCAAATTCCGCTTCATTCATATTTTCTTTGCCCATCTGTTTGCAACTCACATATATAATGGTAAATGTGAATATCTTGCCACCGTGTTTGATTTAAATTCAAACAGTTTAATTTTAAGTTAAAACTCTTTTATATCTTAAAGGAAAGGGTACTACTCCACTGCTCAAATTGATTGAATACACCAAATGATGGAAAATATACTAAGTGGCCAGATGATCAAAAACATGCATGCTATATGTACCACACTAGCAAAGAACTCACATGTAAGTATATACCTTAGGCAACGGACAAAACATGTCGTACAGGCAAACGGAACTCTCAGGTCGAGTTGGTCTTTTTTTCTTCTTATTTTCCCTTTTGTTGACCATAATTTGTTTTAATATGTAAACATTAAGCCGATTTTCGACAAGCATATTTTCGACAAGGTATTCATTTGCACATGAACATTTTGTTCACCAATTTCTAAACAAATGTGTTTGTGGGGTCCATACAACAGAGGGGGGGGGGGGTTGTTGCCATTATCCCCCACTCTTCCCCATCAAAATTAAAAAAATTGTTCCAACCAATGTAGTATACTTACTGGAGAGGGTTTACTACCAGCTACAGCCCTATGTTTCTTTTTTGGAGTCGTCGATGAGCCAAAGAAACGGAACTTTGCAACCTGCAAGACGCTTGTTATCAATGAGTCAACAGGTTTCAGTCCAAATAGTGATATCAGATCAACCTGCAGAAATATTAAACATACACAATGGTCAACAGGGCTCAAAATACACAAGGGCGAAGGGCGCTTAGCCCCCATTTTTCGCAAAATAGCCCCCTGATAACATTTTGGCCTATAGTAAAATGTACTAAAGGGGTGATTTTTGGCAGAATTTGCTCAAAATAGCCCTCATAGCCCAAAAAATATTTTGAACCCTGATGGTCAATTCAATTTATAGTTCTTTGATGCCTGTTGAAGGTATGGACAGTATAGAACCAGAACAGTTTAGCATGCCTGTTACAAAATATATCCTAATAATTCAGACACAATTGAGTTGAAGGTTGTCCTGTCTTTCTGAAAAAGTGCTGTTTTGTTTAGTAAACTCCATCAATGTGTAAAGTTAGTAAATTGCAATCGAGTAGAATTAAATGGAGAAAAGGGGGAAAGAGAATGCAATATTTTGCTTGTTTTATTTTATGAACACAGGCATTGAGTGTGTACAGTGAATTCTACACAGCATTCATGATATGGTCGATGGTTTAAGTCTGTAGGGTAGAGTCTGTGGGTGTTACGCCTTTAAGCGGAATTAAAATGGTTGTGTGCTTTACACCATTAACACTTTCCACTCGGCAGGTGTCTGCAGACGACAGTTCAAAAATTTGACAAACATGTCTAGTATTGGTTCAGTAATCCTTAAGATATACTTTGAAATTTGGGAAAGGTTTCTGAAAAATATGATAGGATCAAAAATTTTACAAACAAATTCAAAATTATTGAATTGCATCCCTATATTTGGAATCACCACAAGAAATGCATTAAGATAAGTACAAATATGCCTAGTATTGGTTCAGTAATCCTTGAGATATACTTTGATTGAAATTTGGGAAGGTTTCTGAAAATATGGTAGGAAAGGTTTCTGAAAAATATGGTAGGATCAAAAATTGGACAAACAAATTCAAAATTATTTAATTGCATCCCCATATTTGGAATCACCACGAGAAATGCATTAAAATAAGTACAACCATGTCTAGTATTGGTTCAGTAATCCTTAAGATATACTTTGAAATTTGGGAAAGGTTTCTGAAAAATATGATAGGATCAAAAATTTGACAAACAAATTCAAAATTATTGAATTGCATCCCTATATTTGGAATCACCACGAGAAATGCATTAAGATAAGTACAAATATGCCTAGTATTGGTTCAGTAATCCTTGAGATATACTTTGATTGAAATTTGGGAAAGGTTTTTGAAAAATATGGTAGGATCAAAAATTGGACAAACAAATTCAAAATTATTGAATTGCATCCCCATATTTGGAATCACCACGAGAAATGCATTAAGATAAGTACAAACATGCCTAGTATTGGTTCAGTAATCCTTGAGATATACTTTGAAATTTGGGAAAGGTTTCTGAAAAATATGGTAGGTAGTTTGGTGGGAGAGTAACCTCCCTCACCCAGAAATACACCCAACCAAATATGTAAGTTACCCCTAGCATATACTAGAATATTTCCAAAAATGTTTGATTAAATAATTTTTCAGCTAGAAAGATGCACCCAATTGTTAGGCACATTATGATACCAAATTTGTTGGCCTTGAGACAATGCAACGATAAGAAATTGTGCCATTTATCAATTTTTATACAGAAAAAAAAGTGGCACTAAATCTCACTGGCTATGGCTGGTTAATAATCAATAAGCAGATCATAATCTTGTGCACCAAGACGCAGTAGCTTAATGACACATAATTCACAAAGAAAGATCAATTTTATGTCAGGTGATCGTGCATTGTGCAAACGCGATGAGCTGGAACCGTGTATGTTTATACTGGCGAAAGACGGCTTTTCTTAGCTGGTTTCAACCGCTATCATCCTTCGTTTTGAAGGATAAAAGGCGGCTAAAATCCAAGGGAATAAAACCGGTATGAGCGGGCAAATGCCGGTGGAGGTGTGTTTTTATTGGGGAATTTTAATCCGTTAGCAGGCACATGCCGTCTTTTTTACTTCAGTAAAAACACGCTGTATGTTACCCAGTGTTTTCTACGGACCTCTCAGGTGGTTGGGTGTATATTTGATGCATGATGTCAGATACTTACTGTTTTTGTATGGAGCCCATCATCAGACATAACCACAGTGGAGATGGTCTGTAGCAGGTTTTCTTTACAAAGCACATTAATCATTCTGAAAATAGATTAAAAACGCACCTGTTAGAAATGATTCATCCAAAACTTACTGGGCTATAATAGTCTCATGTATTTCAACTCGGTTTCAAGTCAAACACACATCTAACTTTGACTTTAACTTTGACTTTAAATACATTTTATTTTTTCTACTTGAAAAAGTTTTACTGTGTCGAAACAAGACCGGACAGGACATGTACAACTAAACACTAAAAAGTGTAGGCAGTAATGATGGCATCAGCTACAACATAATAATCTCATGTGGTACAATTTCTCATTTGGTAAACAGTAAACTTTAAACTTTAAAAATACTGCAAGTCACGACTTGCGAATCCCCCTGGCTGGGAGATCAACTAAATGAGGTCAACGGTCATATATGGGTCATGTTCCCCCGGTGTTCATGTTTCTTGTCTCCAAGTTTGAGGTCAATCGGTCAACTTTAACGATTTTACCTCTGGATGACCTTTGACCTCAGATGACCTCGGATGACCTCTAATTATATTTTTACATGTTCCCACGGTGTTCATTGCACAAATTAACCCCTTGTTGACCTTTGACCTTGGTTGACCTCTAATGACCGTTGACCTCGGATGACCTCTAATTTATTTTAGACATGTTCCCCCGGTGTTCATGTTTCTTGTCTCCAAGTTTGACGTCGATCGGGCAACTTTTAAGATTTGACCTCTGGATGACCTTTGACCTCAGATGACCTCTAATTTATTTTAGACATGTTCACCCGGTGTTCATATTTCTTGTCTCCAAGTTTGACGTCAATCGGGCAACTTTTACGATTTGACCTCTGGATGACCTTTGATGACCTCTAATTTATTTTAGACATGTTCACCCGGTGTTCATGTTTCTTTTCTCTAAGTTTGACGTCAATCGGGCAACTTTTACGATTTGACCTCTAGATGACCTTTGACCTCAGATGACCGTTGCAAATTAGACCCCCAAACAAGCAGCTACAGTGTTTGACCATGGCCTACCTATCACCGAAGGTTTGAAGTCAATCCGTCCATCCTTTCAACAGATACAGCATTCGGGCAACTTTTACGATTTGACCTCTAGATGACCTTTGACCTCAGATGACCTTTGCAAATTAGACCCCCAAACAAGCAGCTACAGTGTTTGACCATGGCCTACCTATCACTGAAGGTTTGAAGTCAATCAGTCCATCCTTTCAACAGATACAGCATTTGGAAAAAAGGCTAACCAAAAGGCACACACACACACCCCCACACACATACGCACGCACATTGACATGATGACAAAATCCCCTTCTGGTTTTACAAACCAGGGGGATAAAAATGATTAATTGATTATTGGTAATATTAAAGAAGATATAACTTAAACTTTCAAGATTACCATAAACACATCTTTTATGATACATACATTTACAGAACTTACATTGAATAGATTTATTGCAATTCACATTATAAATACACTTACTACATTGATTACACTTAACATGAGTATGGGGTTGTTTAACTTGCTTTTAACTAAACATTTGTACCAAGCGCACATTGCAAATGTTCTTTCACAACACCATGGTGCTTATTGGGTGCAAATATCTTATTTTTTTAAATATTCACGAAATGTTCACCTACTTGAATATTTATAGACAAGTGCTCTATGGCCATGGCACTTTGGGAATTGATTAATAAACATATTATCTAAATTCTCTCATGAGTTTTCTCAGATACAGTGTTTACTTTTTGAAAAAGATATTTATTTCAATATCTACTTTAGGGACATTTCTAAAAGGCTGTTATTAACTCTAGAAACACTGGAACATGTAGTTTTTTCTGAGGAAATTCACACATTTTAGCAATATATGGCCGTATTTTCGTACTAAACACGGTTTTAGCTTAAAACCGTGTCTAATTAAACGCGTGTCTAGCTTAAACGCGAGTTTATCTTTTAAACAACGTGTTTAACAAAACACGATTTTAAATTACGCAAATATCGTCCCCAGGGAACTCGTTGGGTAATTTCGTACAGGTTTATGATACATGGTGGCCCAGATAAGACGCCGTAGTTAAAAATCAAATACATCAAATGCACGTGTATTTTAGCGATACTATAGTACCTGGCGTGGCCTATCCATCGGGTCTCAGCGGTTGCCGATCGGGTGGGTGTTCAGTTTTTAACCATTATTTTGTAAAAATAAGGACTATTACAACATAACAAACAACATTTATGCGAGGGGCACATGGAAATATCGCATGAAAAGCACACTTTTAATGATGAAATAAACAAATCGATCAATTAATTAATGTACACGGCGATAACATGTCTCTTACAACTGCAACCGCTATGGCGTGCATGCAGGATCCTATTGCTTTTAATCGGCGAACACGGGTTCAATTCCCTTTTTTGCATGTCTTACTTTATTTCATTTAAAAAATTGAAGTATGTAGTGATATTAAAGCCTAAATATTATATTCATTTTACTATTACTTATTTCTATTTCTTGGAATATATTACGTCACTATAATAAGCCTGTTATTGTTAATAGTAATACATAATCCAATTATTATTAATTGTTTCTTCAATTTCACTGTAGGCCTATATAGATCAATACTCGTTAGTGTAATAAAATACATTGGTTAATTCAGGTTATTAATATCTTAAATGCTTTCTTTGTTAATTATACAACTTTATTTTTTTCTGATATTTTGATCTCCTAGTGTACTTTCGTGACAGGAGTATACAAAATTTAATAATGAATTTTATTGAAGACAATTTATGCTAATTGTCCTCAGCTAGTTGGCAGAAAGTACCAAATATTTAATGAGACACTTTAACTAAACTTATCTAAATATGTACAGGCTGTAACAAAAAAAGTTATACAGTTTTGAAAAAAATATTGAAAATATCTCCCATAGAATTTCTGTTTCGACTTTAAATGGCTGACAAGGGGAATTTTCTTAGCTTTCGAATAAGCTTTGTTTCATGACAATCGATGGTCGGTAAGCAGAGATATGATCAATTGTCTACAGTAGTCATGACATCACCTGGGCCACTTTGGTTTAATCAATGGTAAAATCACTGGGATTAATATGAATGGAATCGAACCAGGAACATATCAGTAGAGCGCTCTTGTTAGACAACAATGGTTCGTTTCAAGTGGTTTAAAGTGTTACAAAGAAGGTTAGGTCTTTACAAATATTATTTATTTATTTTATGAATTTATTTATTCAAATGAAATAAAAGTATTTGAAAAAAGAATTATATTGTTCTCTCTAATGTTCCTTTCATGATACCCTAAACATTTAATTTATACAAGCAAGATTGTATGATATTATTGTGAAAGTGGCCCAACCCGATTTCTAGACGACTTAGTAGATTGGTCATAACTTTTAAACGCAAGTAGTTAAAAAGACCAAATAAAATGATTCTGGTAGCCAAAACGGAACTTAAGGGCAGTGTCAACCCGGCACTTGTTTCAAAAATTGAATTTCATATTTCTCTATTATTTAATACTTTTATATGTATTCTATCATTACCATCATAAGTTACTAATCGGAAGCGATTATTTCCCGTTCTTTTGGGTGATTTTAAATTGTTGTTTTGGTAAGTTTGAGTCAGGAAAAGGAGCATGGTTATTTGGCGGGAATTTAAGCGGAGTTCCGCGCTTTTCAAATGCTGCGACAGCTGTTCGATCATTGCGTCGCGCGCTAAAACTTCCCGCGCGTAATACTAGACGCGCCGCTTAATATCCGCGACGTAGACGCGAAAAACAAAAGAGCGCAAAACAATGTCTAAAAATGTAAACAAAGGCCAATCTTCGTGATCTTACGATCATTTCAATTTCAGTTTTCTTCCAATTTCTTCACATTGTGACAATATAAATTGAATCTGATAGTTTATTATGATTGTTCATAATAGTATACTCGCTTTTTAGGTCACACTCCCCTGTATTCCGTGAACATTTAGCTTTAAATAGTGGAAAATGTCAATATTTTTACTAAATCGATGTTTTCTAGAAGTTCAAATTTGAAGGAATTTTACAAATTTTCAGACAACATAACTAAAAATATATCAAACTATCAGGTAAGCTCTTACTACCATTGTGTAGAGGACTTTCAGCGCTAGGAGGCAATTTTTTATTTTCTCGATTATGGATTTTAAACTCGAGATATGCATCCATTTCTAGCGAAATGTATGCAAAAAAACACGACTTTTACACTTTTCCGATGTTTTTAGCAATATTTCCAAAACCAAGCCTTATTTTGGTAAAAGAAAAAATTGCCTCCTAGACAAAATTGTCCTGTTTACAAAAATGTATATTAGAACAAATTACCATTTTTTATTTTTTAGTTATGCTGTCTGAAAAATTTGGGGTAAAAAAATCTCTTTTTGGTTCATTTCTCAAAATTTAGTTTATTTGGTATCACATTGATATCACCATCGGATTCCTTATCAAATTTCCTTTGTAAAAATGTATACTTTTATGTACTTTTATTCAATATTCTCAAACTTAGAAGCAAAAGTTGATCATCAAAATATTAGGGTTGACACTTCCCTTAACACAGAGTGCATGAGATTTTGACATTGCATGATTTTAACATTGAATTAAAAATAAAATTGCGATTGTATAACTTTTTTTGTTACAGTCTGTATATAGCCCTATGAATTTATATAGTCATCCAGACAATCACTATGCCTACACCTTTTTAAATATCAACACCCAACGAATGTTAGGTCTATTGGGTCAAAGAACTTACAAATGAATGAGTTGATTAACTCATTATTGTATTAACTAAATATTTGTATTTATATTAAGGTCCATCATTTAAAAAATCTTTATTCCAATCACGATAACAAAATCACGACATACACTTGATGCAGAAGTTTAGTTAAACGTTAGACACATTTCGGCGAGTTAGACGCGTGTTTAAGTAAAACAAATGTACGAGAATCGCGTTTAGTTAAACGCTGTGTCTAAAGTTAAAGTTAGACACGTGTTTAGCTTAAAACCGTGTTTAACTACGTACGAGAATACGGCCCATAGTGTTTCTAGAAAATAGTGGCTGGTGCACCTACCTCTTAACAGTTTTGGTATCACATATGACAGTGTTTCCAACTCGTTTTTCTTCTGACCTAAGAGCCTGAAAAATATGTAAATAAGAAAGCAATAGTGTCACTCTGCTCAGTTTCAGTAACATTTTATTGTACATTTTGTACTTTACTTATATTACGTATTAAAGTTACCCCCCGGTACTCAGATATTTTTTGGTAGGGATGTGCCGCCAGCAAAATGAAAATTGACCCCAAAATTTACAAATTTTTCGAGGGATAATGGACCCATATATTTACCAGAGACCCATAATTGTCTACATTTGCTCAGCAGAGCCAGTTTCCAGATATCGGTTAGTTGCTGAACACCTTAAAAACAATAACATGTATCACTCGAGCTTTGGATCTGAAAAGAGGGCATTCATTTACCAGACGGGTGAAAATGGGACCCTCATTTGGTAGCCCATCTCTGTAACCTCATATCCACAAGTACCCTCCTCCCCCCTCCCCGGGCTCTATCCCTGCTAAATCCAACTGAAGTGTGATGCATGATCACCTGCACTCCGGCTGGTTTTTTCTGTCCTTATTTGTCCTGTGTTTCCCCTAGTTGGCTTTATTGATACAAACCCCCATGAGGGGTTAGAGTTATTGAGCCACTTTCTCATGTTCCTATAACCGTTACCATGCTAAATCCAACAGGATCACCATGCATTCACACATTCAGTGTATAAATTCACACATTCAGTGTATAGCTTATAAGTATAGTAATCTCATTGTATAAACACCCTATACACTGTATCTACGATCCGTATAAATTAATCTGTTACTGTAACCTACATCTTTGTATTACTCCCTTTTATTGATATTATGTATTATGCTATTATTTATTCATTTGTAATTATTTTATCATTGGGTGCCATCTTCCTCACGCTCTGCGTTTTAGACTGGCATCCACATCTCCTGTATATTTGTATTTATAAATAACTGTTACTATATATGTTTACCGAGATGAAAACAAATAAAACTGAAACTGAAACTGAAACTGAAACTGAAACTGACCCCCATTCCCCAGGTACACATCGTTGTTTCTGTCCTCATTTGTCCAATGTTTTCCCCCTGTTAGCTTTATTGCTACAACCCCCTTTGAGGGGTTAGGGTTATGGAAAAGGCTATTTGTACACTGGTCGTGTGAATATTTGTATTCATGTCTAGGCCTGGCACAATGTTGTTAGTGCTTTTACTTCTCTGCGCATCATGTTCTAAATCACTGAGGGTATTTGCACGACAGCTGGCCAAAGTATTGGCTATTCTTGTTCCAACTACTTGGTGCTTTCCTAAGAAATAAATTGTGTGTAAACAGTCAGGGGAGGAGAAAGACTTCAAGTCTAGTTCTTGACATCAAGTACCTGAATTGTATGGGTAACCTTACGACAACAACAACAAAATACCTGCTCTACGGGCCTGACCGACCTTCTTCTTTTTTTTGAGAAATATTTGACATTTAAAAAAAATATTGTGTGAAAATCTTTTGAAATTGTTTAAACATTTTGAAAACAAAACAGAAAAACAAACGCCAGACTGACAAACTCTACCCGAGAGGTCAGTTCGCCTGTAGAACAGGGTATTTTTGTCGCCTAAAGGAAGGGGTATTGTAATGTTAATGTTAACACTTTCCATGCGGCAGGCGTCTGCAGACGACATTCCAAAACTTCACAAAATGTTTCAAAAATGTCACAATTATTGAATTTCATTACCATATTTGGAATCACCATGAGAAATGCATTGACATAAGTACAAACATGCCTTGTATTTGTTCAGTTATTATTGAGATAGACTTGGAAAATTGGGAAAGGTTTCTGAAAAATCTGATTTGTATATGATTAAACTAATAGCCGCGTGAAAAGTGTTAATTCCTCAGTATTGTCAGGTTTTTCACAGGTAGTAATGCTTACAAACAAACAAACAAACATATACAAAACCATTACCTTTACAATAGGATACACATTATCCACCACTTTGTTACTGTTCATAAAATCCAGTATAAATTTGCGTCTCCTCATGGAGTTGGAAGTCATCTTGGAGCTGCATTTGAGAGCGGATATTGTGGGTATGATGAGATCTGAATCATAGTGCTTGGGTCCAAATTCCTCTGAAAAGAAAAAACAACAATATTTTAAGCGTATCCTGTTTATTTTGGTTGCTTTCTTTTGAGCTTAGGCGAAGAAAAACACCAACCCTGTTCAATAGGCCCGATTGACCCATTTATTTATTTTTCCCTTTTTTTTATACAAAATCGTTTTTGATAAATATTAGAAAGTTTTCTAACAATTTTGAATTAAAAAAAATAAATTATGTGTGAACATTTTAGAAATTATTTTGTTGTTTTTGAAGTTCACAAAAACGTCCTACCGACCATCTCACTACCTGAGAGGTCCGTAGAACAGGCGGTTTTTGTTACCTTAAGGGGGACTTGAGGAAATTTTTGGAATTTTGTGAGTGCTGTAATTATTGAACTATGACTCAAATGTACACACAAGTATACATTTTTGGAAAGGAAATGGATCAGAGAATCCAAATTTAGCATACATTTTGACCAAAAATGTTGATTCTTTGAGCAAATTACAACAAAAAAATCACTTTTTTGACCCAATCTTTTTGGTTTTGGACAAAGCTAACAAAAAATAATTTTGAGTACAAAATGGCCAAATCGCTAGATGATGATGTAAATAAAGACACTAACTTAGGTTGTATATTTTTTTTAAACCTAATCTAATATTTTTTGACCTTTTCACTAAAAAGTGCCAAAAAAAATGTTTTCATTTTTTTCCACTTTTTTGTCACTTTTTTGTTAAAATTGCAAAAAATATTCGATTAGGTTGAATTTAAAAAAAATTACTACCTAAGTTAGTGTCTTTGCATCATCATCTAGCAATGTGGGCATTTTAGACTGAAAATTATTTTTGTTAGCTTGTCAAAAAAAATTGGGTCAAAAAAGTGAATTTTGTGATTTTCTCAAAAATTCAACATTTTTGGTCAAAATTGACACAAAATTTGGATTCTCTGATCTATTTCCTTTCAATGTATACTTTGTTTATACGCATTTGATTAATAGGGCAATAATTACAGCACTCACAAAAATCAAAAAATCAAATCAATAACTTCCTTGAGTCTCCCCCCCCCCCCCCCCCCCCCTTAAGGTCACAATAAATAGTGCTACTGCGATCAGTTTTAATGGTCATCTTCACCGGCTAATGACATTTTGCCAGGTGTTCCCCGCTTCCGTACACAGTATTATTGTTGCCTTATAGTCGTCGTCAGAATACCTAATAAGCGTGTGGGTGGGGACATTCATGACCCATAGATACGATCGCGGCCAATCTGATTACAGATATGCTGTTGTGGTGCTGTCCTACAATAAACTTACATGTTTACGCTTTTTGCAGTTGTCACAGAAAAAAGTGCTGAAGTATTCTGACGACGACTATAAGGCTTCCCATATAATTTGACCAATTTAGAAATTGTTGTTAGAAACTTGTTCACTTTCAATGTTGATGTTTTTTCCCTGGGAACCCACAAAGGAGCTTCCTGTTTTCCACATTATTTCCTGTCATGAACTTTAAGCATTATAGTCAGCGTCATAATGTTATGGACACAAGCTGGCGGGTGCTATTTCAAGGCCTGACCGCAAGCATTCAAAAATAATTGCATGTCCTGATTGGCCACCATACGCATGCATGCATAGTTGTTTGCGCGTATCATGCATTTGGACGCAGCCTCGCGAACAGCTCACGTAAAATAGCTTACATTTTGTCCATAGTATTATGACAGTGACTATAACTTAACAACTCACGTTTGATAACTATGCCTGGCGATCCATCTGGTGAAGTTGATGTACTTGGATGCTCTATGGATGGCGTTCCAGGTCTGGAGTACGCACCTAGGGATACATGTACAAAGGTTAAAGGTCAATAACATGTACAAAGGTTAAAGGTCAATAACATGTACAAAGGTTAAAGGTCAATAACATGTACAAAGGTTAAAGGTAAAAAACCTCATTTATTATAGAATTATAACAAACAAACATATACCACTTAAAAATGAAAAGAAAAATCATGAACATTACTTAAATATGGGGTAGTGATTAATAAAAAAGGCTTACATTTTTGTGCACCAAAAGATGTCGCTCTCAAAAACAACAAAAAACAAAAAAGAACAGAAAAACAAACAAACAAACAAAATTAAAATAAACCCACAATTTCACAATTTTCAGGAAAAATATGTTTTATGGTTATTGCTTTCAAAACAGTAATTGCCAAGTATATAAGATTTGAAATATCAAATGAAATAAATTCACAATATTTATACTTCCACTTGACTTAATATGTATGTGCTTTATCTTCGTATGTCATCATTCCCATTGGTATGTCAACCCTTGTGGATTTGCAAAGCAGCATATACCAACTGCAATCAAGGAAAATAATAGTTGGCACACTTAATACAATTTAATACAACTATCCCTGTGCTCACAACAGAGAACCGACTTGGGACATAGCACTCTTTAATAGCACGCAGAGGTCTCCCCCCCTCTCGCGGATCAACATTGCCTCGGGGGGGGAGGGGCACTTTATTCCTTAATTGGGACAAAGTGTGCCAACCTTTTTTTCCTTGATTGTGGGTGTGGGAAAACAAGCAATAAAAAGATATCATAAATCTATGATGAAAATTACAAAATTTTGGAATGAAAAAAAAAAAAAAAAATGCTGTATAACCCCAACTCTAGATCACCACACGGCAACAGATTTCTTTTTCGACCCCCAAAATTCACCAGAAATGCCACTCCGACCCCCCCCCCCTGATTCGAACCACGGACCTCCAGTACCAGGGCCCAGATCCTAGCCACTACACCACGGCTGTCAGTCGACACTCGGCGAGTATATTCGCCTCATTATAGCCTGGGTCCGTTTTGTAGCCCAAAAACCTGCACGCCGGGTTATAAACACATTTTTTCCGCACAGTTGCCGTGTGGTGTAGTAGAGTTAGGGATAAAGCAATAAAAACAGTCAAATATACTAAGGGAAGCAATGAGAATTGCTGTGCACTAAAAACAAATACAAATAAAACATGGGCATGCCCTGGGACAAGCAATAAAAATTACTGTGCAATAAAACAACTTAAATAATGAGAGAAGCTATTTGTGTTTCTTGTTTGTAAGTTCTCTCTCTGTACAGAGTCATCAGTTTGATTTTGAATCATTCAGTTCATTACCCTCGTTCATATCTTTATAGGGCTATATTACACAGTAAACACTTCTTGGCTTCCTTTAGACTAACATATTATTATTATTATTATTGAATCTTTCTTTATTGAGGGTAAACACCTTCAGTGTCAAGCACTGCTTTCCAAGCAGGCCCTCATTTCACAGAGAAAAATACATAATTATTTACAATATACATGGAATATAACAACTATTTACATAAATATATATACAAAACCATCAGATAAATTCAGCAAGAAAATGCAGAATTGCAATATACTTTAGAACACAAAATTCCATGGATCTTTGTTCTAAATTGTTGCACTGACATATTCTCAAGCTCGGTCCTGATTGTTGATGGCAAGTTGTTCCAGGCATATGTTGCTCTAACATGAAACGTTTGCATACCTGAGTTAGACTTAAATTTCGGTACAACCAAAGTATTACTAAAGTATGTAGTTTAATAGGTATTTACAGGTTATGAAATAACCTGATTTCCCTTTGTATTAACCTTACGTTTAGTTGGTACTCACCTTCTTCTCCATTCTTAAGCAAGTTCTTCTGTCCTTCAAGCATCTCTTTATTATTGAGAGCCTGTTCCATTTCGTCCACTGATACTGTCAAACAATATCTAGATGAAATGAAATTGGTAAAAAGAAATGATCAGATATATGTGACCCAACATGACTAAATGAGGCGGAATGCGGCAGTAGCTAATTTGATTTAAGAGCACAAATGTGGGACAAGGTCAAAATAAGTCAAATTCAGAACAAGTCATATTTCTGATCTTTGATACATCTTGTATCTAAACAAAGACTCACATTCGTGAAAATAAAGAGTTAAACTACATTTTTATGGATTTAATTTTCATTTACTCCATTGATTTGTTAACAAAACCAAAACTTTAATTGCCTATAGTTTGACAACTTGTATTTGATGTTTTGAGACAAAGTGATTGTAATCATCTGTAACTTTGGTTTGGAACATGTGCTCATTCAAGCATTACAACACCTGCATAGTTATAGCCCGTTCTAGTGTTGCTGTGCACACGTACATTAATGTGTGCACAAAATTGTTTCAATGGAGTTACTCAGGCATAATCTAAAGGGGAACTTATTTTTGTTGAACAGTGTAGTTCATCCCACACAGAAAAAAAAAATGGCAATTATGATTGGTTTTATGTATATCTTTTTCCCTGGGCAATATTTAAGAGTAATTATTTGTACATTAAATTTGTCTAAAAATGCTTCATCGAGTAAAGCTTGACCTTTAACCTCAGCTGCTTACCCAGCTGTTCTCTGGCGTCCTTCATCCAGCATAATCTTGGAGATGATTTTGTTCGCGAGAAGTTTTCTGAGAAGATGACGGCAAAGATAATAGTCTAGCATCAGGGAATGTCTCAGCGACTACAAATAAAAGATGGACAAATATGTATTTGTTAACAAATATTAGTCACATTGACCAAATTGAATACATAACAAAAACTTGGACCATTTACCGACAGTTTCATCAAGGTTTACGATTAGATAGGTTATGGACAAATACAAATTGTAAACAAATAATTTTAAAAAAACAAATTATTGAAGGCAGCTGTTTTGCTATTCACTGTGGTCTCATCCGTTTAAAATACTCTTTCAAAAAACAGATAATGTAATAATCAGGTTTGCCTCAATTTTTCTGGGTCAAGTCAGGTTTGGGGTAAATGGGATGGGGAAGTCCGTGATCGGGGTGATGAAAGTTTTGCCTCGCAGGGCTCTAATAAAAAGTATCATGGACGATAGATTGGAATTGATTGATTTTGTGTGAGACACTTTTACCTCTTATATCTGAGTACAAACACACACCACTATAGTTTGAACAGTTCCAAATTGGTATAGCCCATTTCAAATTGAGATTGGAAATCTTCGGAAAAACAGGTCACGTGGAGTAGGTGCGTTGCGCGTTCTTCGCAACAGTTAATCGCATTCACAGCATTGTCCTAGTTGGTTGTTCGCCTAGTGATTTACTATGTTTACATACACGTGTGCACACATGTGTAAAACGTAAAACGTGGAACGAGACTATTTTGGTTCTTCGCAACAGTTAATCGCATTCACAGCATTGTCCTAGTTGGTTGTTCGCCTAGTGATTTACTATGTTTACATACACGTGTGCACACATGTGTAAAACGTAAAACGTGGAACGAGACTATTTTGGTTTTTTAACAACAAAGGCGTTGACCGGCAAATTCCAAATGTATCGAGCAGACGGTAAAAAGTGAAAATATTACCCCAAATCTCTTTCATCTCACCGTTTTTTGTTACTGAAATGCCGCAACATCAACTTTGTGAGGGATACAATCTATCACCAACACCAGCGCAATCTACCACACAGGCAGACGGGTGAAAAACACGTTTGTTTTTCTCCGGCCACAGGTCATGTAACCGAGCGTCAAATCACTCGGCTAAGGCTAATCGGAAGCATTCGGAACTGATTGTATATTTTTGGATTTGAAATGGTCTATAGCCGCCTAACAGCAGCTAATGAATACAGAAGGACAAGGGGCGCATGAAGGCAAGTAGCACACTGTGCATCATATGCTTGGAACATGTACATGTATGCGACCAATTACCGCGTGCATGTGGCCATAATCATGGGCATACGCTTGGGATTACTTTGCTGGCGGAGAGATAAAAAAGGATTATATTTCTTGCCAATTTGGAACTGATCAAACTATAGATAGCACCAAGCAATAACATGTATTGAGTACTCTCTGCCCCCCTCCCATGACTACCTTACCCTTGCTGGGGTGCATTCTCCAGACCTTTGATTATACGCTATCAGATCCACCAATTGAGTTTTGACGGTGCGTTCTGCCACCATGAAATTATCTCGAGGATCCCCTGTCACACACAATAACAATTGAGGTCATGATCAGATATGTAAATCAAACAAATATCTGAGATTTAGCATCAAAATATGTGATGTGATCAAGAAAAATGAGTCAAAAGTTGAAAATATCATATCGTTAGTGTTCTACTTGATGGGATTGGTCTTGTGGAACGCAACATTTTGCAGAAAACCACCATTAAAAATACTGCAAGTAACGACTTGTGAATCCCCCTGGCTGGGAGATCAACTACATGAGGTCAAAGGTCATATATGGGTCATGTTCCCCCGGTGTTCAGTTTCTTTACTCCAAGTTTGACGTCAATCGGGCAACTTTTACGAATTGACCTCTGGATGACCTTTGACCTCAGATGACCTCTAATTATTTTTTTGACATGTTCCCCCGGTGTTCATTGCACAATTTAACCCCTTGTTGACCTTTGACCTTGGTTGACCTCTAATGACCGTTGACCTCGGATGACCTCTAATTTATTTTAGACATGTTCCCCCGGTGTTCATGTTTCTTGTCTCCGAGTTTGACGTCAATCGGGCAACTTTTACGATTTGACCTCTGGATGACCTTTGACCTCAGATGACCTAATTTATTTTAGACATGTTCATGTTTCTTGTCTCCAAGTTTGACGTAAATCGGGCAACTTTAACGATTTGACCTCTGGATGACCTTTGACCTCAGATGACCTTGGATGACCTCTAATTTATTTTAGACATGTTCACCCGGTGTTCATGTTTCTTTTCTCTAAGTTTGAAGTAAATCGTGCAACTTTTACGATTTGACCCCTGGATGACCTATGCAAACAATAGGGATGACCTATGCAAATTAGACCCAAAAAAAATAATCACCCGGCGTTCATGTTTCTTTTCTCTAAGTTTGATGTCAATCGGGCAACTTTTACGATTTGACCTATGGATGACCTTTGACCTCAGATGACCTATGCAAATTAGACCCCAAAACAAGCAGCCACATCTTTTGACCATGGCCTACCTATCGCTGAAGGGTTGAAGTCAATCCGTCCATCCGTTCAAAAGATACAGCTTTCGGAAAAAAGGCTAACCAAAAGGCACACACACACGAGCCGACATACGGACATATGCAGCGACAGACAGACACACATTACATGATGACAAAATCCCCTTCTGGTTTTACAAACCAGGGGGATAAAAATGGACAATTAATTCCAAAGATATGAGGGGAAAAAATAAATTCTATCTTTTGTTTGGTTATCTCAAAATCAATTTTTGCAACTTCAGACTCATTTTACATGATTACATCATGTGCAAGTATTACTTGAATATGCACGTAACCACCCAACTTGGGTGAACCCAGAGCAAACCTTCAATTAGTTGATTCAGAGTGAATCCTTTCAGTCTTCACAATTTATACACGACCCCTGTGAGGGTGCTCAAAAGTGAAGACTGATAAAAATACAGTTCTAACAAGGGTTTAAAATACTTTCTAGGCTATGAGGGCTATTTTGAGCAAATTTTCCAAAAGTGTGTGCTGATAATGAATAAATATGAGCTATTCATGCACCGTCACGCCACACTGTGTTGGTGGTTTCATGCAGTGTTGTGCATTTACCTCCCACGGACGGTGCAACGTGACCAATCAGGGGCTTTGGTGTTGTTGTCGGGTAGACTTGCGCATGGGCAATTACGTTAAGTGACAGGTGTCATGACTTCCATGACACTTCTGTTCACGTATTTTGCTGGGTTTTTTTTCCCCAGTCCCTCATTAAAGAGTCCATCTTCAAAGATGGCGGCCAATAGAGGGCCGAGGGAACACAGTCTAATACTTACCATCGATTAGTTTATCCTCGTCATCATCATCATCATCCACGTTGTCTTCTTCTAAATATGTTTCATAGGTTTTCTTCAACCGTACAGCAGCAACCTAGCGGATGCACAGGCAAAACAGATATATAATGTTTTTAAACTTATGCTTTTGACATACAAAGCACTAAATAACCAGGCTCCAAAGTACTTATGCGACCTTATTTCCATCAAGGAACCCACACACACTCTTAGGTCAAATGCATCTGTCATCTTACAACGGAGGAAAACTAACACTGTCACCTACTACGGCCAAAGATCATTCTCTCATGCATCTCCTGAACTCTGGAACCGGCTCCCATCTCATGTTAGAAATGCCACATCACTGCAGCAATTCAAGAGCTCGCTCAAGACTCACCTCTTTCAGCAAATGACTTTATAATGTTTTGTATCTTTGTTCATATTTTGTATTTTTTTGTTCAGCGCACTGGGGTCTTGCGACGGAGTGCGCTTAATAAGCATGGTTTATTATTATTATTAATGTAATGAATAATTCAGATACCTTTCATTCACACTACCATGTACCCTTAACACTGTGGGAATATTTTACACAATAAAATGCATTACAACAACACATAGGGCAGGGATTCTCAACTATTTTTGCTTGAGTGTGATATAGCAGCACAAACATATGTAACAACATATCCATTGCTTGAAGGCCTTATTTGGCTTGGTACAAATTTAAGAAGTTGTAACATTGGGTATGGAATAATGCCACAAGGCAACGGTTCTACAGGCCCGACCAACCCATTTTCTGCAAATACAAATATTTTTTTGGAAAATGTTTGGAATTCTTTGAAAGTATTTTAATTTTATTTGAATATTGTTCAATTTTTTTATTTCAAAAGGGGTAATGTTATGGACGAAATTCAAGTTATTGATGGAATAAATGTTGATTCTAGAAAATGATTTGGGTCTTAACACAAAAACTCATTTTCCATAATTACTTTCAGCTTGTGTTATACATTAAGGATCCTCAGAAAAGGGGACCAAATAAAAAACATTTGGTCACAAAATAATTCTACAAGTTTTCTGTATCTAAATATGTTTTCTGTTTTATACTGCAACTTTAAACAGAGTTTTAAAAACATGACTATTCCTTACCAACGTATCGCTCGGTGTATTAGTTTTCGTCTCCTTCTTTTTGTTGAACACCTCCTCATAGGGAAGTCTAACTTTGATGACAATTTTGGCCGTCACAGCACCACCTAGAACTCTCTTGTATGTGCGGTCTGATATGGTCTGTAAAAATTGGATAATAAAATGAATAATATATTAATCAATTATCAAGATTTCATATTTGTCATAAATTAGGTAATTACATTGATTATGAACTCGATTTAATTAATCCTAACCACTCACTGCTGACTTGCTGATGAGTTCAATGAAAATATTGAAAGAAATCAGGAACTGGACCTGGAACTGACAAAGAAAAAAAGGCTACATTTTGACATACCATATCTGTAAACTGATCCCGGAGTGCTTGTCGTAAAGCCAGCTGTGTCATTGTTTTCTTCGGGTGTTGATTCAATAAATCAGACGTGGCCTTCCATAGTTTCTCATACATAGGCATTGCTAGGCGATCCTTAAAACTGGATCCGAAGAGAACCACAGCTCTCAGATGGGGCCGGTCATCTACCTGATAAGTGGCGATCTATAGTCAAAATTAAAGAAGAGATTCAGTTTTTCATTGCTATCCATCATTTCATTGTTGTATATTTTATTATTTGAAATCAATTATTCCTACTGTTTATCAACAATTTCACAGTCCTGGGAGAAAGTGTTATCAAATAGAAAACAAATATTGAATGCTCATGTAAAATAGTAAGAAAATTTAAGAAAGTGAAAATATGTTTTCTATTGTTCTGAAAATAACCCATATAAAAAAATATCAATAAGCTTACGGTACTGAAAAATGGTTAACTTGTTTGCTAAATCACTCTTACTTTATGCCAATTTAAAGTGGAGGTTAACTTGAAATGGATATATTTTGCCAAATCTGTGTATTTTTATACTCTTTTGTTCCCTAAAATATCAATTTCGCAGCAGATATTTATTTCCCGAGTTTATCACGACGCCTCTTGAAACATGCATTCAAATTCAACAAAAGATGGCGCCCTAACAATCAACCCAGAGTATATTTGAAGAAATTTGTGAATCCAGACTCCCGCCAAAAAATAATAATAGAGTACCGGGAGCTAAAAATAACAGCCCTACTGCACATACCTAAGTGAATGCTATGTATCATTGACCTGTGATATATAAGGCTATTGTTTTACAATTGCCGTCGGTGCCGTCTGTTACTTGGAGGGCTGTCAACAATGTTTCAGCACTTACCCAAGGATCAAACGCTTGACACTTCCCACACGGCTATTAGTTTTACCAGATACAAAACATATTTTTTCAGAAACCTTTCCCAGCTTTCACGGTCTATCTCAAGGGTTACTGAATCAATACTAGGTATGTTTGTACTTATTTTAATGCAGGTCTGATGGTGATTTTAAATGTAATGAAATTCAATTATTTTGACATTTTTGGAACATTTTGTGACATTTTGGAATGTCGTCTGCAGACCCCTGCCACATGGAAAGTGTTAAAAAGGCTTATTATGCAGGTCTGCTTATTTTAACATGCTTGATTTCCATTCCGTGATACCCTAAAAATGTAGTCCACACTCCACACAGAGGACACAATCCACAATTGGGTTGTTAGATGAACAACACTGATACACGATTAAATACTCTACCTTCTTTTTGATAAAACCTCTTTTCGTCAATAGTTTGCACATGTAATACATCGTCTTGGTGTTCTGATGCATCAGCTTAGCCAGTCGCCACTGCCAATCCCCTAAATGGCGCCCTCTACAGATTGACTCAAGCATTACATATTGCCTATCCTTCAACTCTTCTTCTGGGTCGCCGTGAAGACCCACCATGTGTTTCCATCTGAGCTCCTGACTAGCAACCATGACCAACCGATTTCCCCATCTAAAAAAGAATGATCAAGTACCATTAAACAGGGGAGGTTAGAAATAAAAAAGAGGCCACAAATAAAAAAGAGGAAAACAGACAAAAACAAGGAAAAATAGCGTAAAATTGGGTAAAAATGCCAAATATGGGCTGAAAAGAAAAGAAAAGGCTGACATTGTGGCATAAAAAAAAATTAAAAAGAGGAAATCAGCTAAAAAGAGGAACTCTCACACCCCTGATTAAAATAAGTTCCTTAACATTTCAGTCAGTATTTTATATTCATGGATACATATATTCATATTTCCCAATTGTCCTAAAAATATGTTTTTGTTTTTTTCCAACACCAAAAATATTTGTTCTATGTTTACTAATTGATAATGCTGTCTGTAACCTACTACAGACTTGAGGTGCAACATAGCACGTCACTTTTCAAGTTGCACTGCACCAATTCCTTTTCATGGGGTGCAATTTGTATTCGGGGACAACTTGTTCTACACAGCTGGCATCATTATTTTGCACAAGATTTTGAAACTTAAGATCACAAATGTTTGGTACAGAAAAATTGTGTTTAAACACGGACTATGATTGACATGTTGTCTGTACCAAAACACTCATGACTATTTAAGTCATGTGAAAATAAAACTTGTTTATGGTTGCCTGAAGATTCCCCTTGCTCAAACCCCTCCCCCATTCCCATCGATCAATGTTACGAGGTCATGTGATGCTATTGAAATGGACGCACTCACATGAGGTTGACCTCCCGTAAAAGGTATGCGAGGTCAACCTCACCCCATAACGCTGCAACGAACATCTGTAGTGCTCTGATTGGTTACCAGAAATTGTGTAAGTTGTCAAGCATGCACGGTAGGCTGATCGGAGTGCGCCTGTGTGTTGTCTGACCATGGCCAGAAGGATATGTGCTGTAGGTCCATTGTGTGATTCAACATAAACCTACAAAGTGTTCAAACAATATTTTCTAACATTGTGGTGACCTACCTTTCCTCTGCTTCCGTCAAGGATATATTGCCATCGCTGATTCTCACCTCATCCGTCACATCGTTCCTCTGGTAATATGTAGCGCAAGATCCTCTGACAGTGACACCATTCTTCCTATCACGCACATACGCCACTGGGTAAATCTCCTTGCTCAATTTCATCTGATTTAAGTAAAATCAACAAATTAAACTGTGAATGTGGACCAAATATGTCCTTTGTGGTATCAAATATTAGTTTACACAGTCCTCAATCAATCGCCTGTCCGATAGCCCGGGGCAACCATTTTTTTTGTTAGGGCTAGCTGAACCACAGGTCATCCTGCCCGATCGGGCAATACAAATGCTCACAAGAAAGCATAATAAAGTCGCCAAGTTGGCAATAATATCCTAAGTTTGTAGTCAGTTTTACCTTGTAAATTTATAATGAAACACAAAGATGTACCTATATTCCTTCTTACATTCCCTTTCTGTTATTATTTACTAAATAAAACAATGCCGTTCGTGGCTTTTCATTCATAAAAACAAGAACCTCGCTATCGCGCATGCGGGTGACGATTTCACTACATCTTGGGAAATCTTGAGCAATCTCGAGTCAAAACATGTGGTCTCTATTTATTAGCATGACATCATTTTCTCGGGCTTCGGAAAGTTGAAAACATCCGAAAGAAATGTATGAATCAAAAATAAAATTGTAAAATGGACCTTTCCCACAGTCACAACGCATGCGTAATGATGATTTAGGTCAGTTAATGATAACGGCTATTGCATGATGGGACGGGAAAATGGCCTGCCGCGATTGTGTAGTTTGCTACCAATTGCCGAAATAATGATGGCAAAAAATGGCATAATTGGCAAGAAATCTGACCCATCAATACCATTTTCTATCGCGTTATTATTCTGGCATAATCGGGCAAGTAAAAGTTGACCTAGCTTTGCCAGATCGGTTCACATAGCATAGAAGTCGGTAAAATACTCCCAGTCTGTCATTCATAATATTGTTTTGGTGTTTTGTCACATCCTTACTCCATCTCTTTTTGATTAGGTTGTCCAATTTGGTCAGTCGATTTTCCTTTTTTTTCCCTGACAAATATTACTGTTAGACGTAGTTTATGACAAGTTAAATTTGGTAAATGTCAATTTGACTAAGGTTTCTAGTATGATAATAGTTTAAAAGCAATCTATTCAAGCACACTTATTCATTTCAAGTAGAAAATAGTAATATTTTGACAAATTGAGTAAAAATGTCCTTGCTTATTTTTCGTTGGGACATTCGCCGGTGGTTGTTAATATTTGTTTGTTATATTGTCTATTGTAAACACCGTGGGTTGGTAAACTGCTTTATATCATATTATATATATGATATAAACATTATTAAATTGAGTAACATTTAAATCTTTAACAAAAATCACCCTAATTGTTGAGATTTTAGGGTCGGTCGCTGAGGGCAACACAACAACAACAACAAATTGGCCTCAAGTATAGCAGAACCAGTCTTTTGTGTGAGTACCATAAACAAAAAGAAGAAAACGAAGGTTACAGTTTAGCCTTTGTTCTAACCTTACCTGAAATAACCTTTGAGCTCAATACATTACTTTGATCATATCACAGAAAGTAAGGAGGGAGTGGCCTAAACATTTAAAATGCTGTGTTTGAAAGAAACATACCAATACCAACACAAAACATGATGGAATAAGGTCTTGTTCTATTTGAAACCCTTCAAACTGTTGTAGAAACACAAAGAACACATGTCAATATCATTTTTGCCTCACCTCATTATGTTTAGTCACTGTAGTTGCCCCTGTTATGGGATTAGTCCCTTCCACTAAATCTCTCAACAGCGGCATATCCCTGGGCTCTGGTAACTGGAAGAATTCCAGCTCATCACACTGAGTCATGTACTGCCATATCAATGGCTTGGAGTTGTCATCCATGGCCAATGGAAATACAGGGTCCACACGAGTGCGCAGTCGCATCCAGAAAGTTTCCAGAGTAATGCCTGAAGGTACAAATCAGTGACATGTGGTTATTAATCGGCTATTCATAAGTATAGCATCAGTTGCCCATAGGTGTCACACATGGATCATGCATGGATGTAGTTGCCATTTATAAGGGCCAATGGAAACATGGGGTCCACACTAGTATGTATTCGGATCTGAAAGGTTTCCAGAGCAATGCCTGTAGCTACAAATCAGTGCTTTGTGGTTATTTCACCCGCTATTCATGAGTATAGCATCAGCTTCACACATGGATGTAGTTGCCATTTGGCCTAGGGCCAATAGAAACATGGGGTCCACAAGAGTATGGTGGCTATAACACAATTGGTAAATATGTTGATCATGACTCATGACCATCAATTGCACAGAGAGAAGAAATATATTACAATCTAAGGCGACAGGGAAAAAACACTGTTTTACGGGCAGATGGACCTGTCATTTTATTTATTTATGTTTTATTTATTTTTATCTTATTTCTAAAATGTTACCAAAATCTTTAAAAATTGGGTTTAAAAAAAATTATGAATAAAAATGTCGACAGATATTTAGCCAAAAAACGGCTGATTTTACATGATTTGAGAAAAAAATGGTAAAAATAAAAAGGGGAAAAAAATCTTGAAAAAAGCAAAAAGTGGGTTGGTCAGGCCCGTAAAACAGGGTGTGTTTTTTTCCTCGCTTAAATGAAAATTTACCATCCAGCCCTTCCAAGGCAATCTCTTGAAGACATAGTCCTGTCAGGCTGTCCATGGTGATGATTATATGGCATTGGTGTTATACCTGTAGTTCCTGGTTTACTTCCATATTTATCCTAGAAATAAAATAATGAATAAATAATAATTGGTTCCAAGTAATAACAGCTACTATGGCCCCAAAACAAAAAGTAGTCAGTCCAATCTTCGTTGAGCCCTCAGAAAATACATTGGTAACTTTTTGCAGACAGGCGGCCAACTTTTTTGTTGTTAAATTTGGCTGCAGAGCAACAAATACCAGTTTGATAACCCATTTTCCCTAAAAATTACATAGTACACTTACCATTCGATGCAGTCTAAATTGTACAGTACATCCCCATCAAACTCCACTTTAATAATCCCCTATCCTTCTTTTTTTAATGATAGCTATGCATGATATGCAGCAGTTCAAAAGGTGTGATATGCTGTAGAGCAACCCTTCCCCTGCCATTTTACATATTTCTTTTCCCTGTAAATTTCATCCTAATTCCATCAATTTTTAAGAGAGCTGCTCTAGGAAGCTTAAAATTGCCAATAAAATATCCTCTTTGTAAGATTGTATTTTTAAACAGGGACTTATAAACACTGACACGAAAAAACCTAATAAAGACCATTTACATCGTACAAAAAGCCTTCGATTGCACATGATTATGATCAATAATTATTTTAGGTTCCTCTAATTGTGTTATAACCCTAACACTACCATATACCCCAAAATACCACGACTGGGCACGTTGGTACCACCCGGCGTGGAAGTTTTTTGATGAAAAAATGGACCCAATACATACAGTCTGGGCAATACACTGCCCAGAACTGTGCTTGACAGCCGTGGTGAAGTGTGGAATCCCTCGCCTCTGGTACGAGAGGTCCCTGGATCAAATCCCGGGGGGATCGGGGGGGATATTTTGGTCGATTTTCTGCGTTGAAGAAAAAATTCTGAAAAAAGTGGGGGGAAGTGTTAGGGTTAACAAGCAATTTTTTGAATTTTTTTTCTTCTTCAAAAATTGTCTAAGTTTTGTTACTATAACCCTAACACTACCATATACCCCAAAATACCACGACTGGGCACGTTGGTACCACCCGGCGTGGAAGTTTTTTGATGAAAAAATGGACCCAATACATACAGTCTGGGCAATACACTGCCCAGAACTGTGCTTGACAGCCGTGGTGAAGTGTGGAATCCCTCGCCTCTGGTGCGAGAGGTCCCTTGATCAAATCCCGGGGGGGATCGGGGGATATTTTGGTCGATTTTCCGCGTTGAAGAAAAAATTCTGAAAAAAGTGGGGGGAAGTGTTAGGGTTAATGCTTGTAATGGCTATCAACAAGGAGAATAGCTAAGGAGAAGACACTTTTTATAATACGAAACTGGGCTGATACGCCCTCAAGAACCGTGCAGTCAATCAGGTTAAATTTAGATACGTTGCAGTGGCCCGCTGGAAACTTAGTGTATTAAACGTGTATGACTATTTCTGTGCGTAGGCCCTAATCCAAAAGAGGTAATTAGTCTTATTATTTTAACTAGCGGGACGCCCGTCCTTCGGACGGGCTCTCCCGCTAGGGAGTTGGGCCTACCAGATAGAACACCTACAAAATGAAACAACACATAAGTGTTGGAAAATTTATAACGAAACACATAGGAATAGAACAATATTTAAAACATTTTTGTTTTAAATCATGACATTAATTCGGTCTGGTAAACTTATTGTTATCAACTACTACGAGAGGATTGCCTGGTTGTATATAAATTCGGGGCGTGTACAAGCGGCACTTCTTGCTAACTGCATGGGTGAGTTTCCATTATGTTGCAAATTACATCCACGCTCATGCGTTTAAACTACTCAATGGGCGTTGCAATACAGCCGGTTGGTTGCACACGAGAATTATGTCATAGCAACCAGCTTTGATATGGAAGGCGAATATTTAAATTTGCTGCCGGTTTTTAGGGCAGCAATTTTCAGCGCTGCTAAGCGGGCCTTGTAGCGTAATGAAAAGGTTTTGTTTTAATTCAAAAGTTTTAAAATTTCAATTAAAAAATTTAAAAAGACCCCCGTCCGCCGACGCCCGTGGCATATTTCAACTCCAAGGCCTAAACTTTAACCAACTCCCGTACCCACCCGTCACTCCCCGCCCTGCCTGCCCGGTCGTGGCATATCCGTTAAGTATCACATTTCGTCATTAACCCCCTGCCTCCCAAACCTCATTACTTCATGGCTTCCCCTCGCCCCGCCCGCCCGTGCTTATCTAAACCTTCAAGGCCTAAATTAACCAACTCCCGTAGCGTTCTTCAGTAACCCCCTGCCTCCCAAACCTCATTACTTCATGGCCTCCCCTCGCCCCCGCCAGCCCTCGCCCGTTGTCCCGCCCCTATCGCCGTTCCCGCCCCTACCTCCGTTCCCGCCCCTACCACCGTTCCCGCCCGCCCGGTGCTTATACACCTTAAAGGCCTAAATTAATCAACTGCCCGTAGCGCAACGTATTTCTCCAATATTTGCCCGCCCGCGTGTGTAGGGGTGCGTGGGTGTAGTGCGTGTGAGGGTTTATTTTGCATGGCGCACTACGACGCGTTATATGTTATGCACTCTACTGCGCTCGACTGCATGGTTGCAGTACGCGCAAAAATAAACAAACATGGCCCGTAGAAACAGTCTCAAAAGGCCCTGGATTTCACTCCTTTTTGCTCATATCTTGGTCAATTCTGTACGTTTTTTTCGGCCATTTATAGCTTATAACCCGTGTCAGGTCATCATCTAGTATCAGTGCAACGTTCGCGACTTTTAGATGCAAAATGAGAGAGCCTTTTCAGGATACATACATACATACTCACATACAACATACGGCAAATTATAGTAAGATAGTTCGGTACAAATACAGCTATAAAAAAACTTTGCATCAGTCTAATGAAATCAGCGCGAAAACGAGGTACACAGAGTCCTAATGAACAATTTTATTGTTCATTGTTTAAAATGCTAATCGCTTCATTGTTTTAATTTTGAAATAAGTATGGGGATCATCAACGCGTACGAAATGTGATGCTTGAATAACTCCATACTAAATATCTTTATCGACTATGCCAAAACAATTAGTTAGTCTATAGTGTAGCATAGTGGCCACGCTATAGCACTTCCACAGAGGAATCCCAGGTTCAATTCCTCAACCAACCATATATCATTATATATGGCTGTTTTTTTGTAACCGTATCTGAACAAACTCCTCCTCAATATAAACACTGCCAAAGCCATTGGACCAGATCAAATCCAAAACCAAGCGCTAAAGATCGCAGCAGAGGAGATAGCTCCCATTCTGCAGTTCATCTTCTAGCAGTCACTTGACACAGGAGATCTCCCTTTAGAATATATAAGAAGGGCGCCACCACTGACCCCGCAAACTATCGTCCTGTGTCGTTGACATGCACATGCTGTAAGCTCATGGAGCACATAATAGACAGTAACCTGATGCGCCATTTAACCAAACACAACGTCCTTGCTGGAAATCAGCACGCTTTCAGGAAACGCAGATCATGCGAATCGCAGCTCATTTTAACAACAAATGACCTCGCCAAGAACCTTGACGATAACAACACCACCGACATGGCAGTGCTTGATTTTTCCAAAGCTTTTGATGTCATCCCCCACCAACGTCTACTTATGAAACTGGACTTTTATGGGATTCGTTCAAAAAACAAGCAATGGATATCCAGTTTCCTGACTAAGCGTCTACAACGTGTTTGTGTAAACGGAACAAGCTCAAAGTGGTTACCAGTCCTTAGTGGCACCCCACAGGGTACTGTGTTAGGCCCTCACCTGTTTTTACTCCACATAAATGACATACATGAAAAGGTCACTAGTACAACCAGGCTTTTCGCGGATGACTGTCTGCTTTACCGCCCCATCAAATCTGCAGAAGATGAGATAGCTCTTCAACAAGACCTAGACACGATGGTCGAGTGGTCCAAGTCCTGGGGCATGCAGTTTAACCCATCTAAATGCAAAACCATGCGAGTCTCAAGGAAGCAATCTCCAGGTACTGCATCGTACAAAATCCTTGGAGTTACCCTTGAGGAGACGGATCATTCTATGTACCTTGGCATAAACATTCAAAACAACATACGATGGAACAGCCAGACTCATCATGCTACAGGTAAAGCTACACATGTTCTTAACTTCCTCAGACGTAACTTTCATCATTCATCATCCTCTATAAAGGAAAAAAAACTGTATTTAACTCTTGTACGTCCCCACCTGGACTATGCCACCGCAGCATGGGACCCTTATACTGCCAAAAATGTATCTGCCATTGAAAAGGTACAACGACGGGCTGCACGCTTTGTAACAAATACATATGGGTGGGACACTAGCGTTACAAAACTACTAAATCAACTTAAATAGGGCTCCCTCAAAGACAGAAGGGAAGCGCACCGACTGACCTGCCTCTACAAAATGATCAACGGACAACTGGACATCGACTACAAAACCTACACCAACCCTAAACCTGACAGACGTAGAAGAGGACACCCTGACCAATTTGAAATTCGACACACCAGATCAGACGTTTACGCCCATTCATTTTTCCCAAGGACAGTATTTAACATGGAACAATCCTCAACATACGACCATCGACAAAACAAGCCCACATTCTTTTAAATCAGCCCCACATTAACGCCACCCTCCGCCACCTCCAGTCAAAACTCTGTGGAGTATTTTTGGAGGAATCACAACCAAGTAACTATGCAGGTGTTGTAATGCTTGAATGAGCACACATTGAATGGAGGAATACCTCAATTCAAAAGTTGCTAAATTATGTATTGAACTTGAAGGAGGATGGTTAAGGGGATGTGCACCTTTGGTATAGCCTCCGTAAAAGTGCCGTAACTTCTTCATTATTCATTATTATAAAAAACATGTTTTTTGACCCATTTTAGGTTCTGCAAAGAAAACTAAAAATATATTTTGTCAAATTTTGTCATACTAGTTTTATTATATTCCTCATACAATTCCCCAGGAATCGCGTTTTTTTTAAATCTTTATTATTTTTTGAATTATAGACCAAAAAGTGCTAAAAATCATGATTTTTTTACCTCCAAAATCGTGAAAATCACCATTTTTGGTTTAAAAAAAATTACATTTTGTAGTTTATTGCAGACGAGTTGGAACCCGATTTCTTTTTGTTTATTTTAAATGTATAAATCGTATTCAAATTGGGAACCAGGACGATGCAGGGGGTAATTCTCAAGCTGCCAAAATTCAATGGCTTCCTCTATGTTGCTCTCGGCATTTAGCCGGTCCCGTCTGTGTTAAGAATTGTTTCTATCAGATTTGCACGTTGTATCGAAGTCACAGCCGCCGAGAATCTCAGTAGCAGGGGCCTGCTATCAGGTATTTTCAACAGCATATTTTTAACTGTTCAGATGTATGATGGTTTATTACATTATTTCTAAACTGTTGAAGATTGGATGACTAAATAAGTATTTAACTGGACTCGGACAGGACTTGGGCACGATTCCCCGAGTCCCTAGTGCCCGAGTCTGAGACCGAGTCCTTCACCTCCGAGTCGACGTCGAGTCCTTCAAAATAGGGACTCGAGACCGGTACCTCTAGTTCCGGACTCAAGTACTCCGTCACTGCTAGTGCTACTTTGGCCTTGGTCACATTCCATCTCACGACGCAAGGGTTTACTTTTATAGAGAAGGTTATTTATGGCATGCAAGTATTGTGAAGAGAAGAGAAAGAAATGCAGACAACGGTCCCTGGTCCCAATGAATTGACATACCTTGAAGCGCCACACCATCTTCGTTGTTGCCGAAGTTGTGTGGCAAGGGTTGGGCGGGCTTTTAGCCCATTAGGCATAGTAAAAAAAAATACATGTTTCCCGTCCGGACTTTTTAAAAAAAGGAGGAGGGAGGGTCTTACTATTTACTATTTTCCAATTTTTTGCTATTTTTTACAAGATAGCCGCCAAGTCGAAAGTGACCAACTGACTTCAGACACTCCTAAACAGGACTTTCCACTCTAATTGCCAGAGGAATACAAATATGAAAAGGTTTACCTATAAATATATAGAGCCGAGTACACATTGTTTCTTTATGTTTTCTTCATTTTTCAGGTTGAATGAGGAACAAAACATCATTGATCGAAAGGATGTAGGCCTACATGTATCGGTCCCCTAATTGCAAGCAATTGCTACGTGAAGTTAGGTATATCGGTCCCCATGGTACTATTTGAGAAGCCATGTCAATAATTCTGTGTCATGTAAGGCATGAACATGCTATGAAATGATACAGCATTTCTATTACACCTACCATTCCTATGGGCAAAGGATCAATCACTAAAAAAATAATAATAATAAAAAATAATAATAATAATAATAAATTATTATTATTTTTATTTTTTTTTACAGAATTTTCGGAAATAGTAAATAGTAAAAAATAGGAGGCGGCGGCCAAAATGGAGGTGGGCGGGGACGGGAAACATGTTTATTTTTTTACTAGGCCTTATAAAGACCAAATAAGATTGAGTGATGGATTCCCTTCTTTGTGCATTATTTTTAGAGGACCTGAAATTTGGTTTGCTCACTGTGATTGTTGAAAATCGTCATGTAGTTCAACTAGCATGACTAGTGTTGTGAGGTCACGAGCTGTCAGTCATGACATTGACAGGAACAAACCCAACCAATCGTTTGATAATTTGATAATTAGATATTTAATTTTTCATATTAATAAATTAGGCCCTATTCATTGATTTGAAAATAACAAATAATACTACTAGTCTTCTTATACTACAGTACTACATAACGTAGGGCCTAGGAGGGCTAGCAGTGGCGTACCCAGCTTTTGGAAACTGGGGGGGGGGAGGGGTTAGCGATGAAGTTGTCCGCATAACCGGCCAAAAACATTGCATGGTCAAAATCGCAAATCTACCGACGGAGGGTCGTTTTTACCGACGGGCATATTTCAGGGGGAACGCCACAGAGGGCTAGGCCTATTAAAACTAAAGCCTAAAATTTAAAAGGCTATAGGCCTAGGCCTATTTACTAATTTAGGGCTAGGCTATTTAAAAAATAAAATTGAATTAAAATTATTTATTTCATTTTATTTCTATAAATCATGTTGGGGAAATGAATAACTGACTGCGAATCACATACATCTCAATCAGTAAAGAATAGCAAATATATAATATTGCACTCTTTTAAGAAGGACCAAAACCAGCTACCATCTGGGAAATTCGAACCCACACCACTTTTGATTTGGTTGTCAGTTTTGGATCAGAATTCGGAACCATAGGTACACAACTTTCGATTGAATATTACGTGGTGAAATAAACGTCAAAATTAAACAAATGCAGCTACAATTAAACTTTACACAAACGTTCGCTATGTGAAATCAATAAATAGTTTCTAAATGCTTCAATTGAGAATAAATTTGCTAAATTGTGCAATCCTTCTTTACTGCGTTGCATGTACTCACCTTTTTCCAGGGTTTATCACCAATTATCAACAGAGGGCGACACTTATACTATTTGAGCTTCCCAGGGGTGAAGGGACAATTCTTGATTTAGGCAAACCGCAATTTTCAACAACGTGTTTTATTAGGGGTCGTCCAAAATTATCGCCATTTTCACTTACGTACAGAGCGTACATAACTTTTTACCCCCCTCCAACCCCCTCGAGTTACGTACGCAATAAATGGCGATATTTTCATGGCTTGATATACCCTCATGTTTGATTAAAAATCATTGTATTAAAGACGAATTGCCGTATACATCATAAGTTGTACGATACACAATAGAGAAAGATAAACTTCTTTGATCAATTTTATTGTATATCTCTGGTGTTGATTTGATGATTCTGCCGTTCTTTCTTTGGTAAAAATTATCATTTTCTTTGATAAATAATTATCAAAAATTATCAAGATATTTTGAAACAAATGGCACATGTATTAAATACTTTTAAATACAGAAATGATAAACAACAACACTAGGATCTTGAGCCATGGATTGTTTAATTAAAATCACAGAAGCAATATTGTTTCGTCGTGTACATGAAACATTTTTGTCAGTGGCTTAGTAAGGTATTTCATTTCATATTGGGGGGAGGTCAGAAATGAAAGTGAACCGACAAGATTATTGTGACAAAAGTAATTTTTGCGTAGCGCACGAACATTTTCGACATTCCCCTAATTTTTGCTATGATACTTTTTACCAACAAATATTGCATTTTGCAATTGGAGGCACATGTGCGCGTAGCGGGCGAAAATTTCCATCTGTGTACTTTTGACCATCATATTAATTAAATAATTCCTCTCGTCAAATGAACCGACAATGTCAATCTCAACCAACATGACAGTCAGGGGCGATCGCACCCCTTCCCCCCCCCACCCCCCCCCCCCACCCCCTATCTGGCTACGCCACTGATTTCTGTTCATGGCAAAGTAAGTAAATCATAATCTGGCTTTCGACATGCGTAGGACAACCTTTTGCGCCACCTATTATCGAAGAAAATTTTAAATGTTTAAAAATTTACTTCAGAATTCAAGATGAACATTAAAAATTGCCACTATTGTTGTTTCTACTAACAAAAACACAGCAAAACTTGATTAAAACAATATCATCGCTATTTATTGAAAAACGCCCTCTATGCAAATATGGTTCGCGTTATGTATCACACGTACTGCAGGGGTAAAATAAACTGGTCGGACGTAAAATGCTCTTGCGGCTCTACGAGCATTTTTGAATCAATGTTTTCTTGTACAAAGAGGGCTGATTTTTCTTAATCCTTAGCATATAGGTGTAAGTTCATACATGTAATACAGTTATACAAATATACTAATCCCAGTTTTTATCATAATTTAGGGCGCACTCTTAGTGCCCCTTTAATATCATCATGGGCTGACGCGATTTCTGTGGTCCCTAAAAAACTTTTTGGAATAGTCAACTTCGTCTGACCTAATGACCCGATAACGATCTTTACTTCCGGGTGTCAGATAAACAATGCAAATGTGTCCGTGAACTGTCAACTTTCTGTGTACATCTCTGTGTACATACTCTACAGTATTATATATAGTCTGTCATGTGTTGATAATCTGGTAAGAAGAAATTGTTTCATTATACGGTTTTAAGGTAAGATAAGATGTTTACTTTTAGCTCTCGTTTACGGTTTATTAGCTCTTCGGCAATATCCTCAAATAGGTCTTACATACAGAATAAAGCACAAGGCAGCAATTGATTTGATAGCTGCCGTGTGCTTTATTCCGTATGTAAGACCTATTTGAGGATATTGCCAGCTCTTCTGTGTTTAGTGTTCAGCAGCTGAGTACTGACAGTCACTGGATTCATAATCATCACTGCTGCTATAACTATAACTTATATTAGCTTGCTGTTCTTCTCTAATTTTGCTTTAGACAGATCAGGATCAGTTCTGGCAGGTGGCCAAATTGTCCACCGAGTAAGTGGGCAAATATGGCCACCAAGACAAAATGCGTAATCAATTCGGGTAAGCTTTAGAATACCTTACCATTTTGTTTGATTGATCCTCCCTAATTTGTAGACATCACTCAGTCACTGTGTAAGTGTGTGGGTCGTTCTTTAAAAGCCCCCATTGAAGACATGCAGTGGTAGGGTATACTAAAGGAACTCCATAAATTTCACTATTTTTCATGTTTGAAACCTAAAATAATTGTTCCAATGGCAATGGAGTACAAATCTGCGGGGCGGGGAAAGGTTTAAGTTTGATTTCCTGTTTGAATTAAGCAAATTTTGATACTTGTTGAAGAGATGAAGAGCATTTTGCTCTGGATGAGTACTTGTGTGGCCAATGAAATACAAGGGGGTGTGTCAGAAACATCCATTCAACATCAAGCAAAAGTTTTGTTTAGTAAAAAGTTTTTGTAGTGATGGGGGGTGGGAGTGTATTTGTGGTTGGAGGGGGTTAGTGATGGGGAGAGGGTTTGTGGTTGGGGAGGGGGTTAGTGGTGGGGAGGGGTTGTGTTAGGGTTTGTGGTGGCGAATGGGAATGGGATGGCCCTCCCTGGGGAGAGCTGGTTTGTGGTGGGGAAGGGGGACGGTGGCATGGAATGGATGCATGGGTGGGGGGTGGGTAGTGTGTTTGTGGTGGGGGGGGGGGGGGGGGTTGTGGTGGGGGAGAGGTTTGTGTTGCGGTTTGTGGTGGGTGGATCCACTAGCCTTAATGAGTACTTGTGGCCAATGAAATACAAGGGGTGTGTCAGAAACATCCATTCAACATCAAGCAAAAGTTTTGTTTATTGTAAAAAAGTTTTTGTAGTGATAGAGGGGGGGGGGACGATAATCAATTCCATGTGATTCTTGTAATAGGGGGTTGGTGTGAGGTAGGGTATAGGGAGGGGTGTTTGTGATTGGGAAGGGGTAAGTGATGGGGTATTTGTGGTGGGAGGGGGTTAGTGATGGGGAGGGGGTTTGTGGTTGGGGAGGGGGGTTAGTGGTGTGGAGGGGTTGTGGTGGAGGGCAGGGGTTTGTAGGGTGTGGCGAATGGGAATGGGATGGCCCTGGGGAGAGCTGGTTTGTGGTGGGGAAGGGGGATGGTGGCGTGGATGCATGGGGTGGGGTGGGTACTAGTTTGTTTGTGGTAGGGCTGTCATCGACATGAACGATGTCGACATTATGTCGATATCGGCTATTATCCCGACATGTCGATATCAACTTTGGGATGTCGATATAATTGACATTAAATCGTCTGTAATGATTTGAGAAAAAAATAATCGGCAAAGTGATTTTTATAAATGAAAATCAGCAAGAGCTAGTTGTGAAAAACCCAATATCCAACGATAGCAAATCGTTAAAAGTAATTAGGCCTACGCTAGTTCCCCCTCACCACTTCGCATATTGACTTGGCGATATTTTCGATCTGCGGTAATATTCTATACTATCCCGGACATTAATTTGCGGGGACAATCGGCTTGGTATTTGGATCATAATATGTCGACATCATGTCGATATCGAGATTCTAAAATAGCAACATGTCGACATGAAAAAAAGATCTCGATAACAGCACTAGTTTGTGGTGGGGGTTTGTGGTGGGGGAGGGGTTTGTGGTGCGGTTGGGAAGGGGAGGGGTTTTAGGGTGGGGGATTGTGATGGGAGGTGGTTGTGGTGGCATGGATGCATGGGGTGGGGTGCAGGGGTGGGTAGGGTGTTTGTGGTGGGAGAGGGGTTTTGTGGTGGGGAGGGATTGTGTTGGAGGGCAGGGTTTGTGGCGAATGGGAATGGGATGGCCCTCCCTGGGGAGAGCTGGTTTGTGGTGGGGAAGGGATATGGTGGCATGGAATGGATGCATGGGGTGGGGTGGGTAGTGTGTTTGTGGTGGTGGGGGGGGGGGGTTTGTGGTGCGGTTTGTAGTGGGTGGATCCACTAGCCTTAATAGAGTACTTGTGGTCAATGAAATACAAGGGTGTGTGTCAGAAACATCCATTCAGCATCAAGCAAAAGTTTTGTTTATTGTAAAAAAGTTTTTGTAGTGATAGAGGGGGGGGGGGGGGGGGGGGGGGGGTGGAACGATAATCAATTCCATGTGATTTTTGTAATAGGGGGTTGGTGTGAGGTAGGGTATAGGGAGGGTGTTTGTGATTGGGAAGGGGTTAGTGATTGGGGCTATTTGTGGTTGTGGTGGAGGGCAGGGGTTTGTGGTGGTGAATGGGAATGGGATGGCCCTGGGGAGAGCTGGTTTGTGGTGGGGAAGGGGGATGGTGGCGTGGATGCATGGGGTGGGGTGGGTACTAGTGTGTTTGTGGTAGGGCTGTCATCGACATGAACGATGTCGACATTATGTCGATATCGGCTATTATCCCGACATGTCGATATCAACTTTGGGATGTCGATATAATTGACATTAAATCGTCTGTAATGATTTGAGAAAAAAATAATCGGCAAAGTGATTTTTATAAATGAAAATCAGCAAGAGCTAGTTGTGAAAAACCCAATATCCAACGATAGCAAATCGTTAAAAGTAATTAGGCCTACGCTAGTTCCCCCTCACCACTTCGCATATTGACTTGGCGATATTTTCGATCTGCGGTAATATTCTATACTATCCCGGACATTAATTTGCGGGGACAATCGGCTTGGTATTTGGATCATAATATGTCGACATCATGTCGATATCGAGATTCTAAAATAGCAACATGTCGACATGAAAAAAAGATCTCGATAACAGCACTAGTTTGTGGTGGGGGTTTGTGGTGGGGGAGGGGTTTGTGGTGCGGTTGGGAAGGGGAGGGGTTTAGGGTGGGGGATTGTGATGGAGAGGTGGTTGTGGTGGCATGGATGCATGGGGTGGGGTGCAGGGGTGGGTAGGGTGTTTGTGGTGGGAGAGGGGTTTTGTGGTGGGGAGGGGTTGTGTTGGAGGGCAGGGGTTTGTGGCGAATGGGAATGGGATGGCCCTCCCTGGGGAGAGCTGGTTTGTGGTGGGGAAGGGATATGGTGGCATGGAATGGATGCATGGGGTGGGGTGGGTAGTGTGTTTGTGGTGGTGGGGGGGGGGGGGTTTGTGGTGCGGTTTGTAGTGGGTGGATCCACTAGCCTTAATAGAGTACTTGTGGTCAATGAAATACAAGGGGTGTGTCAGAAACATCCATTCAGCATCAAGCAAAAGTTTTGTTTATTGTAAAAAAGTTTTTGTAGTGATAGAGGGGGGGGGGGGGGGGGGGGGGTGGAACGATAATCAATTCCATGTGATTTTGTAATAGGGGGTTGGTGTGAGGTAGGGTATAGGGAGGGTGTTTGTGATTGGGAAGGGTTAGTGATTGGGGCTATTTGTGGTTGTGGTGGAGGGCAGGGGTTTGTGGTGGTGAATGGGAATGGGATGGCCCTGGGGAGAGCTGCTTTGTGGTGGGGAAGGGGGATGGTGGCGTGGATGCATGGGGTGGGGTGGGTACTAGTGCGTTTGTGGTGGGGGGTTTGTGGTGGGTGAGGGGTTTGTGGTGCGGTTGGGAAGGAGGGGTTTAGGGTGGGGGATTGTGATGGGGAGGTGGTTGTGGTGGCATGGATGCATGGGGTGGGGTGCAGGGGTGGGTAGGGTGTTTGTGGTGGGAGAGGGGTTTTGTGGTGGGGAGGGGTTTTGTGAATGGGAGGGGAGGGGTTTGTGGTGGGGATGAGAAGGAGGGGTTTGTGGTGAGGGATTGTGGTGGGAGATTGTGGTGGGGAGGGGTTGTGGTGGGGATGGGAAGGGGAGGGGGTTTGTGGTGGGGATGAGAAGGAGAGGGGGTTTATGGTGGGGATGGGGTTTGTGGTGGGGATGTGAAGGGGAGGGAGTTTGTGGTGGGGATGGGAAAGGGAGGGGGTTTATGGTGGAGAGATAGGGTTTGTGGTGGGGATGTGAAGGGGAGGGAGTTTGTGATGGGGATGGGAAGGGGAGGGGTGTTATGGTGGGGATTGGGTTTGTGGTGGGGATGTGAAGGGGAGGGAGTTTGTGTTGGGGATTGTGATGGTAAATGGGTTGTGGTGGCATGTGGGTGGGGGAGGGGAGGTTGTAGGGGTGGTTTAGATGTGGAGGGGGCATTGTGGGAAGGTGGAGTAGGTTTGTGGTTGAGTGGGTTTGTGGGGGGGGTTTTTTAAGGAAATTATTGTTTAAGTTAAGATCACCTATTTTCGGGTTAAAGTAGACCAAGAAATAGTTTCTTTTCACAAATAAATACCATTTGAGATACAATTATGATTTATATCTGTTTTATGTTTCTATTCATAGGGTTAGTAAGAGTCAATACCCAAGAAAGACGGAGATAATGTTATTCTAATAGAGACCTTTTATTTAGTAATGTCTACTCATGTACGTCGCCATGTTGTCGTTCCAGCATGCACAGCGGGATCAACCCAGGAGCCCGGGGGGTGCACTGACATTGGAAAAGGGTATAGGTATGTGCCGCGCTGAAGACCCCCTTTTCACCCTCTGCTGCTAGCTCTTGTGACCCTTTTGAGCCTGCATCAGTTCTTAAGACCCTAATTTTATTGAAAATTCAAAAATCGTGAAATTTTGCGTTCCAAAGCCCCAATTCTTCGAAAAATTTGCGTTCTAAAACAAAAACAACAAAAATGTGCGTTCTTGCTAATCAAAATTGAACTTTATAGGCCAGTTCTCAAGACCTACTTTTTGAAAAAATCAGTTCCTAAGACCCTATTTTTCGTCATAAAATCCACTCAGTTCAGTTCTGTAGACCCTGGGTGGCACACCCCTACCCAAAAAGTTGAGTGCCCCCCCCCCCCCCCCCCCCCCCCCCACCCGGGCCCAGGAGGTGGCGGTTAACATACACCTACATCATCAACAATATCAACTCAAAATTTGTTTTTACCCTAAATCCACATACCCTACCATGCCCTTCAAAGGGGGCACACTACTAAATAATTCCTCCATTGAAATACATGTAAAGTTCTGCCATTTTCAGGACCGTGGCCTTTTTTTAACCGCACATGACAATGTTGGAAGTTTTTGTTTCAAATGAATGTCTTGGTCACTCTTGGATAAGGGTTGAATTTTATTTTAAACTTGATTTTTCTTGACCAATCTTGACAAACTTTTGCGCTACAAGCGCCAAAACAGCGCCACCATGATTTTCAGCCAATATCCAAGATTCCTTACCACTTCTGCTTTAATTGGTATCATTCCGACCGCTTTTCATTTGATTTTAACCCTGTTTTTAGCCAATTGTAATGTTCAGATACCAGTTGACAGTTTTTAATAAAAAAAAATTGCATTTTCAATACAAATTCTCTTGGGACGATCATGTTTTTCAAAAGGTACTATTTTTCAGAATCATACACCAAACGCGCGCAAGATTTAGTGTTGTGTGTCCTTATTTAAGGTAGCACACCTCTAAATAATAGCTAGTCAATTTAGACACCATTTTGATTTCAGATTCATTGATGATTTGAACCATTTTCTGTCAAGAATATATTGAAATTTACACAGAAAATCATTGAATGTGGTATTAAATTCGAGCTATTTGAATAAGCTATCGAATAAAATCGTAAAATATGTGGCGAGTATGGATAGATTTTCTACAATCAGGCATTTGCCCCCTCTATCATCATTTTACAAGTTAAGTTTTTGCATGACTTCAATCTTACGCCGTGAAATTAGGACTAAGATTTCTTAACAATAGGTTGTTAATATTGATTGTGATTGTTATATTATTAAACTGGATATTTTTCAGGTTTAAATTGATACCAATCTCGGCTGCTAATCAATTTAGT